>PVLA01004061.1:0-189013 GCA_004027455.1 Hydrochoerus hydrochaeris | reverse complement strand
CCTCTCCTCTCCTCTCCTCTCCTTCATTCTCATTCTTTCCTCCCAGTTACCAGGAATTAATTCCAGGGCCCAGTGCATGCTAGCTAAGCACCTACCACTGAGCTGCAGCTCTTTTACAGTTTTTATTTTGGGACAGGATCTCATTACGTTGCCCAGGCTGCTCAAATTTGAAATACTCCTGCTTCAGTCTCCAAGTGTGACTCTAAGCAGGTATTTCTATTAGAAAGCTCGAAGCTTTAATATCTTTGGAAAGGTTCAATTCTAGCATTATCTTCCTCTGTGCATGGCCCAGCCAATGCGAATGCTCTGTGTGATCATCTGCTCTGTGTAAGTTTTGGTGTTTGCTGAGAGGCCACTGAATAGCATGGATCTTTGAGAACTTGGGTTTGATCTGTCATGGGCAGCGCAAAGAGCACCAGTGTTAGAAAGATCTCTTGTACCCTGAAAGTGAGAAATGCATGGCTGCTCCTTCTCATGGGTAAGAAGTTGCAGCCTGGTGTGTTGGCATGGACGTGTACTCCCAGCACTTGGGAGGCTGAGGCAAGAGATTCACCATAAGTTCAAAACCAACCTGGACCACGTAGTGAGACCCTGTCTTGAAAAACAAAAACCAAAAAGACACACACAAAAAGAAGTCGCATCCTGATGATGCCAGCCTGCCATGGCCATGGGTCAACCGGCAGTGCAGACCACAGTGCCTGTTCTTCCCTGGAAGTGTCTCCAGGGAAGTGTGTGAGTGTGAGGCGGTGGGAAGTCGGAGGATCTGCATTGCCTCTGTCTATGCCACACCCGGGTTGTGGTTAAATGGAAGACTTCAGTCTCCAGGGCTGTCAATCCATCACTTTTTAATGGCATCAGATTCGTTTTAAAAAATTCATGCTGCGGGCTTTGAGGAAATAATTGTAGCTCCAGAAAAGTTTGTTAAAGATTGCATTAGATAGATTCTTTTTAATGGATGGTCAATGTGCTTGGGCATTTATACTTCATGATAGTGTATTTTGGGAAGGAAAAAGAAAGTAATGTGAGCCAGAGGTTTTTCAGCAAATTTCACTCAAATATTGCTGTCTTTGTCCAAATGGCTCTGAAAATTTTATGGGAAGAAGAATTTTGTCCTTATTATGCTTGACTGAATAATTTGTTAGATTATGTTTTAAATCAGCATTTCCTCAAAGTGAAAAACAACTAATGCTAATGTATATCATGGATTATTATATGTGCGATTTGCATAAAAGTTTTAAAAAGTCAGTACTTTAGTAGTACCAGGGTACTGCCTAGAACAATTACACAAAGCTGATGGCTAAAACGAAACTTGCTGGTATTCAGTCCTTCTGTTTGCTAATTATAGAAAAGTATAGCAGAGCCACCCGACTGAGTGGACTCGTAATCAAACTATAGCCATTTGGAATAAAATGGAAGCTTAATGTGAAACTGATGACACAGCAATTTTTAAAAGCTCTTTGGTTTCTTGAAAGTTCAGTTCTGAATTTCAGTATTGCAGTCTTTTCCAGACTGTTCCCCATGAATGCAAGTGGCAGCTCGGGGTGCTGCGGGGATGCAGGTGACAGGGGGTGCTGAGTAGACGTACGTCTAGGCTGTTGTGCTGCCTGCCACCCTGGGCTCCCCTAAAACTGCTCCAGGGAACCTGGTTTATTTATTGACCTCTGGACGTGGTTTTGTGTGAAGAGGACCATGGCGATGTCTGGCTACCGAAAACTGAGCTATTGGAGTTGCTGTTACAGGTGCCCCAGTGGAAGAGCTGGTTTTTATGGATCTAAAATAGTATGAATGATTCATACTTCAGAGCAAAAGGAAAGATTTTATATACATAGATCAAAGGAGAACAATATGTGTAGTTACTCTTTTATTGATAGTCCATGAAATTTAATCAGCTATGACAAGAACCTGCACACGGTTAATGGCCCAACTTTTCTCTCCTTCCTTCCTTCCTTTTGTCCCTCCCTCCAACCCTCCTTTCCTTCTTTCATTCCTTCCTTCCTCCCTTCCTCCAACACATAAACAAATTATAAAATGTACCAAATTATAACAGGGAAAAACACATGAACAAGGTATTCTCAAACAATGGTAAATACCACTGAGGAAATTAGAATGACCTAGTAGAAGGTAACTGGGCACAAGAGGATGGGAATGGTTTGGAGAGTGTCTTTATTTTGAACCAGAAATTATATAAACACCCAGAGAGTACCTGGTGCCTGGCCCTGTGAAAGGCTCTCTTCCTTTCACTCTCCATCCTGAGGTATAATTTTGGGAATAAATAAGAGTCTTCTGTTGGATGGGTTGCATCATCTGTCTTTATGTCTGTCTTCTGATGAAGCAGGCATGGCGTTGTGTGGTTGCTGGTGTGTGAAGTCTAAGAACCGTATCCAGATAGAGCACACTAGGTCGTTACACCATGGAAGATGAACCTTTCTTCAAATGCAAATTGGATGCAGGCACAGACAGGGACACCAAGTCACTATTCTTGATTTACCTTGAAATATTCCGGACGGAGGAAACAGCTACCTCAGGTGCTTGGTGAGGGATGGCTACCATCAGGAGGACTGAAGTCAATGACCACATCACATACACACAGATCCTGGGTATCAGACATGGACATCTTTTGGGGAGTGCATTGTTCTGTCTACCCTGCCTACCCATAATTCCATTCTTCACCAAAATGTCAACTATGCATTTGTTTTATTTTTTATATGATTAAAAGTATACTAATATTTTCATACACTTAGCTCAATATACATAAATTTAGTTTTTTTTTACAGTCCTTTTTTTTGTATGGTAATCTTTCCTGGCAAATTATCAGTATATAATAAAATACAGTTTACTAGGGTCCTCATTGTACATTGCATCTCCAGACTTACTTATTCTCAGTTACTGCAGCTTTGTGCCTTTTGAACTGTATCTTCTTTCTCCCTCCTATAACCCGATAAAAATTGCTTTATTCTCTGTTTTTATGTACTTGACTCTTTAAAAAAATAACAATGTAACCTAAAAATTGGGAGAAAAGATCTTGAGTATATATCTGATCCAGGGTTAACATCTGAAGTATATAAAGAACTCGACTCAATAGAAAAAAAAATCTCTTAAAAATGGAACAAAGACCTGAACAGACATTTCTCCAACAAAGACATCAAAAGAGTCAACAGCTATTTTTAAAAAGTGTTCAGGATGACTAATGATTAGGGAAATGCAAATCAAAACTACAATTAGATATTATCTCATATCTGACAGGATGGCTTTTATCCGGGAGAAAATAAATAAGTGCTAGCCAAGGTGCAGAGGAAAAAAGGAATCTTCACATTGTTGGTGAGAGTGTAGATGGGTGCAGCCGTTCAGGAAAACAGTATGGAGGTTCCTAAAGAAATTAAAAATAGATCTACCATATGGCCTCAAAAGTTCCTCTCCTGGGTGTGTACTCAAAGGAAATAAAATCTCCATCTTATAAAGATTATCTGTACTCCTGGTTCACAGTGACACTATGGACAGCGGTTGAGATACAGAAACAATGGATGTGCAGATTGACAGAGGAACAGATAAAGAAGCTGAGGTATAGATATGCAATAGAACTGCACTCAGCCTTGTAAAGATCTCACCATTTGCAACATCATAGGTGAATCTACAGACATTATACCAAGGGAAATAAACCACATACAAAGAAAAATACTGTGTGATTTCCCTTATGCGTGACATCTAAAAGAATCAAGGGAATGCACATTTATTTCTGTCATTAAAGACTCAGGGTTTTCTGTTTTATTTAATAACTTTCAATCTTTTGGTATTATTTATTTTCCTGCTTATATTGTCGCAGGTTGGGAACAGGACAACCCCTTAAAGATGGCCCCTCTGCCCTTTTTGTACTGCCCATCTTTGGTACTAGGTCCTGTTCGATGCTCATTTTTGCTTTGATCACCCCAGCTCTACAGTCTCTTCTCCATGGGTTTCTGGTTCCTCTTCTTGGCAACTGGTATTTAGAAGCCCAAATCTGGCCACTGAGGGTGCTCACTGCTACCAACACTCTCCTTTCCTTTGTCCTCCCAACAGACCAAGTCAGGAAATATACATACGTTACTCTGACTTCCTTTGTAGCTCTCCACAAAATTGGAGACACATTTGCCTGTGAAATTATTTCTTCTTCATCCATTTAGCTCTGAATTCTGTAAGATAATGAATTTTTCACTGTAGAGCTAAACCACTTCTTAGAGCTAAATTACCTCTTAGAGATCTGAGGTTAAAGCTATAATGTGAAAGTTGCTTCTCTTTTGAAGTAACACGAAATTTGAAAATTGCTCAAATCTCCTGAAGATTGTGGACCTTCAACAATTCTCAGTAAGTCCAGTGCAGCCAGGCTGACTTTCAGCACAGCAGCCAGTTGCTGGTATTTGAGTTACGGATATGTGCCTTTATGGAATGCAGGACTGTTCACTCCAAGAGCAAAACAGAGTGCCTGTCCTCACCTCAAATAGACAGATTTCTAACTTTCACTTCAGGTACCTGCCTGTGTTTGCTTTTAAATTTTTTTTTTTTTTATTTTAAAGAGGATAAAACCAAGGAAAATAAGACAGAATAAAACCAATCAAACTAAGCCAGTGTGATACAGGACTTCAAAACCTTACAGTATCAATAATAGTTACCATAGTTGTCTTTTGTTGTCTTCAAAATAGCTACAGATACCTTCGGACATAGTAAAAATCGAACAGAACAGAATAGAAACAGTAAAAGCAAAACAATGAATGCAACAAAAGACTCCGAAATAAGCCACTAGGAAATCCAAAATGGCTACCGTAATATGTCTTGCTAACCTTTAAATAGCTGCTCCTGCCATCAGATTTAACATAAACAAAACAAAAGAGAATAAAACCCAACCCAACAGAAACAGTGAAGAGGATGTGGTTTCCAGGTGGGGGTTGCTTCCTGGTGAGGCCTTGTTCTCTCCCTCTGCAGTCCACGAATGGTGCTGACTCACGGAGACAGGCTTGGATCTGGCTGTCCCTACTCCAGCAGTGGCCCGTGCATGGCACTTGCAGTCCCACTTGCTAGGAATAATACTGGAATAGTCTCCTCTTCTGAGAGAGCACCAATTCCACACTGTCTTTGATCCTGACCATGTTCATACATGAACTCAGGGACGTTAAAGGCATCTAAAAGCTATTTCAGGATACAACCAGAGCCTCAGACACTGCTCTACATAGGCTCAGTGAATAAGTAAAAGTGTGAGAGATCTTTCTCTTTCTTTCTTTCTTTCTTTCTTTCTTTCTTTCTTTCTTTCTTTCTTTCTTCTTTCTTTTTTCCTTCCTTCCTTCCTTCCTTCCTTCCTTCCTTCCTTCCTTCCTTCCTTCCTTCCTTCCTTCCTTCCTTCCTTCTTTCCTTTTTCTTCCTTTAGAATTTAACCTCCTTCCCAAGGGAGGGTCAAGGAGAATCAAGGATTTCAGAGCTGTCTCTGTCCTTTAACTTCCCCGAAGAAAACTACCGCTCTCCCCTCCTTTGCACTTTTTCCTTTTACTTGAGCCTCTACCCCTGTAACAAAGGAGCTGAGACTAGTGCAAAAGAGTGTCAGCAACTCTAACATGTTCCTGTATTTGGTACAGTATTTCAGGGTGGGCACCTTGGATTTGAAGCTTTCACTGGAACTTCAAGAAGGAGCAATTTTGAAGCATTGTCCGAAACACTGAAGCCTGGAAAGGAATATTTGGGAACGTTCTGTCTCAACTCTGAGGACCTCAGCTTATCTTCTGCCATCTGTAGCTCATCCTCTTTTTGAACCCTCTTCCTCTCCTACTTGCCCCAGTTTTGGAAATAACTGACGTAGCGATCACTTTCCTTGGTGTTACACCACCAGTGGAGTAAAAGACCTCAAGGACACTATAACCCTACACAAGGCAGCGTGGCTTTTTAAAAAGAGATGTTAAAATTCTAAATAGACACCTCCACTGTGTTCGCCAGGATAGACTGTCTCCATTTTTTGTCGAGTTTGTGTAATAAGTTTCCATTCTGTCTCTCAAAGAACACAACTGCATGACAACCCAGACATGGGAAGGAGGAAAGCAGCTTCAGGCAACGGTTGAGGAAGTTTTCAGAGGACCATACAGCTGTTGCCTCCATTTTTCCATGATGCTGCCCAGAAGTTCAAAAAGCCCTTTTGTGAGGTGTTATGGTTGATACATTGTGTCAACTTGAGAAGTTTAAAAGTTTCACTAGGACACTCTCCAGGGAACCAGGGTTTTTACTTTGTAAACATCCTCCTCCTGTGCAACAGGAGGGCAAGGAGATTTTGTGAGTGCTACACTTGCCCTGGAGGGTGGGAGTGGTGGTGTCCTGTGTATAATATAAGCCAGGAAAAGAGGCCTATTCTCCACCCTTTTGCTCTGGCTGCTTTTGCTGGCTGCTGCCTTGAAGTGTTGCCCTGGTAACATGCCATCCTGCCTTGGAGCCAGCTGATTATGGACTGAAACCTCCACAAATTGTAAGTTAAATAAACCTTTATTTCCTTAATTTTGGGTGTTGGGTAGAAAAGTAACCAAGACATGAGGGTTATCATCTCACTAACTTTTCTCTGTGTGGAAAAGCAAGCTGAGATGTTAACTCAGGAGATGCCATAATTCCTATTTTAGCTTAGCTGATTTTCCCCTTCCTTTATACCACTCCACTGTTTGCTAGTTGAAAACAGCAACAACAAAAAGATAAGGAGTTAAGTCCCATTTTATTTCATTCTCTGTTCTATCTCTCTCTCTCCTGATCGCTAGTACTTCATCAGCATGTCCTGCTCTTGAAGGGCAGTGTAGTGTAGTGGTCAGCAGGGAAGTTTTGTTTTCAGTCAGGTTTGACATTGCCTCACAATTTGCCCCTTTATGTATCTAAATCTATTTATGGGATATTTAGCTCTTTAAATTCCACATTCTTATCTATAAAATAGTTGTAATAAAATAATAAAGCCACAGTTTACTCAGTTCCTATTTTAACTTAACTCATAAGGTGTAAATTAGATATAATTAAAGTTGTCACTGGATCCTTAGTTGTGATCTTATGTACATAGTTGCACAGTATAGGTGTTTATAAACCTATGTAATAATGCACAGATACCAGCACTCTAAAATAAAGAGCATGGCAAAATATAATTTTACAGTGTATTAGATATGTGATCAGATTATCTTTTAAATCTTGCTTGTTTTTTTATTTTTTGTCCAGTTCACATAGTTGAGTTTGTATGTGATAAACTCCAGTTGTCTCCCTCATGGGATTACATGTGATTGGAAAACTTCTAACTCTGTATGACAAAGGAGATAAAGCTGTGGTGATGATGATGGAGGTAATAAAGATCGAATGTGATGACAAAGGTGATGAAAGTGATGACGAAAGTGACAAGAATGCAAAAGATGGTTTAAAAATTTTAACCATATTTAGTTGCCTTAGACTATTAATGTAGAATTTTCTCCCCTGGCAAAGAGCTGGGAAAATTTCAATCTGAAGGTAAAAGAAAGCAGTAAAATTAAAGTAATATAAAGCTCAGAATATAATATTTATAAATAGTCACCTGCACCTCCATCTTTGATTTAATTCTGCTTACAGACCCCACAGGCCTAATGTACTCTAATGTGAGCTTTCTGAGTCGGATAGGATTAACTTAGACCTATATGCCGAAGTACTTGTGTTCTTTTGATGAGAAAGATCAGCTTGAGCAACATCGTTTTATAGTTATAAGACATTAAACCACTCTGAACTTTAGTTCCCTAAATGACTCGTTAAATATTTAATACCGTGTTAAAAATGTACAAATAGAAGAGCATAGAGCCAGTGGGGGGTAAGCAGAAGGGAAAATCCCAGATCGAGCCTGGCTCTTTGTAGAAAGTCACCAAAGGTCATTCCTTTTCTTGGGACACAAATTGCATGGTTGATTATTTGGGTCACATTTGCAGATAATAAATATTTTTCTGCAATGTACAAATATACATCATTGCAATTAGATGAGATTCTTGAAAAAGAATTAATAAAATATCTTTTTGAAATAGACCCTGCTTAAATATAACTTTCTTTGCTTTAGAAACTATCAAATATGCGGTGAAGAATAAAAATATAATAATCCCCTTTATACCTCATCACCCAGCTTCAATCACAAATGGCATTTCACCACTTTTATTTGCCACTTTTATTTATACTTTCCCTCCTCACTGCCCCTTCTACCTTTCTGCTTCTTTTTCTAGTAAATTTTAAAGAAAAACCCAGGCATTTTATACTTTCACTATACATTACTCATTGCTCTATCTTTATAGACTAAGACTTTAAAATGTAACAAAATTAAGAATGATTTCTTAATACCATCATACATGTTATAAGAAGGTTTAAAACCGTGGAGTATTTAAAACTATCCAGACAGCTCCTTCTTGCAGTTCATACCACATTGAGCCCTGGATTTGTCAACACATGTGCTAGGCTTACTTTCCAAAAAGACAGGCAAACTTTTTCTGGAAAAAGTCACATAATATACACTTTCAGCTTTGCTCTCCCTGAAGTCTCTCTTATGCCTGCTCATTTCTGCTGGTAGCCAAAAGTAGCCACGTGTGGTACATTTGCCCAGTGCATGTGGCTACGTGTCAATAAAACTTTATTTCCAACAGGAAGAAGGCTGGTTTTGGCCCTTGGGCCAAAGTCTACTCCTTTTGGATAAAGACAAAGTAATACAACGCCTGTAGCAAAGGAGGGTGTGCAAAAGCATCAGTACCTTGGGGAGTTGAGGATGTTCTTGTCAAAGAGCAAGGCACTAGGACGTGGGGTACCCAGCTCCAGACTTGTCTCTGGCATTTGGGAGCCTCCATCAGGCCACTGACTTCAATTCACAGACTCTTATTTGTTACCTGGAGACAGAAGCACCTGTTCTTTCTTCACCAGGTTATTTCAAGACCAAATGAGATCCTGGATATGGAAATGCTTCCTAAGCCATAAGTGCCGTTCGAAACACAAGGCATTGTATCCTGGTTATCTGTGCTGTGCTAGAAGCCTGCAAGGGTTCTCC
The DNA here is from genome assembly GCA_004027455.1 of Hydrochoerus hydrochaeris. Classification (NCBI taxonomy): domain Eukaryota; kingdom Metazoa; phylum Chordata; class Mammalia; order Rodentia; family Hydrochaeridae; genus Hydrochoerus; species Hydrochoerus hydrochaeris. The sequence goes on along the minus strand of PVLA01004061.1, from coordinate 179,997 downwards.
TAGAAGAGTCTTAATTATATTTTCATACCTCATCCATTTTTTGAATGCAAGACACATAAAAAATGAACATGGCACTCACTGCCTTCTACATATGTGCAGAGGATAGTGGTATAAAGGGGTTTGATGTATATAATCCTGTTTAATCAAGTATTAGCTGACTTTAATGGTGAAGAACCTTTGACTTCAAAAGATAGTTAACTACTGTCGAGAGTGAGGGAGGCTTGGAATTTGAACCCACCTCTACCTGGCGCTTCTGTTCAATCTGTACTTTGGTGACATTTGTACTGTCACCTTTTCCCTTTTGTAGCTGGTGACATTACCAGCTAACTCCTTTGTAGTTTACACCGTGCTCTGCCCCTGTACCATAGCTCACTGCGTCCTTATAGCAGAGAAACATGTAACTCGTTCAAGTCGCCAACCTATGTGACACCCATCACTGAGGACCAAGCTTAGCCATCGTTTTCCAAGATGGATATTCTTTGAGCCCCCAGACTGGGCCGGGCCCCTGTGTTAAATGTCTGACCGTTACACCTTGCATTTGCTTGACTACATATATGTCATTGCTACAGCTAATGGGCTGTCTTGGAGAGAAACCATGAAAGCAGAAATCGGGGGTCTTATTCACCACCCCTACACTACTGCTTATCCATAGATGCTTACTACATACTTGCTGAAGAAAGAGAATGAAAATTACGTGGATGGAACATGTATACTTCTGAATGAAATTGACATCATAGCAAACTTATGGTACCGTGAGTTGAGTTGGACAAATGAAACCTCCATGAGGAATCCAGTGGAGGGGCTCTGTGTCTGCCAGTGTGCCTCCTAAGTGCCGGGTCTGCATGGCTCCCCTTCCTGTGCAGAGACCCTGGGAAGGCGGCAGAGGAAGGAACTGCTTATGCTACTGTGCTCCTGCAGGAGCAGGGAAAGTTGTCTCAAAGAGACAGTGCGCATGTGTGGTGTGGAGTAGCTTACCGCCTCATGTCGCATGTGACCGGGCCACGGTGGGTGATGCACAATAGAAAGGAAGAGAAAGAGGTGGTGCAAACTGAGTAAGTAACACAAATGTGTTAAGGGCTGAGCAGAAGAGAGATGAGCTCTCTGGTGATCTGGAGAATCATACTCAACCTCAGGAGTACGATTCAACATATGAAATGCAATGTATGAAAACGGCCGTCTTGTAGACCAGACCCAGGCAGGCACAGAGCTGACCATGGAACCCAGGTTTACAATTCTCCAGGCATGGGGACAGGGAGAGAGTGAGGACAGCAGAGATGACAGGACATAACACAAGGGACGTGAACTCTGGGCAAACTAGGATCTTGGGCAGGTCATGAGCTTCTTTCTTAAACTCACAGATGCAAGACAAGGGCGTGCACACAGACTCTCCCCACCAGCACTGTGGTGTTCTTTGATAGGAACTGCATCGTGACAGTCTGGTTCTCATGCACTGTGAATGAGAGGTTGGACTAACTCAGTGAACTAAGCATTTTCTCCGTTACCACAGTCTCTGTGCTGTTCCTCAGACATGGCGGAGTTTTGATTCGACAAGTTCTAAACAGATCATTGCAGTAATTCTGATGTTCCTGGGTGCTTGTCTTCATAGATTGCATCCCTCCTCATATACATTTCTGATTTGGCTCCCGGGATGGTTACAGGCCATTCTCCTCTTACTATTTTTAATTAAGGTCTTTGCAATTTCTCATCAGCAGAGTTTGGGCAGGTGATGCTACAGTGTCTGAGGTCTCTGTGTGGGCACCTAGGTCAACCTCAGCAATGCCAGAGCCATAACGTGAGTAAGAGGCACTTACTGGCCCAGACCTCTGTTTTATGTTTCATTATCTTAAGCGCTGCAAGCTCAGCTCTTCTGTTCATCATGGTCTGCTGAGTTGAGAGAATGTTGATGGAGTTTTCTTTAAGCTCCTTCAAGAGGACCGAGGGTTAGACTCTGACGAGGCTGCTGAAACCGAAAAACGTCCTAGCAGGACTAAGATTGTGGAACCGGACAACATAATCCTCTGGTCTAGCGCCTGCTTATGTGATCACATCCAGAGGCAGAAAGGTAACTGAACCAACTGCTCCAAAACACGGGTATGTAGCAGACGTGAAAGCAGAGGAGGTTTGCAGACGAAATCTCGCAATTATTGCCCTGCTCTTTGTGGGCAGGGATGGGTGGCAGGAGTCCATTCCTCCTCGGCCTGGACAAATACAGCTTCGAGTAACAAGACACCGTCTGGGAATGCACCGTGTCCTCTCCTTTAAACCTGTGTCACTGGTAGTTAAAAGCATCCGGGAAGAAAGAAATCTTGTGCCAGGAAGAAAGGGACTGGGGAGTGCAGACATGGGGCTTCACGTGGTCCCTCTCCTGATTACTGACACTTGCGCTCTCGTAACAGCCCACAGAGCTGCAGCCACCAACTCTCATATTTGTCACTGTCATTTCACAAGTGCTTGGCATTGTTCAGGAAATTGTATGTGTAAAGCAGAGTTGCTTGCGCCTGGCTTCGACAAGGAAGCAGTGTTGTGAGGGTGCTTGAAACTGAAACAGAGGCTTATGTGTCCTATTATGTGCCCCAGCAAGAGTCATAAATAATTGTGACAAGTTTTTTTTTTTTTTCCATCCCATGTGACAGTCCTTGACTCTGCCTCCTGTCTCCTCTCCCCTCTGCCTCATAGACTAGACCTGCCAGGCTGTGTGATGATAGATGTTACCGGGGAGCGAATGACAGCTGGATAGATTTTTTAGTTGGTGCTTTAGAGAGAATCAGATATGCTGTATAAAGCAATAAAAAAAGCACACTCACAAGGCAGATTAAAAATAGCTAGCGCAGCAGTAACCCACTTTGTTGTTTATCAAAAGTTAAATCTCACACGGTAGGTCCTAGCGATGTGTTAATTTTTCAGACTTCTGTCAGAATGACGCTGACCATGGCCACTAAAATGTAAAAAAAAAGCGGGGGTGGGATTTGTAAAAGAAATCGACCCTTTCCTTATTTTAGTTTGGTTAATGAGACAAAAACAATTTCTTTTCTTCTTGGAATGGTATCTAAGAAGAGAAATGGGCCCCGATGCCGTGCTAGATTGCTGTGATTCTTTTTTCTCCTTCTCAATTTTGAATTACAAACATAAAGGTAGAGATGTATAAAGTAAAGAATCATTCAGCCTCTATTCAATTAAATTTTTTTTTATGTTGCTCATCTTCCTCTACACACTCTATTGATCTTGACTCTGTGTAACAAACAGTCTGGTTTCCCAACCACCTTGGAAATGTCATGTAGGAGTCAACAAAACTACTTAGTGTATGTTTTATAAAAAATTACAGCCTCCTCTGAATTACTCAGACTTTCATCTTGGGCAAGCTGGCTTGGCTACCCCTGGTCTCGATGGATGTGTGCAGCTTCCCGAACGTGATTCAGTGACCTGTCCTGCTCCCCAGTTCACGGATGTGACAGGCTGAGGCGCACTTAGTCATCTCATTCCTGTCTTCCCCGGTGCTGTACCAGAAGGAGCAGCTCTGTAATTTAAGTGTGCTCAGTATATCAGATCGCGACTACTTTCCCCCTTGATTTTTCTGATGAATCACGTTAGGAAGGCTGTAGTTTTCATATGGCAGCTTGTGGCAGGACAAGGCAGGCAGCATGTAATGTTTATTAAAAAAATCTTTTGGACTGGGTACTAGACAAAGGGAGCAATTTGAATGAGGTCTTGATTGTTCAAATTTGGGGATGACTCACTACTGATGCCATTACATCTCCAGCTGTATCAAATTGTACGCATGTGATTGGGTGTTGTTTATTACTTTGAATGTTGTAACATTATCTCTACTGGACAATTTCCGTAATAAAACCTATTTTGTATGACTTCTCCATTCTGTGGGTTCAGTTTTTCCAGTAGACACAAATTGATGAGACATTTGAGTGCTGAGAAAATATAACATGGTCCAAAAGGCAGGGATGAAGTTTCAGCTGCCTAAGTTTTAGATCCAGGTCATTGTCATATTTCCTGGGTGACAGTGGGCGAGGTATTTAACTGCTTTGGGCCTCAGTATTTAAAACTGGAAAATACACAGATGATAATTTTGGGCCTCAGTATTTAAAACTGGAAAATACACAGATGATAATTATTCCCACATAATAGGTTTGCTATGAGGACTAAATGAAATGAATGGGCTTGGTACAATCTCTGTTGATACATACCAGATAAACACTATCTTAGTATAGTTCTTTCAGTTGGGTAAAAAAGTATTATTGGAATAGTTTTACTTAGTCCACCTGTATCTCCTGACTCCAAATCTTTGCAGATTTGATGACATTGTGTTGGTTGGATGTATGGAAAGTTATTTTAGGAATAGAGTCTTGTTCAAGGCTAAATACACAGAAACAGTTTACAGCAATTCTAAATAATCATAGATGAGCAGTCCTAAGCAAGAGTACATATTCTGAAAGTTACAGATGCTGCTTTCTTGAGTCCTTTCATCTCTTTCTCATTAGAATAAAACTTTCAATAAGATGCTTTATGTGGGCATAACTAATAGTGCATCTAGACTCACTCATCAATTTTCTTTTTCTCCTTGCTCTTTTCTCTTGTTCCCTAGCTGTGCACTACCTAGTTGTCTTTTGTAATAACTATAGCTCAACTTCCCTGAGCTGTAATTACAAGTCATAGGCCAGTTCTAATCTGCTTCTAGAATCACTGATTTTCACACGTCACAGTAAAAAGCACTTTTTACATTGTGACACAAGATTTTTACACACATAACTTACATGCATTTTGTTGAAACATAAATTTCATGAAACATCAGCCATCCTTTCCACTGTATTACACTCGATTTCTATTCTATTTATTAAGAGTTTACTTAGTATTATTTTATTTATTAAATATTACTTTATTTATTAAGAGTTTACTCTACTTTAAGTTAAGGTTAGAAAGCTCTTTCTGTACAAAAAAACACGACTAGTAACTATTTCCTGCATCAAGGGCACTGCAGTCCTTGTTTCAACTATTTGATTCAGCTGTAGACAAAACATACCCTGACGGGCAGGCATGGCTGTGTTCCAAAAATTTATTTACAGACTCTAAAATTTGGATCCCATATTTTGCACCACAAAATATAATCTTTGTTCACTCATTTAAAAATACAAAACCATTCTTAGCTTGCAGGCCACACAAAAATTGACACTGGACCAGATTTGGCCCACGTCTTGTAGCTTGTTTATCCCTAGTTTAGGACCTCAGGTTACAAAACTCTCTCCTGGGGGATTTCCCTAGTGAGACTTCAAAGGGGCATTTGGGGGAAGGACACAAATGGTCACTACCAGAGAGAAATCTCTTCAAATGGGTTTGTGAGACCCAAGAGCAAACAAAGGAGTCTGCCTTTCAGCAGAAATTCTGTGACTATTTAACATCCTGTGTGGCTTCATGACTCTAAGAGGGGGTATGGTAAAGAGTACTTCCCACAACTGTTTGGTCACAAGACTGATTTTATAAGGCATCTTTTGGACTTGAGGTCTGAGGCTACATTTGAGAGACCCATTTCACAGCATGGATAGCATTTACCAGTGGGCAAGGTCTTTGGGAATCACTAGTTACTCAGCTAAGGTCTCCATTCTGGGGCATCCTGGCAACACAACACTACATGAGATGTGCGGAAGAAGTGACAGGCAAAATTCTTTACCCTTGAGGTGTTACAGCTGAGTCAGAATTTGGTGCCATGAAACATCTACTAGCAGAAATTCAGCTTGTCTCACTCGGACTGAAGACCTGGGTGTTGTTGGTATCACAATAGGGGATAATAATGGTAATATTCACAAATATTCCCTAATGTCACAATTGTCCTCTCATTTTCAGATGTGTCACTTTTTTTTATTCTAACAGTTTTGTGAGTTCCTGGGGCCAAGATTATCCAGAGGGAAATAGAGTTCCTTCTCCAAGATGAGCAGGATCAGTGAGGAGCCAGCTCTAAAATACAGGTCTCCTTAATGTCAGAGGCTTGGGAGGTGGAGGCAAGAGGATAACGATGAACTTAAGGTCAGCTTGTGCTATACAGTGAGTTCAAGGCCAGCCTGAACTATATGATGAGTCTCTGTCTAAAAAAAAAAAAAAAAAAAAAAAAATCCCTGTAGTTCCCACCAAAAGTACTGGAAGTACTTTGAAAAGGAATGTTTATAGTGGAATCTGAAAAGGGTTCGTGGACATAGACTGTTGAGGAAGTTTGAAGTTTTCCCAGTTCGTGTGTGTGCACGTGTGCATATGCACACTCACATTTAACATTAACTTTGGAAAAGGCACAGAAATATAATATGCAAGAGGCAGCAAATCTTTTTTAAAAAATTTTATTTAAAGAGAAAAAAAGCAAAACAGAATAAAGGATAGAAACAATACAGAAATTCAGAGGAAAAAAATAAACAGTAAGAAATCACTAGTTAATAAATTACATATTGTCTTCTTAGACATAGTTGTTCAAGTTACAAAATTAAAGCACACAAAATGGACATTCAAACAGTGAGGCTGCAAACAGTTCTGCTCAACGATCCAATAAAAACTTAGCAACATGGTTATCAATCCTACACACTTAAACATACATGCAGTTATATCCTTTAGAGCACTTTCTTTTCCTCCTTTTGCCTGTTTAGTTATATCATGTTTCAGCCTACTCTGTACCTTACTGATCTGTTTTGTTGTTATTTGCTTTTTAATCACCTTATATAATTCTGTTGCTTTGTTTTTGAGTTTGTCCTCATCCATGCCCCATGGCTCAGCTTTGGTGGAGTTGGGAATTTTTTGGAGTTATTTTGTTACTTTGTTATCTATTTTTTTGAAGGTAGCAAAATATAGCAGAACAAGACAAATCAGAGCCATCCAAGACAGTGCAGTGAAATTGGCACAGAACCTCACAGCAGGTCACCAGGACAGCAATAGGCACAATAGTACATTCCATTCTTTCAGTCATGTAGAGCGAAATGGAAGGAAATACTGAACTTTTAAAAACAATATTGAATAGAGCAGTACCATTAATCAGAACTGAGCAAAACAGTGATAAAAATATTTACCTTCAAAGAGATGGTAGAAGGAAATCCCCCTTACTTGCTACACTGCATACGTTCATCCTCCCAAGAAATACTCAGACCTCTGGCTCCCACTTGCTAAGTGGGGAGGAGTGGATTGATGTTTGATTCTTGGCCCCCCGTGCACCAGTAGGCCCACAGCTGCTTACCAGGGTAGGGAGCTGAACAAAGCTTTTTAATAGGACTAATAATATTTGGTAAGTAAAATCAACCAATGCACCAACATAATAACACTTTAAGCCCTGATGCTACTGGTACGGCTCTGATCTAGATGTCCTCCTAAAGCCTCATGCACTCCTAGGGGGGCCTTTGGAAGTGACAGGCTCCTGGGTGCATGATATTGGATGAATCCACTGATTGGCTTAGCATAGTTCTGGATGTGGTTGGTGGATTTGCTGAGGAAGGAAGACTCACCCTGGGTGTGGGTAGCACCAACCAATAGACTTGCAGTCTGGATAAATTAAAAGGGAAAGGAATAAGAAAGCTGTCACTTCCTGCCACATCATGGGCAGTTCTTCCTCTGCCATGCTCCTCTGTCATGTTGTTCCATGTTGGAACAAGATGGCATTTTGACTCTATAAATTGTGAGCCAGAATAACCCTCTCTTACTTTAACTCGTGAATGTATTTTGTCTCAGCACTGAAAAAGTAACCAAGACAGCTAGTAAATACTATCCCAAATTAGAGACCTTGAGTTCAAGTCCACCTCCTGACAGCAAGCCTGGTGCCACCTTCCTACTTGAGAGCTGTTGGAAGTCCCACTAGAGAGCCATTTGAGATCAAAGTTACCTTCAGATCCCTTGGCATTGGCTTGGAATTAGCCTGAGCATTTTGAGGATAGCCGGAACATTGTTTATATTTAGTCCATCTTCTATAAGATAAGTTAAGTAGAAAATCCCTTTATGGGTCTTTTTTTTCCAACAGAACTTTCATAAAGTTAATTTCATTTCTCTTAAGTGTTTTAGCAGCTGTGAAAATAAAGTTGTTGTAATTCAATGGGATGCAAATAAAAAGACTGTGTCAGTTCAAAATTATAATTTGATAATTCACCATGACTTACACTCAATGAGAACTGAAATGAGGGTAAAAATGGTCATGGTACTCTTTTCAATTAAGAAAATTTAAAAGTAGCTTTGAGGAACTATGTGCATGTGTAAAACTCGTATCTCCCGGTGGCAGGGGATAAAACACTCTACCTAGAAATTGGTGAGTATTAGTGGGTAGGATTATTCTGATGAGCATGGCCTTATCTTCTGCAATTTTGAAAACAGGGTTGGGTGAATCAGTTGCTCTGTTTTCTGGCATTTCTAAGTGTAGATGGAGGAACCAATAAATGAGGGAATCAATAAATAATAATATGTAAGTGCAGCTGGCTTAAAGCATTAGCAGTGTGCCCAGGGATGCCCACATGCGCCATGGCCTGGGTCCTTTCGTCACTTGAGTTTCACCAGATTCTTCCTGACAGCTCTGTTGAAAGCAGCCACCAGTCCCTCTGTCATGCTCTCCCACGTTACTTTATTTTATTTCCTTCATGTCATTTCTTGTAACCCAACTTCCTTTTTGATGTCTTTGCTGCTTGGGTCTCTTCATTCTGTCAGTCCCTGGAGAGGGAAACCCCGGCCCCTGCACCCAGGATCAGCAAACTTTGGCCACAGGTCATATGGATATGTCCACTCCTTGTTTTTCTGTGGCCTAAGCACTAACAAAGGTTGAAAATGATCAAGATTTTATGACACATGAAAATTATGTGGAACTTGAATTTCAGCATCGTGTCGAATGTTTTATTGAAACACTATCGTGTGTTTCAGTTCACTGATGTGTACTTCTGCACTACAGTGTGTGCAGAGGCAGAACTGAGCTACAGAGGTTGTAACAGAGGCAAGGACTGTGTCAGAGGCGCCGAACACAGTTACTACTGTGTTTGCCGGTTCCGCCGAATATCCAACTCATTCCTGGAGTTAATTTCTAAGTGCTCAGTAAGTGTTGAGGATGAATGAATGGAAAGTAGAGGTTGGAGAGACAGGCTTCCCAGAGTTCCTTCTGTGCCACCAGTCAACACATAGGAGCACAATGCCCAAAACTAAATTGTGCCCTCATGTGCCCCAACACTCACAAAGTCCAAGGGGGACAGAGAACACCGGGTAGAACCAACTTTGAAGCTTTTTTCAACCTTCCTCTGTTCCTCCTTTGTCCCTTGCACTTTCTCTCCTTCCTCCTCTCCTTCCTTTCTGGTACTGAGGATTGAACCAAGGATCTCTGCACTGAACTACATCCCCAGTTCCTTTTTTAAGTTTTATTTTGAAATAGGGTCTCCCTGTGTTGCTAAATTGCAGGGGCTGGACTTGAAGCTTCAATCCTCCAGTCTCAGCCTCTTGAGGAATGGACTGGAAGTTAGGGCGTGGCCAACACTGGACTGGGAGTTAGGGCGCGACTAACACTGGCTGAGAAACAGCCATGGCTCTCAGAACCCTGCACTACAAGTTTTTGCTGGGATGACCTAGATGTGATGTGAGCTAAGAAATACGAAAAAGAAGCCGCCATTAAGGGGTTGCCATTGTGTCTGCCCATGATAGCCTGCCCTATTCCACTGGAGGGTGTATTTTTTATGTTTATATTTTCCTTCCTTTTTACTTCTAAAAAATGTTTATGCTTGTTTCCTTCAGTTCTTTCTCCAGAGCAGAAATGACCTAGAAATCACTTCTAAAAGGAGCCCTCAGTACCCTAGAATCCAGTAACTGGATTACGAGTGGGCATCTTCCAGCCATGGCAGCACACACCTGCAATCACAGCTACTTGGGAAGCTGAGGCAGGAGGATCATGAGTTCAAGTTCCATTTTGAGAATTTAAGATCTGTGTCCAAAAAATTTTTTTCTCTAAAAGAGGTGACCGAATTTCATGTCAGTCCTTGTGTCATTTCAGTTTCTAAAAATTAGATACTTTGATTTTTCTCTTGCTGTACTGTGTTTTCTCTAACTTGGCCCTTTTTCCCTTTCTGATTTTTATCCCTAATCAGACTAAAGATTGAACTCTGGATTTTTACCATCCTAAACTCAGCTAACCTCTCTTCTAAAAAATGTCAGCCTCTTAATCCTCTTAATACAGTGGCCTGTGTAACTGGGAGAATACATTCAAAAGAGTCCTCAGTACAAAAAGACAGCCTGAAAATAACAAGAGAGAAAATGTCCTGAGCGAATCTGCACACATACAAAGTTGCTAGGGAAACACGCAGTTCCTTGCAAACTGCCAGCACCGGTGCATTTATAAAGAATTGACAACAACTGACCTTTGTCTCCTCTTTTCCTCTCTGTCTTTTACCAGGCACACAAGAGCCTTGTGGCTTGAATGATGCTTTTGATAGGCAGATTTTCAGATTCTGAGCTGTCTGCCTGGATGAGGGGGTCTTGGTTTCCAGCTCTAAGAGCTAGAAAATCTTTCATGAGCTTCACCTCCATTATGACCCAGCGCATGCAATTGAAAGGTACATTTTCACATCAGAATTCAGCTTCTATCATGCCGAGGAGAAAAATGACATATTTTGTTGCATTATTTAAATATTCCTGCTGAACACCAAATTAAAAATATCCATTAAAGGTTTATTTGATATCTTCCTAATTATTGCCCATTGCACATTTGACAAATTATTTACACATTTTAATAATTGCAACTTTCTTTGGAAGTGACACAAAAACAATTACTTTTTCGAAATTCCACTGTGTATATGCTCTTGAAGCTACATAGCCATTAAAAACAGTCTGTCGAATTAAAGGTTGGGCAATTAATTAAGTGCAAATTCTGTAAAACTGGACCAAGGAGAAAATTCATCAAACCTATGAAATATGACCTATCTTGTCCAAAAGACAAATATGTTTAAACAAAAGATGAAAATTGATGACAAAATTATGGGTAGCAAAATGCACACAGAGCAAATATAAGACAGCTGTACTTGGTTTCAGCATGTGGGTTTACCCTTCTAGAATTCATGATTCATTACCTTCACTGGCTTGTAAAAGTTTTTGTAGTTAATCTCTAAGTACTGTATCTGGGATAATGAAAGTTCTCCATGAGAGCTGGGAAGGCCAGTGTATTAATGTCCTCCTTTCCAGGAGGACAATTAAATGTAACAGAAGGTGGCATGGTAGTCAGAGGGTAGGTCTACCGAGGACAATGGGAACCTAGGTGGCACATGGTGACTAGTTCTTGTGGCTTTTTCTCTCCTTTTGGAATTTCCACTATGAGCAGCTTTCTTTCCTCATGCACGCTGGCTTTTAGTATCAAAAACCTGACTCCACTTCTACCTAGAAACGACCCTGCCAATATTAAGGCTTCGGCCCTTCTGACGGATGAGAAGCCCTACGTGGGTTTCAAGTACATAGCAGAGGCCACAGAAGGCAGGCTGCAAGCGGATGGATCCGTCATGGGCTCTGCACTTGTGTGTTAGACTGGGGCGCTCAGGTTCACAAATCAAACTCCACACCAGTGCAAAGTGGGTGAAGAAGGAGGCGGGCATGTGGACTGTAGGGATTGTTCAGGATACAAGGCTGTTATTTTCATATTAAAATGTAATGGTCTCATTAAAGTTAAAACCACTGTTAAACTTGATTGAGTAAATTAGTTAATTAACCATAGCATCCAGCACATTCCTCCAGGGCATGCCTCTATTCCTCCAGCTGCAGAGCAAGTGCAGGTTCAGCGAGTGGGAGCTTATCCAGGCAAGTATGAGAACACTCATCTTTGACTTATTGCACAATCTTAAAAAAAAAAAAAGGAAAAAGTCAAAAGCTACAAGGTGAGGGTGTTACTTGGTGTTAAAGGGAGATGGAAATAGCCTACTGATGAAAGAAGATAGATTTTATTTTTAAGCTGAAATCTCTGAAGGTTTTCTTGTTTTAAAAAACACCTGATAAGCAGTTTGTGGAGTGACTCTTTCAGCCAGCTCAATAAAGCACTTTTTTTTTTCTTGCAGATTCTGCTTTTTGTCTCTTCTGTCTGCTTGAATATCCAAAGATATCTCCATGAGGTTGGTTGAAACTTCTCAGAAGTATGTTTTTGGGGGGTGGTGGTTGTGTTGAGGGAAATGACACTAAAACAGGATGACAGTGGGTTTTTGTGGGTGAGTGGGCAGATGGAGGGAGACCCAGGAAACATCTCCAGTTGTCTCTCCAGGGTGTGGTTGTGAAGTAGTGGTTTCCATGAAACTGGCTTCCCCCATCCCAGCTAGCCAACTGCACTCTTCCAGAGAGACATCAGCCTCATTGCTGGAGTATTGTAGTTTCTATAAATCCAAGGATAGTTACACACTGCCTGGTAGGATTGTCATAATGGTTAAACATGTGAAAGCAGGCAAGTCAGTGTGATAAGCTCCTGGTAAGAACTGACTAATTTATTACTGAGCATAGGGAAAATGAGGGGCTGGGTGAGAATGGCCCACAGCTCTGGTACCCAGGGGCCTGGTCAACACGCAACATTTCAGACAGGGTTTTCGTGGATGCTGGGTCCACTTACAGGTGACAGGGATCCCTAGACACAGAGTAGCAGGAAAAGACTTTGCTTAATTTTTAGAAAAATTTTCTCTAACCTAGTTCACTTTTCTAATCACAGACCAGAGGGGAGAGCTGGGGTAGGGTCTCAGTGATGTTTGTGTGAAGCTTGGCATTCAGAAACTCAGGTCGTGCTTTGTGAATCCCACCATGGAACAATGATCACAGTGAAACCTGAGCAGTGACTGAGAACTTGAACATGGCTAGAGTAATTTTCTTATCTCTATCGAGTATGGTGCATATAGAGACACGTGTCATGAAAATATATTTATATATTTTACGGCTGTGAGGTAATTTTCTCACTCCTGAGGAGGACTTGAAGTATTTGCAAAAAAGTAATTTACTGAGGAAGTTAGGTCAGGGAACATAGAAAAAGTGACACAGAAGAGAGAAAAGTCAATAATAATTTAAAAACTATATAACCATGTAAAGTGACTTACATAAAGTAAACCCTGGGAGGCTAATTATGTTCCCACAAATATTTGGTCTGGAATGAAAACCAGATACTAAGATTTTTCCTAAATTGATCCTCTACAAACCTTTAAAAAAGGACAACATTTACTGGGCACTGATGTGGTGGCGTGGAAAGGTCAGTTCTAAGTCGCCATATCAACTCATTTTAATTACAAAAGTAAGGTACATGTTGCTACTGTCTCTGTTATAGAAAACAGGAGACCAGACCCAGGCACGGCGGGAGTGACAGAGATGCCCCGGGTTATCAGGTTAGTAAGAGGAAGTGTTGGAACTTGAGATGACACAGTTTGAGTTCAGAGTCCTCCGTCTTACCAGTGTGCCACCTGCCTCTGTCAGCTCCTGTTCCCCTCTCTGAACATGACACAACCCTCTAGTGCCAATGTGCCTGGATTTTGGCTCAGGAGTTAGGTGGCCTGGGGTTTTAGTTCCAGCTCCTTAATTACTATCTGCATGATCTTAGAAAACATTACTGAACCTCTCTGACTTTCCATGTAGGAAATGGAGATAATCACTGCTTCTCTGGGTAGAGGCAGTAGCCTACTTTGCCTAGATCTGCACGGCTCACCTGGGAGATGCCCTGTTGTGGTTCCCACTCCTCTTGGAGCTGTTACCTTGACACTGGCATCTCTGTAAGTGCAGGTTTTTTCTGGCTGCAGGAGCCAGTCCCACTTGCACAGGGGCAGGCACGCAATGGTGGAGGTGACAGCGAGGAGGGACCCTCTGGTGATGAAGACAGATGGGAGGACATACATCCCAGTCATGCCTCCGGGGAGCAACACCATGTTCCCACACGGTGTAGCAGAAGGTCCCAGCTGGATGGGTTCAGCTCCCGCAGTGGTTCCCGACTCCTCACAGCACATCTATTTGCACTCTTCCTCCCCAAGTCCCTTTCTCAACGCCTCGCTGTATTCCTGGCCTAACCTCCTAGATGAATAGCTTCTTCTTTTTTCCTTTCAGTGGCTCCTTTGAGAAGAATCCAAACAAAGACATCAACTCTCTGGTTTGTGAGGATTCAGTGAGATGATGTATGTATATAGTGTAGTGTTTGGCACGGAGCAGATAGTCAAATAGCCATCAATTTTATTATCTACAGTTAGTCGAACAATGTGAAAACATAATTGTAATTAGGAAGCCGTGGTAAAGAGCTAGACTGTTTTTGGATGTGTGACTGCTCACAGCTCTTTCTTTCTTTCTCATCTGCTCTCTATCCAGGAAACTGACCGGATGGCCCAGGTGATCTCCTTGTGGGTGCCAGTGGAAAGCTTTGGCCACAAATGGGAATCTTCATGTGTGCCTGGCTTTACAAAAGTACATAGATAGCGGAGTGACACTGGCTATGCTGGGGATTCTGACCCAGAAATCCTCATTAGATAAGTCACAAGGCTTCCCGTTCTTGCTGTATGTGAAATGAATATTCACATGTGAACCAAAGTTTAGGCTGAATTCATTTTGCTTCTGTGATGTGATCACAACTGAAAAATTCTATTCTTTGCTACGAAAACATAGACTTCCCTAAGATAGCAGAAGCTTCTGGGTGCTTAAGACACTTGTGGTATTTATTTCAGGAGAGGCCCGTATCGCAGTGGTGGGGTCCAGGGAAAGGGGCGGAGCTCAGGCCAGGGTGTGAAGGGTCAAATCCTCAAGGGCTCCTGAAGGTCGTGGCAGGGCACAGACAGCAGCTGAATCCTCTTTCCCCAGCAGCACGAGGGGTTTACACTTGATCCTTGCTTCATGGAAAATGTCCCCTTTTAAATTTGCAACACAGGGGCACAATCATGGATGGGGACTTTAATGAATGAATATTCAAAGCACCATCTATATAATCTCTTATGGGTCAAAAATATATTTGAGGCTGAAGACAATGACTAGGTTAGAAATAATAATGGTCAAAGATGTGATGAAAACATGAATGCACTAAATTCATATCCCAGAGGTTGAAGAACAAAAATCTTTATTTTAATATTCCCAATTTCAGAATAAGCAGCCCAGATCCAGGGCATTGAATCAGAATTATATAACTTCTCTCCTAGCTTCTCCAGCTTCTATTCATAACAGCCGAGTTGGCAGGTCTGTGAAAATCTAAAGTGACAGTTGCTTGCTTCGTGATCCCGTGATGTTTAATTTTTACCTTTAATTTAACAAAGATTTCCTCACGGTAACCACCTCATGGATAATGAGGGGAAACTCTTGTCAAGACTGTAAAGCCTTCATTTCACTTTTTAGGGCTGGGGATTTAGCTCAGCGGCATAAGTGCCTGCCTTGCAAGCACACAGTTGTGAGTTCGATTCCCGGTACCGATAAAAAAAAAAAAAGAAAAAGAAAAAGAAAAAAAACCATTTCACTTTCTAGAGTAGTTTTAGATACCAGAAGTTCTGCCTAGTATAAACATTTAAATCTGAATGATGTTAATAGTCAAGGCCATTGTGCAGCTTCTTGCTGGAAACGTAGATTTATATATTTAGTATATGTGTTTATATATAATTTAGGGGTGAAATTAGAATATTATGAATAGAATTTTCTTTTAAATTTCAAAAAATGTTTTAAATTCAACATATTCCTGCCCATGTATGTGACAAAGAACTTGTTTATGAGACTGACACAGATAGTATAGTTTAGGCTCAGTGAGAAACTGTAATAATAAAAAAAGAGTATTTTTTTCCTGAGGAGGAAAAAAATCAGAATTCCAAGATACTTGCATTCTTTTACTCTTGCTATCGTGGGGAATTCTCATGTTTGAGAAAAATAAGTAAAGTTATTTTTTATTGGAAAGAAAATGGGCACGGGTTGAAGGACAAGAAACAATATATCATCACCTCTGACGCCGAGGGTCCATCTGCTCAGTGCTTAGCGTCTCCTACAAGCTTGTGGCTCCTGGCTGCCGAGCTGAGACCCTCTGCAGGAGGATCTGTCCAGACGCAGGTGTGCTGGGTCTCTGCTTGGGGACGGTGCTGAGAAGGGCAGTTGTCTATTCCCTGGACACTCATATAGGAAACCACCATAGCTTTCCGGAACCCTAGCTGCCAGCCCTGTGGGCTACTCAGCCCACACCTGCCAGGGCAGACCCTCCCCAACTCTGCCCACCATCTCATTTCTCCAGGCCTCTGTGACCCTTCCCAGGATCCCCTTCCACTCATATCGGCATCTTGTGGTCTGCATCCAGAGAACCCAACCTCAGACCCCTCCAGGGATGAATTGTTGGGTGTCCGTTCCTTGCATGCATGCCTCCTCCATCCTTCCTCCCTCTCCAATCTTTCCTCCTGCATATTTTTAATACTGGCTGTGTTATCACCCTGGGAAGTGCTAGAAGCCTCCCACCGAGAAGACGCTACTGAGAGAAACAGCAGTTATAAATGCCGAGTTTAACTTGTGTGAATTCAGCTATACACGAGGTTTTAAAATGCGAGAGAAGGAAATAATTATTAAAATGGGCTGCCGTGGTGTTGACTAATTGTAGAACCCAGCTGGAGTGTGAGGCGGGGAAGGGGACCTGGAGCCTTGGCAGCGAGCTTCCGGTAGCCCGGGCCCCTCACACGACATCTTCTCCTGTTGAGTGAGATTCTCACATTTAACTCGATCTGGTTCTATTTTTCATGCAGTGAGGTCCCTAAATACAAGTGACATGAGGTGCTTCACTGAAGGCACATAGTTTTATCCATCCATTCCTGCAAGAAAACCCGGCCCCCGTAGACTCATTGAGAAGCAGTAGTCCTTCTGCATTATGGGGTCTTTTAAGGGATCTTGAAGGATAATTATTCCCTACATAATCTTTGCCCCTGGCTTTGACTTTTCAACCTAATTCTCATAAGATAGGACTCCACTCTCATTACCGTGAGACTGGTAGAGCTTTCTGGAAGAGATACGCTGAAAGGTATTGTGGGGACAGAGAGGCGGAGAGGACCACTGTGGAATGGTCAGCAAGGGAAAGAGTTCTCAGAGCAGGTCATGTTTGAGCTGGGTTCTAAATGATAAATACATGAGGAAGAAGGAAAGAGAATAAATGCAGCTCTTGAAATTCGACCATAAAATTGTCCGCTTTCTCTTCCTAATAGGAGACCACTGATTTGGGGCTTTCACTTTGAGCTACATGGATGTTCTGGGCAGTACTGTGCCAGCTTTTGGGAAAAGGCAACTGAGATTCTTATATTCAACTGAGATTCTTGAGATTCTGTCTGATGTTTCTTTGTGACATCTGATGTTGGAACAAAACAATTCAAGCAGAGCTTTGCTTTTTCCCCGCTGGTTTATTTTGTCTTCAGAAGATGCATTCAGTAGAGTCCGTGTGGGAGTCAGGGTTTTCTGAGATGAGAGGCTCATGAGGTTTATTTGGGGAGATGCCCACCACGGAGAATGGAGTGGACTCTGGGACAGGCAGAGGGCGAGAAGGAAAATGAAACAAGGTTGGAGAAAGCCTCTATG
This sequence comes from Hydrochoerus hydrochaeris, assembly GCA_004027455.1. NCBI lineage: Eukaryota > Metazoa > Chordata > Mammalia > Rodentia > Hydrochaeridae > Hydrochoerus > Hydrochoerus hydrochaeris. The sequence goes on along the minus strand of PVLA01004061.1, from coordinate 162,507 downwards.
GGCAGCCAAGGGATGTGGGCCGGCTGGTGGCCCGTAGTCATCCCTCAGAGGCATCCGGTGGCCCAGCGTGGCCTCCTGCTTCTGTGCCTGTTGCTCTCAGGTCTTGTCTGTGGTGCCTGCTGGGTGGGGCGGGGAGTCACATGTCTTCTCTGGGAAGATGATGATGGATGTCAGAGTGCAGCACTGGGGTTGTGGGTCCATTTTCATGGCCACCATCATCTGGAGTTCCTCATATGTGTGATGGGTATGGACCCAGGAAGGGACTTGACATGGTTCCAGGCAGTACATTTACGTATTAAGCAGGAACATTACCCACTTTAATGCTGGTTAGTGAAGGAGAAAGCCTCGGGTTGGTTCTACTGTTCCCTAATTCTGCCTTTCACAATGGGCATATCTCAGGCTTATCAGCTTTAGCTGGTTACAAACTCTAGATAAAATTGAAAAATTAGATTCATTTTCATGCGTATTTATCACTATAGATATTTTAATTGGTGTTTCTATTTATACTTAATGGTAATGATTTTCAATTTAGGCTCACAGTTTTTTTTTTTTTTTTTTTTAATAATCAGGGGAGCCAGGAATGTAGCTCAGTGGCACAGTGCCTCCTTGGCAAGTCTAAGGTCCTCAGTTTGATTCCTGGTACATAAATAAATAAAATAAAAATAAAATAAGCTGAATTAAATCTATATATGGAATGAATTTAAAGAAAAGAGAAAGTACTGAAGTACAGAGAACAGATGGCCACAGGGGAAAGTGTGACAAAATTTTGCAAACCACTGGAGTTCAGGTAGCTCTGACTCAGGTCATCAGAAAGTAGCAGGCTTGGGTCACGTTGTCTCACTTTTCACAGAAAAGAGCCTTCCCTGCCTCACTGTTTTAAGCTATTTTTTTTCTTCTGGACAGGGTCACTCAGAGGACTGTCCAGTTTTACAGCTTTCTGTGATTTTTCAGTAGAAGACGTTGCACGCCCTGGTATTCATCCTTTACACAGATCCCAGAGGGCCAATCCAGCCGCCTTTAGTTCTGTGGGGGATAAAAAGCATTGTCTCAGAACGAAGGTGGATACTTTTTCCTGTCAGAAAAAGACAAATAGACCTGTCCATATGCTGGCCTTACTATCTAGAATCCTTAGGGCTGAAATTTACTGCTTTTATGGTCTCATCTGTTCCAACCTGGCACCCAAAAACCCATCTCTTCCTAGTCCCTTCAGAGGACATTTTTTTTTTAAATTTAAAAAGATTTTTAAATTTAAAAATATTTTTTTAAATATTTCAGATCTCTCTGGGTTCTGTGGAGACTGGCTCCATCTGTCCATATCAGATGACGTCCACTGTGCATGGCTACCATAAGCAAAGCTAAGTTGGGCTACTGGTAACAAGAAACTCTCCAATTTTAATGACTTATCAACAACCAGGGCCAATTTTGTTTTCATGCTTGATGTTTTTCAAGTTAGCAGAGGTGAGAGGAGTCCGCTATACCCTCACTGAGAAACAATGACTGACCCACCCTGCACTACCTGAGTGGTCATCAGTTCCTCTGGCTGGGCTGTAAAAGGACATGGTTGTTGATTCATTTTCTTTTATAAATATTACTGTGAAAGTAACTTACATTATGTCACTTTTGCTTGTATTTCATTGGTGAAGGCACATTTTTATTTGTGTGTTTTGTTTCTAGAGATTAAACTTAGGTTCTTTATACTGATTTATCTCCACAAGCCTTTTTAAAATTTTTTGTTTTGAGATAGGATCTGACCACATTGCCTAGGTTGTGAATGAATTTGCAATCTTCATGTGTCAGCCTCTCAGAGTGCTGGAATTATAGACATGCACCACCATGTCAGGTAAAGCAAGTCTTTTGACCATATTATTCTTGAGTGGGCAGGAAGATACAACTCTACCATTTCTCTGATAGGAGGGGAAATGCAGAATTGGTGAAGAATCTGCCACACTACCATTTCTGAAAAGAGAGAGCTACTGAGACCTTGGGATCTCTATGGCTTCCTGAGCCACAGTCTTGTCTGATGTGGCTTGATGTGAACCATTACTCTTCTTTCCTGTGCTTGTCATCGGATGTTGGTGGTCTCATTTTAACTGACACTGGACGAGGTCCTTTATTCTCCCAGTGCACCATTAAAACAACATTCGTGCTTGCAGTACAGTTGCACTGTTGGTGTGGAATGAATGAAAGGAAATCACAACCAAGGGAGGAAATTGCCTCGAATTATTAACAGTGCCTAATAGCTAGTTTTTTTTTTAATTCACTCAGAATAAGAATGTTGGTGCTCAGAATAAGAGGTGGGATTGAAATATGGGGTGAATGTTTAAGTAAAAGAAAACTTTACAGGAAAAGACGCAATGCCATTAATCTCCCTCAGACATTCCCCTTTGTTTCAGACATTTGTTGCTACTTTCTGAAGCAGTCCCAGAAGTCCTCTTTCACGTCTTTGGGATGTATAGTAAAAAAACTATGGTGGGTGCTGCTGCCACGTACCATCCAGTGGAAAGATCAGCTCATAAATATAGGAGAGTGTTCCTTATCCACCTTATTCACTGCAACTTCCCCAAAGTCAAAGTCACCATGAAAGGTAAACATTTTGAATCAATTCAGGACACTGAGGCAGCCAAGCCAGTGCAACCAAGGACACGAATGAAGACTTCCAGAGTTGCTTCAGAAAGTGGTGAGAACGCTGGAATAGGAACGAGTGTTCAAAGCGAGAGGAGAATCTTGGCGGAGATTAATGGCAATGTGTCTCTACTATAGCATTTTCTTAACATATAAATATTCACAGTAGTTTTCAATCATATTTCTTAGACCATGGCCCAGAGTGGAGCTTCAAGAAATGTTCAGTGAGTGGAAAGAATTCAATATGTCATTACTAATCCGAGACACTCAAACTCTTTACTTGCCTCATGGATTTCCCTACTGCCCAGTATTTTCTGGCCACCTGCATTGTGCTAGGGATACTTTTCTATTCTTTTGCCCATGGCTTTTATTTTCTCTTCCAGATTTTCTTCCATGGCCTCTAGAGTTGCCAGCAAAGAATCATCAAAAATATCTTTATTTCTCTTGTGGGAAAAAAGAATCTAGCCCTTTGCATGTTTTACTCTTCTCATCTATCCTATGACCACAAGGCTCAGTTTATATGCTCCAAGGACTTATCAAAAGGGTTTCTAGGTCTTAGAGAGGGTTGGGCCTCTCAGGATGAACTGTGTCACTTATCTTCAAAGGAGACCTGGTTGCAGCTGGTGCTTATTTATTTTAAAGTGCATCCTTTGGGTCAAGATTTTTCTTTTCTAAGTAAATATATTAATAAGTAGCTCATTACTTTTTATTGCTGATTGTTCATTGTAGGGTGTCCATTTCGTTTATTTGGTATATATTTATAGTGAATCTTTTTCCTTTTCCCTTCCCTTCCCTTCCTTCCTCTTCCCTTCCCTTCCCATTTCTCAGTTCTCAGTTCTCATTGGCTATTGTGATTGATACAATTTTTATTTCTCCTTAGGATAGAATTACTTGACTGTATAAGTTTATGTATTTTTAACTTTTTGAGAATCTATTGATCTGTTTCCCAAAATGACTGAATTATTTTGCATTAATACCAGCCACATATGAAGGCTCCAGCTATTCTGTTTCCTCACCAGCACTTGGTATTTTCAATCACTTTTATTTTAGCTATTTTGGTGGACCAGTGTGGGTATGTAATTTGGATTTTAATTGGTGTTTCTTTTATGAACAATGTGTTGGGTATTTGTTTATATATTTGTTGGTCATTTGTATGAACATGCACATATATATATAGATGTGCATGTGTGTGTAGACACATTATGAAAATCATCCATTAAAATCTTTCATCTCTGTTTTGTTTGTCATATTATCAAGTTATTGCTTATGGATTCTGAGTCTTCTGAATCTGTGTTTTGCAAGATGTCTGATGACCAGTATTTTTCTCTGCTACTTTATTCTGGTCTGTATTTTCTTAGGGTTTGAATTGGTCTTTTCCTCATAATCTAAGGTGAATGTTTTGACAATTCATTTTAGGTTTTTTCTCTTCTTAAGTCGTATCATTTATAGCTACATGTTTCCCTCCAAGCTTGACTATAGCATTATTCCATGAATTTTGATATGTCACATTCTCATTTAATGATTCCTAATTTTACTCTACTGTGGTCAGAGACATATTATGTGTGATTTCAGTACTTTTTATTGAGACATTAGTTTTAAATCTATAGAACAATTTAGAAGATGATAGAGTTCTCATATATCCCATACCCAGTTCACTTTATTTGTTGACATTGTACATTAATATGATGCAATTGCTGTTAATGAGTTAACATTAACATAGTATTATTAACTAATGCTCATTATTATTAAATTAATTAATTTTATTCACTGTCCTTTTTCTGCCCCTACATCCCTTCCAGGATAGAACATTACATGTAGACATCATGTCTTTCAGGCTCATCTTGTCTGTGTCACTTTTTTCGACTTTATTTTACTGTCCTGAATGTTTTGAAGGGGACTGGTCAGGTTTGTTATAGACGCTCCTCTGTGAGAACTTGTCTGACAATTTTTAATGATAAAATAGCTATGATACACTGAGAAGAAGATGACAGTGATAAAGCATCATTTTCACATTTTATCAACAGTATATGACATCAACATGATTTAGGACTCTAGATACTGATTCTGGCCAACCAGTTGAGGTAGTTTGTCTGGGATCACTGTACTTTTTGGAATTGAACCATTATGCAGTGCCCACAGTTCAGGAGTGGGATAATGCCAGTTTTTTTTTTTTTTTGACTATAGAGTTCTTAGTTAACATATTCTGTTCTTTTCAGTTCTTTGGACATATCATTCCAATATCATCTAACCTCCAGTGTTTCTGACGGTAAATCAGCAGTTTGTCTCAGCTTTGCTCCTCTGCACATGATATGATTTTCTCTGGTTGCTTTGGAAAGTCTATTGTATTTGGATGGACTCTGTAAGTGGGGAAAGTACTTTTTTTTCTTTCAGAAGACCAGGTTCTTCCTCCACTATTAGTAAGGAGTGATGGTGGTAATAGTGAGAATGAAGTGGTTCTTAAGTCATATGTATAAATATCACCAAGAGCATTGCTAAGTACTGTCACTAAGTGACACTGTGATTTAATTTGACCCATTAATGACTTCACTGGATTCTGAAGAACACTCAGCAGAAAACAGGAGAAATTGCTCCTGGCTATTCTGGGTTCACAACTCCAGAATCAATGTTTTCTTTCTTTGGTTTTAGTGTAATTCTGTTGGCCTTTTGCAGGAGCTTGTTTGAACTTTCATTTTGGTGTCTGGCTCCTGCGTTCTGCTAAGCTGATATAACCTTAATATATACAGAAGGGTTTCACTATTGTGTAAAACCTGGGGAAAAAAGTCTATTGTTTCTAGAATAGTCTCATTGTCAATTCAAAACCCATTGTTCTGTGTTTCTTATATATAATATCTGCAAGCTGTATTCTGTCTCTTCATCTCTAGAGGCATCATGAACAACACCAATAGCAACATTTTGGTGGAAATATTGTGGGGAAACAACAGAATCTTACAAGGATCCAAGCTGTGTGATAGGTATAAAGAAAGAAAATGAATTTAACTGAGAATCTGCCACTCTTCAAGTGTCTTTACTTTATTTTAGACTCTACAAACTTTGTTTTTTAATCTTTACAACATGTTTTTCCTACTTCCCAATATCTATCCTTTATTTTGCTCCTTATTTATGAGCAAATATATAGGAGAATTCAATATAGGAGTCCAAGCAGCCAAATTGACAAATTTGGGATTTTATTAGCTGAGCTCAGCAATCACTTGCACAGATTCCTGTTTCAGTCTGACTGAGTGGCCCAGAACTGGAGGGTTACAGAGTTTTTAAAGAAAAAAACTGCAAAGGAAGGCATCCTGTTTGGAACATTTTAACTAGAATCTTACATTAATTTTGGTTGACACCTACATCCTGCTTCTTTGTGGGGTAGGTTAATTTTTCTCTCTTGTGGGTGCAGCTCATTCTGATTTTCTCAGGGCACTTGTATCCTGAGTAATTTTTCACTCTTCTGGGTCAAATACTGGACATAAGATGATGTCAATTATGCTAAGCTACAGCAATTTACTCTTTGCATTTCTCATACAAGAGAAACAGTGATATTTAAACTTGTTTGTATGATGTATTTCCTTTAACATTATGGCCTCAACATGTTCAAATGGGGAGGGGAACATGAGAGGGGGGAGAGAGGAGGGAAGGAAATGAAAAGGATTTAAAGAAGAAAATGGAAAGGAAAAATGGAAGTGGAGTTTTCATAAATGTGGAGGGGAAGAAAGGGAATGGAAAAAAGAAGTAAGGCTTATTATGTACAGATACAAACTCCCTATGATGATCGTTGTGTATGGCAAATATGTACTAGCAAAAATAAATTTTAAAAAATCTTTACAATAATCTTCCAATTTAAGTACTGAATCCGAATCTTGTTTTTGATATTGCTGTCAGAAAAATGAATTTTTCTTTGCTCTTTTCTATCCTTGTGACTTTAGCTTTAAAGCTACGGTATGCATGGCAGTGCAGAGAGCAGTCTCGAGGTCTGGGTTCTAAATGTCTTTTGTTTCTCTGGCCATAGTTTTATTGGGCAGTGGTCACGTGACCTAATTGGAACACATCAACGTCAGACCCAAGACTTTTGTCTCAATTGCTGACAGAGGAGAAATTTTATTTTTCTGCTACACTTGAATACTGGAGAATATTGTCATTTGGACTTTGTAGGTTATCTTGCCACTACACAAGCTTGGGGAAGAAAACCTGCCTAAGGTCGTAGGGAGATGCAACAAATTGGGTTGGTGAAACTGTTTAACTCCTAAATTAATCAATATTTAAAATTAGGTATATTAGGAATTTTTAGTTATATCGGGCAACAAATTATTGTTTTGTTTAAGTAAAATGAGCAGGATTTTCTATTTCTTACAATTGAAGCAACCCTGACTGTCATAACTTCCTCATTCTTCAGTTGAACCAATTTCATTAAAGCCTTGGAAAGGGAATTAGTTGAGATTATCACAGTAAGCTTTGATTCTTTAATTTGACAGTTTAAAGACCAAGTGTTCTCATATCAGTAGTCTTGTCCTCTTTCTGAGCTATTTCTTTTTGGAATATTAAAATAGTTCCCCTTAAGTACATTAAAATTTATCTTTAATGGACTTTTTTGGTACAAAATTCTCTGGTTCTAGGAAACCCTTATTTCAGACTACAGTGTGAAGAACTCTTTTTTTAAAAAAATTTGTTTTAAAGAGGGTAAAATTAAACATAACAAAACAGAACAAAACAGATCATAAGAAAACAGTGTAAGAGACTGAGATTTCAAAGCAAGACAACTGGAGACCTTCACTGTCTATCATATTGTCTCATTTTCTTCCAAATAGTTGTCCATATCTTCACATACAGTGAATTCATACAAAACAAAATAGTATAAAACTAATCAGAACAGGATGATGAAGGCATTTTAGGTCTTCAAGACCAGACAATAAGGAAGTCAACAATGGCATAGTTTCTCTCATTCTCTTCAAAATAGCTGTCCATACCTTTACGTATGTTGAAATTAAACAAAACAAAACATACTAAAATCACTCTGAACAAAGAATAGCAGTATTGCTGGATTTCACATCATGGTGCTATGGAATCAGCAGTGGGTATCTTATTGTCTCTTTTTCTTCAAAGTAGCTGTTCATTTCATCATGCATTATATTATCAATTCTCATAAACTATTTAGAAGTTCTATGCATGCATGAGTCTATACCTATCCTTTCAGTATTAGTGGGAAAAACAAAACAAAACAAAACAAAACAAGACAAAACAAAACAAATTCCTAGAAAAACACGAAATGAAAAAGACATATAAAACCACAATACAAGGTGATCTACAATGGGTACTATGTCTCTTGTTATCATCAACAGAATTGTCTATATCATCAGGCATAGTGTAATTGAACATAGCAGTACATAACAACATTAATAAAAGCAAAACATTGGAGACAAGACTTCAAAAGCAGGTAATAGTCAAACCAGAATGGGTATCCTAGTGAATCTTGTTGTCTTCAGAGTAGTTGCCTATACTCTCAGACTTGATACTATCAAACATAACAGATTCAAATGAACAGCGATCTAACAAACCATATTCAAATAAGATCAGTCATAATAAGACATTGTAAGTTATACAGGGCTTCAGATTAAGTTAATAGGAAATTAAGGATGGTTAAAGTAGTATATCCTGCTATTTTTGGAATAGCTGTCTGTGCCCTCAAATCTAGTACAGACTGGAACAGAATATAATCAAACTAAATGGAGCAATGAGAATAATGTGGATTTTAAATTCTGATACACTATTAACAATGTCCTCTGCTTTCCTTTTTTAGACAGTTCCTCCCCTTTCACTTTCACAGGGTGCATTGTACATTTTGGGTCCCCCTAACTCCTTTAGTTTTTAAATTAGGGGGACAACCCACTCTTTGCCTTGGTGGTTTGGAACCTTTTTACCCCGAGCTTGATCTTAAGTTGTATTCCTTTACCTACAAAAGCCTCAAGGTTTTTCTTCATTATAGCTGAGTGGTTCTCCACTGCATAAAAGTGTCATGTCTTTCCAACCTATCTGCAGCTGCTGGACGAGATGCCCCTATTTCTCTCTTGTTCCCTGTTACAGAGAGCATTGTTTTCTCATATTTGACTTTCAGTCCATAAACCCTCTTTCAGATTAATTACATTTCCTAGACAGAGCATCTCAATGAACCCTCTCTGCCTGTGTTTCTTTTTGTTAGTGTATCAAGGCCATCTATCTTACAGATTATAGCCAACCTTTCTGCCTCATTTCTGCTATGCTATTTTTCTGCCATTGGTTGTCTACTTTTCTCCTTTATTCCACTGTCTGCCCCATTCATTGAGGGCTCTCTGCCACTGTTCTTGAAATCCTGTTTTTTTTTTCTCTCTCTCTCTGGAATTATCCTTTTTGTAGTGTTGGATTGGTGGTCATGAACTCTTCCAGTTCCTCTTTGTCATGGAAGCATCTTGCTTCTCCATTAATTTTGAGAGACAGTTTTGCAGGGTTCATCAGTCTGGGGCGGAGGTTATTTTCTTTTAGGGCTTGGAATACTTTGCTCCAAGCTCTTCTTGATTTGATGGTTTGTGATGAGAAATCTGTTGTGATTTTGATGGGTTTTCCTTTATAGGTGATCTGTTTCTTTTCTCTGATGGCTTTTAATATTCTGTTCTTGTGATGAATTTCTGAGATCTTGATTATTATATATCTGGGTGTAGATCTGTTTTGGTTGTAGCTGGCTGGATTTCTGTATACCTCATACATCTGAATATCATTTCTTTTTCATATGTTTGGGAAGCTTTCCTTAATTATTTCTGTGAATAGCCTTTGTAATTCCTTTGTTTTTATTCCTGCTTCTTTGCTCACATTTTTTATTCTTAAGTTATAGATCCCCTTGTCATCTTCTAGCCTTTGTATTAGTACTGCCTGTTTCCTTGTTATTTTTAAGAGATCTTTCCTTTCATGATCACACATTGTAAATCTATCTTCAAGTTTTGATAATCTATCTTTAGTTTCTTTCAAACAATTTTGTCAGCTTTCAATAGAGATTTTAATTTCCTGGTAATCTCTTTGAATTTGTTTCATGTATTCTAGATTTTTAAAAATATTCTTCATTGAAGGTTTCCCTCCTTTTCCTGTGTTCCTCCATTCTTCTATCTGTGTCTTCTTGAGAGGTGCTTAGTATTTCTTTTATTAACCTTTGTATATCTTGCTTTACTTGTACTAATATTTCAGTTTTGAGTTTTTCTATAATGTCATGAAGATATTTCTTTATGTCATCTGATGCTGTGTCTGATATTGCATGTTTGCTGCCCTTGATCTCTTCTGTATTTACCTCTTCTGGGCCCATATTCCCTGGGTTGGTGGCTGGGGGCTTTTTCTTGTTTCTTGCTCTTGTCATGTTTCTGGTTTCTTCCATACAGGTGTATGGTGGAGGTCCCAGCCCCTTTCCTTATTGGTTATGGTTCTTCTGAAGTGTGCTGGCTAGGGATTGCTGCCCTCTCCAGTTTGCTGTTGATCACTGAGGTGCAAGCAGGGGCTGTGGAGTTTGGCCCCTCTCCTCTGAGCCAGTCAACAAGTGGGGGCCTTCACCACGTTAGTGAGTGCAGCGCAGATGGAACCAGTTCGGGGCAATTTTGGGGGCAATTTCATCCCTGCCTATTGGGTCTCAACCAGGGGTGTGACCCAGCCCAAGCAGATTGGTTGCACCAATCTGCTCTGAGCTAGGAGTGGCCAAGTGAAGCCACCGCGGTTCCAGGTTCAGGCCCATCCTGCCCAATTCCAATATGTCATCCAGCTGGTCACCCCCTCACGTGGGAGGACCAAACTCCAAGCACTCACCACAGGTTAGTGCAGATCTCCATGCTGGCTCTGTTCTCTGTTGCAACACATCCTCTCAGGGCCTCAGGCTCACCAACACCCGACTTCAGCGTGACTGTGACTTCAGCGTGACTGTGAGACATCTCACTCCAAGGCACCAGCACAGTGTGGGACCTGCTCCAGTGAGAGTGCATCTGGCTTCAGCCTTCCTTCCATGTTTTTCTTTTCTTTTCCTTTTTCTTTTTCCTAAGTTTCTTCCTGGGTCATGAGAATCCCTTTCCTTTCATCCAGTCTTCTCCATGGAGGTAAATTCTAGCTTCAGACTGGTTTCTCTCAGAGGCTCTCCATCCTGCTGCTTATTGGATCTGCCATCTCCGAAGACACTCAAAACTCTTAACATGTAATAGAAGTTAATGTTTTGAATTTTGAGGTCAGAAATATTTATATTTGAAAACTGTTTCTATGACTTATGAGTAAGATAATTAAATGTAAATTTTTAACATGTTTACATGTTAGTATGCTTTTATAAAGGGGTATGCAATTCATAGGTCAGTTGTAAGAATTAAATAATAATAACTACCATTACTTATTACCTTTTCCAAATGGTATCTTTATATTAAAATACAATTTCCAAAGATGTGTTTGCTGGAAAACAGTCCTGTAAAATGTCCTCATTAAAGAATTTTGTAGTCAAATAACTTTAGGAAAAGTTTATGATCTACTTTTTCCTATTTTCTGGGCATACTAGCATATTAAAATCCCTGCAATATTCTTTAATAAATAAATTTGTTTAAACATATAGATTCAACATCCAAAATATATTTTTAAAATATTTCAGTGGTACATACTGATTAACATTTGTTAACAAGAGTTGAAATCTTTAGATTGTGAATACATGACTCCATCAGTTGTTGGAAGCTGTGGAAAAGACAATTTCTTTTTGGTTGCCAGGTCTTCCCAGGTGTTAGCTTCTATTAATCACTGATAGGATTTCTAACTTATCCAGATTTTAGTATAAATCAGAGACTGAGAATCTGTGACCTGTTGTCTAGTTATCTGTTTTGATAAATAAAGCTTTATTAGCACACAGCATGTACATTCATTTCTGCATTATTCATAGCTACTTTAATACTACAGAGCTGAGTGACAAAGACTGTCTGGCCTGAAGAGGTTAAAATGTTTATTTTTTTTACTTTACAGAAAAGTTCGTTGGCCCCTGGCCTGATGACAAATTACATTTTATAAGAACTACATGAAGAGATTTTCTTTACTAAAGTGAGTAAAGTGGCTTTTAAAACTTAAGCTGAGTAAGTTCTTGTTTTTCTAGTTCATAAATGAGATGCTATCTCTTTATATTAGTAATTCTGACTTTATGAAAAATGCAGAAGAATGCAGCTATTTAACACAAAGGGGAATAAGAGAGGAAACTCTATGAGAAGACAGCAATTTCTAGCTCACAGAATCTAAACTGGCCTTTGGCTACTTGGCCCTAAGTCTGAACACACAGAAGTTCTCATGGAACAGTACGATTGTCCCACATTCTTGAAAAGCTTCCCTGAGTTCCCTCCGTGTTGTGCCGAGTTGTCCTGTAGAATAAATGACATTATTTTGAGGTGGTACCGTATATTTCATGGTGTTTTCTAAGTTTCATAGTACAGTGGTCCTACCTTATCTATGATCATGGTTTCTTCAGCTGTGGTTACCTCCAATCAATTGTGGTCTGAAAATATTAAAAGGAAATTTATAGTAATCAGCAACTTGTAAGTTTTAAATAAACTATTATAGTATATTGTTATCATTTGTCTTATATTAGTTACTGCTGTTAATCTCTCTCTCTCTCTTTTTTTTTTTACCAGAGATTGAACTCACAGCCTCATGCTTGCCAGGCAGGCACTTATGCTGCTGAGCTATATCTCTGGCCTGTTACTGTTGTTAATCTCTTAAAAAGCCTCATTTATAAAAGAAACTTTGTCATAGATAATTATGTAGAGGCAAAGGTATCCAAAAGGGTCAGTATTATGATTTTAGGCATCTCCTCAAGGTCTTGGAATGACGTGCTGGTGGCAGAGGAGGGGCCACCATAATTCCTGCTGAATTTCTTTTACAGTAACTGTGCCACTGAGGGAAAAAATAAACAGAGGTTCATTACTGAAATGGTTAAGGACAGCCCATTTCAGACTCGGGGTCTGAATGCCTGGCTGCTACCCATCAGTGGCTTCTCAGAAGTAAGAATGGGCCTCCTGAGAAGAGACACTAAGTTTTTGATTTTTTGTCATATCCTGAAGATTTCAAAGTGTATTAAATATCTGGCTAACGTTTTTCTCTGCCAATTTTTGGAAGACAGAAGAAAACCATGTCTTATCGTATAAACTAGGTAATCTTTGGTTTACCTAGATTTGCCATTCCAGGTAACAGCAGAGTTACCTGGAATGGCAGAAATTAATGTTAACCTCTGCTCTTTAGGAGTCCGCATCCAACCACTCATTCATACAACCATCGACTGAAAGCCTGCTCCATGCAAGCCAGGAGTGTAGCAGAGCGGAGAGGGTCAGGGTCAGCAAGTTAGGCAAGTTCCTTGCCCTATTGGAGGCTGAAAGTCTAATTGGGTGAGACATTTGATCTTAAAATTCCTCTGACAGCTATACGATCATTGTGTGTGGCACATGCTCTGTGAGCGTGAAAGGCTGTAGTGATGGGTTTTGGCAGGGGTACTTAGATACTGAGGTGATCTAGGTGTGAGGGCTCTACCTGACCTACAGGAAGTGACTGAGGCAGGTCTACCTAAGAGAGGAGGGGACATTTCAGATCAAAGGAACCAAAGAGGGAAAGGCTTTTCAGCTGGTGGTTCCATTGAGAAAAAAGCTCTCACCTCAGATCTTGGGTTCTGACCTTGACATAGTCTTGAGTTAGTTTAATTTCAAGTAGCTTTGCCATTCCTGGCCCTAAGTCTCCCATCTCCTAAATGACAGGAACAGCTTCAGCATGAGTGCTTTTTAGAAAGTTAATAGGAAATTTTGTTAATATTTTGATCGGAATTTGATGGGAGGAAAAATAGCTTTATATTATGTTAACATCAGGTCATTTGTTAATATCTCGCATGCAGAGGTCAGATCAGATCTCAGTGGTCACTCAAGGATATTTGAAAAGAGCTGTTCATGAAGAGGTAGGATGGGGCAGAATCCATACAGAGTTTGAACTAGAGTTCCACTCCCTGTTTTTTTAATTTTAGTCAAATATGACAAATCTGAGATAATATTACTTCCAGCTAAGCTGCTGAATGGGAGAAAAAAATCCCAGTGATAGTTATGTAATTGATTGTGAATTAAAAAATAAATAAAACAGGATAAAATTCTTTTATTAAGCAATCTGTCCCAAATCTAACTGTGCTAATTAAGTCTCAATGTATAAATATATTCACAAATAGTCATGTTTTATCAAAGTCAAATACAGGGCAAATACTTGTGTTCATGCTCTGCCAATGAGTTATTAAATAAGATCTGTGCTACACCCTTTAAATTAAGATTCTATCCATCAATAATTGTTTAATAAAAATGTAAAGATGGAATACTGTTTGAAGAAGAACTACATCCCCAGTAATTCCAGTTGAATCCTGCTTTGTGAAATGCAAATTTTATAAATTCCAATCCATCAAATAGAAATTTTACTATAAAAGGTTTTCATGGAAATAATAGCTGTCAACTATCAATTAATGCACACGGTCCCATTTTCCTTAAGTACTGTATTGAACTTTAATGAAAGGTTACTTATTCTATCAAATTGCTTTATACTTTGCAAGTATTAAACTTAACCAAAAATTAACATCAGTATTCCATGAAAAAAGGATGCAAACAAAATTTACCTAAATGACAGGGGAGACTAAATGTTTTGTTGTACACTGAGAAACAGGCTTCCACACACATTTAAAAAATGCAAATAATTCATTTTTTAAACCACTGCTACCAGGAGATTTAACCCGTTCTGAGCAACTTAGTTTTCTTTTCTCGACTCCTTATCTTGAGCCATATAGGAGGTATGACCATCATTTTTACACATGTTGGAGAGCAAGAGCTTAACTCAGCACCTGCAAGCCAGGGCAGGATACAGAAGCAAGATCAGAGGCTTGGACCCAACATCTCCACTGCACATTCCAGCTCTGTCACTTACTGGAGGTGGAACTATGATCCAGTTGTTTAGTCTTCCGGCCATAAGTTCTTCATCTATAGACTGAAAACAATAAATGCACCTCTCAGGTTGCTCTGCTTAGTAAAGAGAAAGATGTTTTGACACAGTTTGGAAAATAGGCAGTGTCCAGTGAACAGCAACCCTATTATGACAGAACTGGCATGGTATAGGGAAGGATGCCAGTCCCCACACAGAAAGTCACTGCCCACCTGAATTGGAGGTGCCAATGGAGTGAAGGTCTTAGAGGATTTTCCCAGTATCCTAAAAGGACTCTTGGAGCTTCTAGAACTCATAGCACACATGTGGGAGAAGGAAGAGTGATTGATAGTAATGCTGACAATCCTGGCATTCTCTCTCTATGCCCTCTGAAAACTCCCTAAACAGTAGGTGAATTTCCTCCCCCTTAAAAGCTTGTGCATAGCTATGTGAAAAGGCATTGAGGGCTGCTAAGTAAGTACTGTGAATTTAGTAGAGTCCGGAGACTTGGGTCGCTGCCTTGCTCTAGCACTAACTGAAGGTGTGTCCTGGGATAACCCTGCTTCCTTCTAGATGCTGATATCCTCCTGTCTTGGGTGTGCATGGGCAGGTGTGAGTGGGCAAGTGTAGATGCAAGAGTAGAGCACATGTCCCTTCCTGGGGGACGTGGTCTCGGTGCCAGCTGCTGTCGCCTTGCGGGAATCTGGACCTAGTACTGCTAAATATGCAAGAAAAATCAGAAATCTAGACTTGGCCAGGAATTAAAAACAATCATTTTAAACAATGTGCTATGCAGAGGAATCACATGAACTGGGAGGTATGTTGTTTGGAGTGTCCTTTCAAGCCCTGAGCTAGGTCTTTTCTGAAAACCTTCTCCAGATCTGCAGTTTTACAATTTTAGGGAAGTCTTTTTTTTTTTTTCTTTCTGACTCTCTATCTTATAATCTTGAAAAAATGATTTATAAAACCCAAATAGACTTTGGCATGAACTAAACTTAAATTGACTGCTTTCTATCATGAATTAATATTAACCAGAGCTTGTCAGATACTAAATATTTGTTTTAGGAATACACACAGCCTCCACTTTGATCTGGGCTGAGCTCTAATCTTTGGCCTGTCAGTTGCAGGATATAGCACTGGATAAATCATGCTCTCTTGAACAGATAGATGCCAGACTGGCTGTATACAAATGGGGCTGTGTGTCAATGAACACCCGAGTTTGGGTTACATCTCCTATAAACATCGACATTCCTCTGCAGTGAGCCTGTTTGCTGGTTAAGCACTTACAGCTCTGGAAGGCCTGGTGCTCCTGTGCTCAATCAGATCCTAATGATTTCAGATGTTTGCAACTAATGGGCCATTAGATTAATTGGTGAAGGGTCACAAGAAAGGTTTAAGAATTGGGTCAGAACCACAGAGAAGCTGCTATTTGCCTACAAGCACAGCAGTCACCAATGGCAAAACAGGGAGAAACTGAATTAATGATTTTATTCACTGCTTGTCACTTGCCCTCCATATAGTTTCTTTCCCAATAAAAATATGAGCGTTGACCGGTGGCTGAGTTCAGCAAACACAGAAAGGGGAGAGAAAGTCAAAAGAAAAAAAAAGAAGGAAAAATTATTGTTTCATATTCTTCCAGTTAAGGCTTGATCTTCTGAAGATGGGATTTCCACTGGTACCAAAAAGTCACATTATTTCTCAGTGTTTGCCTGCATCTCTGGCTCTGGGCTTTCTCTCTAAGCTCTTGTGTTTTATTAATTATGTAATATATCGGCCATCTTAGAAAAATGATTAATAGTGTTTCAGAAACTTGGATATAAATAAGCCAGGCTTCAATATATGATTATGTAGGCTTGATATAAACCCCAGGGTAGCTGTCCTTTAAGAAACGTGTGGAAGGAGTTTAACACCAGTCGGTTGCTACAGCGCTTAAAGCCTGGCAGCACTGTGACTTATCATCTGGCAGCGAGTGGATGGCGCTGTAGATGAATTTGCAATTTGAAAAGTTAAATTAACTCTGAAATATATTATTTGTTGTCTGTTTTTCATGCAGGAAAAAGATCCTCATGTAAGAGGACTCTCTTACTGGCTGATATAGAGTCATTCTGGAGTGAGCCCAGCTATTTGAGCTTAGTATCCACTTCCTAAAGTTACAGAGGTTATTCTCCACAAAACAGTCAACTTTTGGAAGAGGACACTATTACTGTGGAAAGATATTTTCAAGGAGAACTCTGATACTTTCTCTGTAGCTTGCACTGCTAGCTGCTATTCTGTGAAGCACTTATAAGCTTTTGTATTCATTTTCAGTCTCTCCCTTAGAATGCAGGCTCCAGCAGAGTTCATGACTCTTACCCGTCTCCTGAATGTGAGCTCTGGCACATAGCAGCTGCTCACTAAACATTTATTTGAGTGACTGCAGAAATAAATATTTCTTGTCAAGATAGAGTGATTTTGGAATTTGGTATTGTCCTGGGGAAATATTAACGGGTGCAGGCACTGACCTTCCATCTCCATGGACAACCAATTTATTTATCAACCAGTTGTTATTGAAGATCTGCTTTGTACCAGACCCTGTGATAAACTGTATTTTGTAGTAAGTAATGCGCAGTTTCCTAACCTCAAAAGTTACCTTCTTAGGAGATCGAGTTAATTAAATTTTGATTTCTATATTGAAGAAAAAAAAATATGGAGCCGGGAAAACATGAGAGGGAAGCGTCATCTTGCGTGATGAGGATGACTGGGAAGGGTTCCCTGGGAAAATATTATTTAACCTGAAACCTCCAGGATAAGCAGGAGCTGGAGGAAACTCAGAGCAGAGGGAAAGCATGTGCAAATGGCCTGAGGAAGGAGCAGCTTCATGTTTGCAATACACCAGGCACCCAGAGTACCTGCAGCAGAAAGAGCAGGGAGGAGGAGGAGAGACATGGCATTGGAAAGAAAACTTTGGGTGAAATTACGGGGTTTGTGAAGGCCAGCTTCTGTATTTATTCTGAGAGAAATGAGAGGTATTCAAAGTGTTTCACAGCAGGCAGACATCTAATAAAAATTTTATTGAAATAAAAATATTTTGAAATGGGGAGAGGAGTCTATTTTTAGTTTTTTTTCTGAATTGTATTATAAATTAACTAATGGATATTCTTAAACTAGGGTAAAATATAGAGCTAATGATTGGGGACAAAATGCCTTAACTTGGATTAATCATGCATTAGTTCAGTTTTAATCTAGGAGTATTTTTGTCTGAGCTCTTCTTCTTTTCCTTTTTGGTTCAATGCTGGGGTTCAAGCCTTGTGCGTGCTCGGCAAGTGCTCTAACACTGGACAATATCCTGAAGTGCTGAGCTTATTTCTAAAAGCGATGTAAACCAGAGATTTTATGAGATTGATAGGCTTAGTCTGGAATTAAATAAGAAATTGCTGTGTGCTAGGTGTTCCAAATGTTTTTGCCTTTTGCTAAATTTGCATGGATCATTACCGTCAATTCAAGGATTTTTTGATCCATTCTTCTTTATGTGTCCAAACACCATATTATGCGCCCCTCATGTGTCCTGCCTTAATTGTTAAGGTCATGAATGAACATAAAGATGTTCTTTATGAGCCACATCGGTGGTGTTCCACAAATGTGTGATGACAGCTGATCGATGATAGGAGGCTCCCAGTTAACAATGTCTGTGTTCATAGCTCAGCCTTGCCCTTCTCACAAGAGGCACAGAC
The DNA here is from genome assembly GCA_004027455.1 of Hydrochoerus hydrochaeris. NCBI lineage: Eukaryota > Metazoa > Chordata > Mammalia > Rodentia > Hydrochaeridae > Hydrochoerus > Hydrochoerus hydrochaeris. The sequence goes on along the minus strand of PVLA01004061.1, from coordinate 144,226 downwards.
AAAATATTCTGTGGGAGATCAACTCTACTGTAGCAGATTAGAAGAGAGACCAATGAGGAGAGAATATTTGAATTTGGTTTTGAAAGATGACAGGTGCTGCTGAGAAAGATCATACCATAAACAAAGGCCAGCATGTGGAATGATTCAAACTTTAGTCATTTTGGAATTTAGGAGCATAATAACTATTAATATGATTATTTAAATAGATTTAAACACTTAAGTGTAAGTTACCAGAACTGTGAGAGCATGTGCTAATTTTAGGTGCTAATCTTTGTTAAAAGAATAAATGCAATCATGAGTTTCAAGGAAAAATGACCCCATTGGTAACTCAGGAAATTGGCACCTAATTAATCTAAGACAGTTATCAAAATCTTGTTCCTCTCTCCAGTGATTTGTTCAGTGGAGACCAAGTGACCCAGCTCTGGCCAGTGAGTGGTAAGGAGAGGCTACTGGAGGGTTTCTGGGAAAGCTTTTCTTCCTTTTACAGAGACAAGCTGAAAGCTACTGAAACTTGCCTTCCCACCACGAATAGAACCGGGCTGCAGGGCGCTGTGATGAATGTCAGGGCAGATACACGGGGAGAGTGCTGTTGGATCGCAGATGTGTGGTCTCACCAGTTTGGGAGTTCTGTACTTCGGAACTCCTCCTATATCAACGAATAGTAAAAGGCTATAGTACATATTTTAAGTTTTATGGGCAGGAATACTGAGCATGTCATCTAGGTATTTACACAAAACAAGAGAGAAAACAAATTTCCACCAAGTTTTATTTCTTGAATTGAAAGTATAATAGTAATAGTATATAATTTTTTTGGTAGTACAGGTCTACTGATGACAATAACAAGAGTCCTTCTTTCTAATGTTCCCTAGCACCAGCTTGTTTATAATGCTTATCCATTAGGACCGTTCTTGATCGGTAAACCACACACAGATAGACCATGGGGCAGATTGGACTTGTGGGCTACAATGTTTCTTATTGTAGGGCAATTTTTATTTTAAAAACTTATTGGTGGATAATTATTCCCAAATAAAGCCTGAGTGATAATCTTTATTATTCATGGCTGTAATTATCCTAATTTACACACACACAAACACACACATACACATTAAAATAAAGATTTCTTTATGCATCATCCCAAACCATCTTATATCCTTGAAGAGAATGATTAGCAAACTTTGAGAAAGAATGATACCAATTAAGCACTAGTATGGCCAAGTATTGGATTCTAAATATTTTGCATATATGAACTAATTTAGTCCTCACACAAATTCACCAGGTAAGTGGTGTTTCCCATTTTGTGCATGAGGAAATGATGTCACAGAGCATGTAATGGTCCTCTGCTACACTGAAGTAGGTTGCTTAAGTATCTGCCACTGTGAAGCTGAACTCTGGTCTTTCATCCCTATTTATGTGTAAATGAACCAAAGACGTAAACCTGTTTCTGATTCCAACTTCCTAAATGAACTGGCACATGCTTGGGAAGTCAGATATGGAAACAGATGATGCTGCTTTTAAAAAAAATTATCATTGCATTTCTTTATGGTTAAAGAGCATCTGGAGCAATTTAAGAAGTTAGAAGGGGAATAAGATGTTTTACAACATAATGTGCCCCAGGATTGCCATACAAGAGGGAAACGTGTCAGCTGAATAATGGTCCCGCATTCCTCTTGCGGGATGCTTTATCCAGAGCTCTGCGACATTAGTGTAGGGAGGTTTGGTCTTTATTTATTTAGTTTAAATTTTTTTTTTCTTTAATTCCAGTATTTTGGGGACTAAAATAGCACTCCAAATCATAATTCACACTAAAACTGGAGAAATCAGACCCTTTGGGGGAAGGAATAAAAATAAAAGTAAAAATGTGAATCATTAAAAAGTCAAACAGAGACTGTAAATAAACCCCTGTAATTATGCATCACTAAAGAGAAGTCAGCCCCAAATGGTCTAGTAATCTCATCACCAGCCTTACTAATAATCATTGCAACTGTCTCCATCTCTCCCCTAAGATAACAAGCGGCACACACAGAAAAAAAAAAATGCGGAAACATGATCAACAATTTCTCACCTAAATACAAAGCAAAATGGCATAGCTCACCTTAAGGTTTTCTGCTGAACCCTCGTGTAGGGGATTTTAATTTATAATCTCCCTCTTCTTGTAAAAGGTTAAACAAGGAGGGGGTAAGAAAATATTATTGAAAGTTGCCTTTCTAACTAGACAATCATTTCACCCTCACCCCCCTAGTGATGGTCCCATCCAAAATGAACTCAGAGAATTAATGCTTCCATAGTTAACCAAATTTAAAGACAATAATTAGTAAACAACTTTGTCATCCTTAAAGCTGTATGGCTGCCATTAACATTTCTATGGTTTCCAATTACATTATAAATCAAAAGTAATACAAAAAGACAATGTGCTAATGCAAATGCAGAGGCTGCATCGAAGGTTCGGATGCTAGCTTCTCCTTCCCTCTCCACCCTTCTCAATTTGTATTTTCTCGAGTAACATAGTCACAAACACGCCATCCATTTAATAAATATCCTCTTTACCTTAGAAAGTAATTCTTATTAGATGAGCCAAGAAACAGCATAGAGTACAAGGTTTTTTCCCCCCATACATACTCTGCCCTCTCTAGAATTTACAAACCAACAAAACTTTGTGGACAGGGAAGAATGGACTAAAAGAACACTGTGTGAAACAGATGTAAAACAGTGTAGTATTGCAAGCTCCTTGTTTCTGTCTTTCCTGCCTGTTGAAGTAATCCATAGAATTCTGCCCTGGACTTATCTCTTTATGTTTCCTCTCAATTATGGTTGTTCAACTTGAAATTAGATCATCTCAAACGCACCTACAGGGATGTAGAAATAAAAATAAGTCAGATTTTTAAAAAAATGATGTTCTATCTGTTCAGGTGGGTTAGATTACACAGCTCTGAGCACATTCTAGTCTGTGTTCTTTCGGGAAATCATTTGTACTCTGCTTCTTGGGTAATACAGTACATTTCATTGGGAAAGAGGAACCCCGTTCAGTTGCAAAAAACCTGCACCCCTGAACTGCTTATATATGTTTGCACATTACCCATAATTCTGTGGTTCCCTATAATTTCCTATGCAAAGCAAGGCAAATTTATGGAAAAATTTTATCCCCTATGCCTCCAAACCTTGTTCAAGGATGTTATTTAGATTCAATGATATGGATTGTGAAGATTTAAAGCCTATTTAAGGTTATCAAGAATGTTTTGTACCCCCATCATTCATAACCTAGAATGATTGGTCTGAGCCATTCCTAGCCTGTCATCTGGGATTTTTTTTTTTAAGAAAATGAAACCACTCTTTCCCAGATAAACCAACATACGGACTCACTTTGAAGTTTCAGAACTATTTTTACCAAGTCTCTTGTTGATTAGTTTATTTAGAAGACATTGTTGTTAGTAATTTTTCTGTTTCCATAAAAAAATACCTATAATAATTAACTTATACAGACAAAGGTTTATTTCAGCTCAGAGTTTTGGGGGTGTCAGTCCATGGTCAGTTGCCTCTGTTACTTTTGGGCTTGTGATGAGGCAGTGCATCATGGTGGAGATCGTGTAACAGAGCATAACTGCTGGTATCATGGCTGAGAAATAAAAAACAGGCAGGAGAAGGGGAAGTGGTCCCACTATTCCCTTGAAGGGCATGCTTTCAAAGGGCATGCCTTTAGTGACCCCTCCTAAGATTCTATGATCTCCCAGTAGCACCACAGGCTGAGGAATGAGCCTCATGGTCTTCTGGAGTATCCAGGATTAAACCTCAGCATATACATATCAAGTACCTCCAATGTCCCAGGTACCCTTCTAGGAACTGGGGGTCATTGAGGTCCAAAACTAATAGGACACTGTGAGACCAGGATTTAGTGGCAGCTGATGGGATTAGAAACCTGCTAAGGCTGGTTCAAGTGGAAGGCATTTTAATGAAAACTGAAGAAAATAATAATTACACACATCAGTTCCTCATGGGGCTAGAAACTGTTATTCTGTTGGTTTGAAATCACTGTTTTACACTGAGGCTGTGTCACTCTTGACTGTCTCTTTTTAAATTTGTGTCCACTTTTTGTTGGAAGACTAGGTTTAAAACTACAATATATAGTATTTGTAAATCTTTACGGGGTACCGTATGATAATTCATACATGAATGAAATGTGTAGTGATTAAAGCAGAGTGATTAGCACTTCTAGCTCTTTGGGTGCTAATCTTTTCTATGTGTTGGAATCTTTCATGCTCTTCCACTTATTTTAAAATATATCTTAGATTATTGTAGACTATAGTTATCCTACTATTGAAAAACCAGTTGCCCTTCTATAGAAAACCAGTCCAATATTTTTTTAGTCTTTTACCAAGTGTATATGTGGCAGAAGAGGCCATTTAAGGTTAAGTCTGGCTTTTAAGTCTGGCTTTGACCTGCTGTGTCTTGCAGTTCCTAGTCAGTGCTACCTGGCCCCTAGATGACAAACTTGAGAGAAAACCAGATGGGCACTGCATAGCTGATAGGCTGGTGCTCCTGGGCTGGCAGTCCATCACTGGCAGTCCATCACTGGTTTGATGTGACTGCAGAGTCAGAAAGAGGTCCACCACAGACCTGGCTGCTGGGGTTTCCCTTCTGGACCTCTGCCAGAGGGGGAAGGCAGGGGAGTGTGTGAGGAGAAGGGATCTGCGTATGTGATGCTCCTCTGTGTGCCTAGGAGCCTGCTCACGGCCCTTCTGAATACGTCGGAAAGGCTCATACTCACTCCCTCTCTTTTTGTCGCAGTTGTGTAGATAGTTATACAATGTGTGGGAATCACCCGCTCTGAGATTCTGACTCCCTGGTTTCTAGGAAAAATGATACAGATAGGATAGCTGACCTTTCAAAAATTGAATTTCTCATATGACAACGGTGCTATATGTTCATTGTAGAAAATTTGGAAAATATATTTTAATGTATGGGCTGCCAAAGTGAGCATGAAAATTTGGAAACTATAAAAAGTCATAAAGAAAAAATAGAAGTCCCTGACAAGTTCTCCCCATCAATATTATATGTCCATGACTCTGTATATGAGCAAAAATGAGATAAAAGCAATATTTATATAATATGTGTCCATTACGTGAGTCCACCATTAAGTAAATATAAAAAGTAGGAAATAAAATTTCCTGAGCATTTTCCACTCTTTGGAGATAGCTGCTAATCACAGCTTGTATATTATCTTTCAGATTTTAAACTATGTATATGTGGATATATATTTTTTCTACACATATATAAATACATGTCACTTTTTCATGTCTTTCTGAACTTTAGCCTAGTAATCAGAAGGTATTTGCCATAATTCACTTGAAATTCTCTTCTAATGAATATTTGCAGTGTTTCTAGTATTTTTTCTTTTTATTTATAAGTAACTTTTGCTCAAAAAAAATTTGAGACAGGGTCTCTGTGTGTAGTCCAGGCTGACCTTAAACATATGGCAATCCTCTTGCCTCAGCCTCCTGAGTGCTGGGATTATAGATGTGTGCCTCCACACCCAGTTGTCCAAATATTTTCTTTAGATATCTATACTGTTATGCCTGGGCTGAAAAAAAGGTGTCATTTTCAGCCAAATAGGAGAGTGATCATGTAAGGTAACTGAATATCCAAGATATACACAAAAATCAAACAAAGCAAGCTAAATAAATAAATAGACTCCTCAACATTAAGAAGTTCTATGGGGAAATTGGAATCAAGAATGCAATAGGCAATCAATACCTGAAGACAATGAAGACAAAGCAAAACAAAAGGAGCCCCCAAATTTCTTTCCAAAGGGCTGTCCAGGAACACAGAGGAAGAAGCTGATAGCAGCAGAGCCTCGCCTTTTACCGCGTAGAGGAACGTCAGCGGGAAGGGATAGATTCCAGGGCTGTGCGTGTGGGACCAGATTTCCTCACACTCATTCCGTGCTGCCGCCTGCCTTGTGTGTTAGCTCCATGCTGCAGCACTGGATAGATCAGGCCATGAAGATCAAAGAGCCATGGTTTTAGAAGAGCTGTTAGGATTCGCTTTGTGAAAACGCCAAATACATAAACTCTAATTTAAACAAAAATATGCCTGTGTGCGGAGAGGGTTACAAAGGGATTGTTCGGTTTGGGGTGTATTAACTGAAGCATTTTTGTAGATGGACAGATTCTTAACACATCTGGAGAGGGGTTTGACTTTTAAATCACTGGGATGGGATCTATTGCACGTATTTCCAAATATACCACCTGGGGTGGGAATTGTATTTAGCCACAAATATTTTCTTTGTAAGAAAAATAGAGGGTAAAATTTTTATATGGCTGTGTCTTTTTGTCGCTCAGTTTCTATTTGTTATTTGAATTATCTTGAAACCAGTGGGAAAGTTGCAATCAGAAATAGCTCCAAATCAACTGTGCTAGTTTGAGTTGGAGATTGATTAAAAGCAGAGCAAAGTCTACTCAATGAAGGTCTTGAAAACAATATTTGCTTTTTCTATCCATCACTCCTATTTGTCTGTACTTACCTGAACAGACTTATTGTAAATATATTGAATCTCTATACTTCCTGCATTTATTCATTACAGTAAGCTCCAGAAAAAATAATATAAAAGAAATATTAAAGCAAGAAGACAAGGAGTAAGGAAAAAAAATCTACTTATTAAGAAATCTTTTTTATCCAGTGGTGCTCCAAAAGAATCTAGGGACACGAATAGTTCCTACTGTAAAAATAATTCCTAGTTTTGTGAATTCTAAAAATCTCTGACGTCCAATATGGATCCCAAATACAGCAATAGCATTAGAAATAGCATTTCCAGTAAAAAATGAATAACAGAGTAGGCCATGAAATACTGCATTTGAGGCCACTGAAGTGTGCCATGTTGGTCTAGAAATGCGTGTGTGAAGTTTAAACAACTCCTGAAGATATCTATTTTCTTTTTTTCTTTTTAAGTCTGCTCTCAATTGAAATTCCACTCTCTCCAAGTTTGCCCTTCCAGCTCCCAACTTACTCCTTGCCTCTCTCCTGTTTCCCTCAATTTCCTTCCCTTTACGACCCTTTCAGTTGCTCCCCTTGATTTATGGTCATTTGTGTGATTGCGCCGGTTTGCTTTATGGCAGTTTATGTCATCCTGGTCTTGTCATAAATGACTACCATAAAGTGAGGTAAAATATCATAAAACATTAGTGAGTCTTGATCCTCAAGGTTCTTCAGAATATGTCTTGACAGGTACCAACCATAGAAAAACAGATTTGGCCTTTTGGAAGGTACAGCATTTAAGGAACTTTTTAAAAAAATTGACAAAATCAGTCTTGCTAAATTCTTTCTGTGCACCAATCACTGGAACAAGTTTTATTGTGTGATATGTAAGCTTCATTGTTTCCCTATATAGCTATGATCAACTCTATGTACAGATGAAAAACTGAGGCACAGGGAGGTCCAACACAGCCGGTAAGTGGCGGGACTTTGACACACTGCTCACTCTTGCTCTGGATCCACGCACTTGGCCACTGTGTGTTGTGCATGCTGTGACTTCTGCTAATGGTAGAGTGGAAGGAATTACGGAGTTTAACATTTCGTAGACAGTTTCCGTGTCTCAGATCTTGTCACCTTCAGACCTCTCTCCTTCTCCTCCTCCAAGCTAACGAGCTCGTCCGCCCCTGAAAGTCTCACTGTACTATGTGCACTTTGTGACCCCAGGACTCTTTCTAGTCCCCCAATTATTTACAAAACCATTTTCTTCCCCTCTCACTCCTGTCCTTGTCCTGCAGCGGCTCAACTTTGTTAACGCTCCCTCAGACCAGAAACACAAGAGTCCGCTTTGATTCCCTTGTTCCTCCCTGGTAAGGCCTGCCGTTGTCATCCCAAGAGGCCCCCAGCCCCATCTGCATTCCTTTGTTCTGCCTTCCGGAAAGTGGGCGCCTACTTCCCTGAGAGTGGGCCCTGCAAGATGCTATGGCTTCTCTTCTGCACTGCTAGGACCTGGTCTCTGGAGACCCCCAACCACCTCTCTTCCATGTTCTACCATGAAAGAAACATCCAGGAAGCATATGCTGGGCCCAGGGCACTCTTCGCTCCTGCTGACCCTGTTGTCCAGACCACTTTCTTTTCTTCCTTCTCTGACTCCTGCTTCTCTCATGCCCTTCTCTCAGGTTCTTGTTTCTGCCTCCCTGATCAGTAACTGCTTTTCTACTTAGAACCTCACACCACCTGCTTTTCTCTCTGCCTAGGAGTCCCAGCCCCTCACCCCTCACCTGTGCCTGCACTTGTCTATATAGTAAACCTGCTGTTTGCCGCTACCTCCTCAGGCTAATTTACCCATCATTCTTCTTTGATTCCCTTCCACTGCAATTCTTTCCTTCTGTGTTGGTTACTTTTCTCTCTTTGCTGAGACAAAATACCTGATGCCCAAAATGAAGGAAGGAAAGATTTATTTAGCTTTCAGTCCATACTCAACTGGTTCCAAGGTAGGGTGGCATGGCTAAGGGGAAACTGTTCATGGTGGCCACAGTGACAAGAGTGAAAAGGGCAAAAGGGGGAAAAACAGGCCTCCTTCCCTCCCTTATGTTGTATGTGAGTTACCCACCCCTGGAGGGTGCAGCACTCACATAGCCAATCCAGCGCTAGACAATGAACCAATCACGAATGTGAGATTCAGTGGTCTCCATGACCGCATGAAGTTTTGGAGGTGACATCCAAACATAAACCATAACACATTCCTAGCTCTGGTCATAATGTGGAGTGATTTGCTGGCTTCTTAATGCTGTCTCCTCGTGTGGATTGTAAGCTCCATGAGGGGAGGAACACACTGTCAGGTCCACAGCCACATTCCTATCATTTGGCACAGGGCCTGGCACTATGGCACAATAGACATTGGTTGAGTGCATGCACGTGGCATTTGCATCTATGATGTCTTCATAGCTAAGCTGGATTGTGAGGACTGGCAGGACAGACATGCCTCTGTTAAATGCTTCTGTTAAATAAGTTATAGCATGAACATTCATGTTGTTGGCACAGTGCGCATGTTCATTTAATACACGGTGGTTGACTGAAGTACAGTAGCCCTCAGAAAACCTGGCCCATAAGATCTAGACAGGGTGCAGTACTGCATATGTGGATGGAAGAGCTATAAAAAGCAGGAAGAAGTGAGCATAATTCAAATTAGGACAATAGTTCCTGTGATCTACTTAAATTCATTAAATGAAACTTTTGAGCATCTTGATTAGAAAAGAAAAATAAATAAAAGAAAAATAGGAGCCAGGAGGAAAAATGGAATCAGTGTATTTCTTGCCCCCACATCCACTATCTTTTTAAAGAATCCTTCTAGGTATCCTCTGTCACACCCATAGTGAAGCGTAAATTATAGTTTCCGATGTAAATGGCCATTTTCAGTGAATTTTAGCACAGAACAAAATTTCATTTAAGACTGAGATTTGGCATCCCTTCGCTCTTTCATGCTGGAACTATTTCTTGTCTTTGCAAACTGTGATGTGCCGCGAATCCTGCTTCTTTTATCTCTAAGTGGTCCTGCACCGGGCTGAAAATGGACTGGGAAATTGGGAGCACCTCCAAACGAGGCCCATCCTCTGCTCTCTTCATCTGTAATGTATGCTGGACAACCAGGAAGAAATCCAATCAGCATCCAGAAAAAACGTGAGGCTATTTTTGATCGTGCCCATTTCCAACCCCTTCCTTGCTTCACAAATTTCTTTTCACCCTGGCACTTCCAGCTAGCTCTGCTGCCATCCACAGAGAAGGCTGGGGCACCCCAAAGGGGGCACGGGATATGGCACCATTTAGAAGCCTGGCAACTCAAGAAGCAAATGGAGGGTTTCCGATGGGTGTCAAGGGATTTTGGTGCAGGATTTCTTCTGCTGGGGGAGCGTGCTTGACACGTGCAGCAGGGCAGTTTGTTACTGTGTTCTGTCTGCTGTGAAATTTGAACCCCCTGGGCTCGCAGCACCTGATGCCTCCAGATGACAAATCAAATTATCCCTCCCACAATCCTGATCGTCATTCTTGGGGGACCCCATCTGCTTTGACTATAAGAGGATTTTAAAATTTCCCCAGTGATCTCAAGATGAGTTTTCCAAAGTTGTGGCTCTGATAGTGACATCGGGAACAAATCATTTGATGTACTCAGGTGGAGGCAAGAACGACAGCAATGGGGGAGTATTCCCTGAGCTTCACGGTGTGCTGTGCACCTTCAAAGCACACTGCTCCCTCATTAAAGTGAGTGCAGAGCCATGGTGAGGTCTGTTTGATGGAGACCCCCAAATGTCTCCGTGAATGACTCAGGGTTGCCTCTTGTATCCCCAGAGATCAGATCCTTCCAAAGTCCCAACCCAAACAATCTATGTTGCCTTTCTGTGCTTTATCTTCCTTTACTTGTCCTTTTTTCTTTCTTTTTTCCCTAAATTACTTTTTTTCTTTTTTAGTGGCTTCCTGATCCTTTTCCAAAATCGCTGTAGATATAAAAATCAATTGAACTTTCTATTTGCTTAAAAAATAATAACTGTATGGATATTCACCCAAGCTAGAGGGGAAGGTGTGGAATAGTTGGATTTAGTTTGTGTGGAGTTGGTGAGATCCAACCTGTGGTGCTGGGAGAGAACTTCATAGAGATGAACAGTGGTACCCTAGGGGACTCAGAGTAGCTCTAACAGGTGGCCCAAGTGCCTGTCAATCAGCAAGAGGAGAGATGGTTTGTATCAAGACACTGCGGGAAGAATAACCACCTGTGCTTTTAGTGTAAGCCACTAACCAAATATCGGCAGGGCAGGCCTTAGAATCCAGGAATTGATCTGCAGCTGAGCTGCTGCTTCATGAATGATCCTGCTGAGGGCAGAGAGGGCCTCCTTACTTAACAATGCTTAGTGATTCTCCTGTACAGATGTCTATTGAGGCCTGATGGATGGCGCACATAGGTAAGTGATTATATGACCCCTGCTTTCCTGGAGCTCGCCACCAATTGGATCATGCCAAAATATGGATAATATCATGCCTGTAGTAGTCGCATTTTCTTTACTGGGACAAATGCCTGATGCGCACAACCTAAAGTTGGGAAAGCTTATTTTTGCTTATGGTTCTAGAGGTTTCAGTCCATAGTTGGTAGAAACATCATGGTAGAAGGCATGGTGGGGGAAAGATGCTCACTTCATATCATTCAGGAAATGAAGCAGGGAGATGCTCAGGGACAGGACACACCCCAGTGACCTACATACAGGTCACCCCAATGACCTACTTCCTCCAACCTTTCAGTAGCTCCACTTTCTAACCATCTATTCAGCTCTGCACTCATCAGTAGAATGCTCCATTGATGAGGTCAGTGCCCGCACGACCCAGTTACATTTCTAGGTGCTGTTCCTGAGCCCAGCTGTATTGTCAATCAAACCCTTTAATACGAGAGTCTCCTTAGCCCTGACCCTATTTACATTTGGGACCTGAGAGTTTTTATGTTGTGTGGGCTGTCTTGTATACTGTAAGATGCTTAGCAGCATCCCTGACCTCTACCCTCTGGATGCCAGTGTCATCTCCTTGTACTAAAACCCAAAAATGTCTCCTGACATTGCAAAATTGTCTGGAAAGGGGTGGGGGTCAGTTTACCACTTGGGTGCAGACTAACAGTAGGCACCTTGTAAGGATGGCTGGTTCCTTGCAGTCATGGACTGGGAAGCTTCCCAATACGTGTTATCCAGTGCCCAGTGCGAATTGTTGATGCCACACGTGTGTTTGATGGTAGGGTGGTTAAGTTATTCCCCTTAAGGTGGAGGAAGAGGGTTGAGGAAGTAACCCCAAAGGAGGCAATATTTGAACTGCAGGTTAATGGATGACTGAGGAGCTCACCAGTTGAAGGAGCTTGAGGCATTCCAGGCCAAGGAGGGGTTCAAGCACAGCCTGGAGGTGTGAGAAGAGGACTTTCAGGGAGCACAAGATTCTATAATATTTCCCTTGATGCCATTAAAAATGTTTAACAAACACAGTGGCCAGACACAAAGTAAGCAGAACCGATGCCAGCAGTATACAACTTGGACCTGAGAGTTTTAGCAGTGGCACAGGGTGAATTTCTTAAAGTCTTCGTGTGTGTGTGTGTGTGTGTGTGTGTGTGTGTGTGTGTGTTTTGGTTAAAAATTCTTATTTCAAAAGCAATGCATATTAATTGGGAAAAATAGAACTTAGAGATAAGCACATGAAGAAGATAAAAGGCACCCACGTGTCTTCCCACGGACATGTGCTATTATCATGTCCTGTGGATGTACTATTATCAGCATAGTAAGTCATTTCCTGTTTGTTCCTGGGTCCGTTTATCATGCAGGCCAGCTGGGGACAGGGTGTTGGTGTTGCTTGAATTCAGGCTAACGGTGGCTTACCGCTTGCTCCATGTTGCAGGTGGAGTATTCGTTATCCAAAATGCCAAGATCAGAAGTGTTTCAAATTTCATATGTTTTTTGGATTTTGCAATAATATTTTTAGATACATAATGAAGTAACTTGGAGGCGGGACCAAAGTCTAAACACAAAATTCACTTATGTTTTCATGTGTACTGTACCTTCCACACATAGTCTGATGCTAATACTACCCAGTAGTTTTAGTGATTGTGTACCGAAAATAAAATCTCATGGTATAGAACTTTCCACTTGTGGTGTCAGGTTGATCTTCAAAAAATGCTGGAGTTGGGAGCATTTTGGGCTTTTGATTTTAGAATTTTGATTTAGGGGTGCTGAAGCAGAAATAGAAACATCTAATGCTCTCCGCAGTATTCCGGTGCATTAGGGAGAAGATGAATCCAAATTCATGTTACTGTTGGTGCACACATTTTCTTTAAAAAGTTGTCAGTCTGTGCTACCTACAGTTGTGTTCTGTGCTATATTAACTAAGACAATAGGACTCACTGTCTCTTTAAACTTCTGTAAATTGTTTTGTCATACAAGGCATTTCTGTGTGTAATAGGCTTTTCTGAAGGCTCAGCGAGGTGAAGGAGCTTCTATCAGCGCTAACCAGTTTCAGAAATAAGACACCACCCCGCTATTCTGACGTCTGTTCAACCTTCCCAACTCTTGCCTCCTTTCACCCACCATTCTAAGCCTCTCCTGTTTTCTTTCCAAGACACAAAGTTTATCTCTGTCTTCTATTTGATCTATTATGGCTGTTCCCAACCTCCAGGTAGACCATTTTCTTATAAAAAGGCACTTTTCTTTCCTAAGAATACCTGAAATATGCTGGCTTGTTATTAGAATTTTAAAACCTTTATATTTTATAGATGCACAATTCTTTAAAAATAAAAATACATTAAAAACACAATGAAAAGATACTGTTTTAGTGGGTTTTTCTGGCTAGAGCTGTTTGCACTACAAACACTGCAGGTACCTTGAACTTGAAGTAGAGAACCAGGCGCCTACAGAGAGCAGGGAGTGAACAGGGGCCCTGATTCTGCAGATGCTGGCTTTGGCCACCACCGGCAGGATGGAAAGTGCAGGGTCATTCAGCAGAGGCTGGAGTAGCTGAGCCATCCTCATGCCAGCAGCACTGGGTAGAGCAGAGAGGATGCCAGCTCTGGAGGGCACCATTCCCAGGTCAGCTCCAGTGTCCCGGGGTTCTGTGGGACAGCACTGCACACACTTGGGTTCCAGGGGTTGGGGCAGCTCCGGTTTCCCTGCCCGAGCTCAGCACCTGGGCTTCCTGGCTGCAGCCTCCTGGCCAGGAGAATAATGACCCAGGAGGAGTCAGTGGCGTGATGGAATTCGAGGGTGGAGGGAGGCAGCTCCCTCTAGGGGGCAGGTGCTGGCTTGGCTGAGGCGAACCAAGCAGTCGGAAGTAACCTGCTCAAGGAGCTGGAATTCCCTGGGCAGGTGTCAAGCCATAGCCCAGAGATGGTTGGGAATAGTATGAGAAAGTGAAACGGGGCACCAGAAATGGGTCACTCCTGGGCGGGTGATCAAGGCTTAAGCAAGAAAAATATCTGAGCATTGACAGGGACTCATTTCAGCTGACACGTTCACAAGAAAGACATTTTGGCCACCCTGCCTCCCGTTCCTCCGAGAGTCTCAGACACATGCTACACCCTCCTGTCCTCAAGTCCTAACTGCCTGCACCCTGGTTTGTCTCTCCGCTGGACTCTGCCCTTCACTCATCTTCACGTATCTGGCCTTCATCCCACGGCCTCCACGTAGTAGGCACTCAGTGAATTGTTGAGTGAATACACGCACTTCTTTGGCTTGCCTCGTGTAATGGGGACAAGAATTCCCTTTCAATTGAATCTAGGTTTTCTTCCCTGAAGAAGCATATTGATAAAGGACAGCTACTGATTTCTTCAGAGAGAGAGAGAGAGAGAGAAAGAGAGAGAGAGAGAGAGAGAGAGAGAGGGAAGGAGAGAGAGAAATGATAGAGGGGGCTTCCCTGCTATATCTCAGCTTCTGTCAACTTTTCTTTAAAAAAATCCTGCCTACCACCACTCATATCATTTTTCAAATTTCATGTCATCCCTTTTCAGAAGCTGCCCATCTGTCACTACAGGCAGGGAATATCCATCATGATGGAAGCTAAATAATTTCCAAAGCTGTCAGAGAGTGGACACAAAAAGGGCCCCATTTTATCTGGGCAGCGTTGTCCGGGGCTGGCAGCGAAGGCACTTTGAGAGCACCTTGCCAAGGAGCTTCCAGGGGAACAAAGGAAGAGTTTGTTCAGGAGTTAGACCCCGTTTCTCCGGTAACATGCCACGCAGACACTATTAATATTAGGGTTATGGACGAGTTTATCTACAGAGCAAATGTTTGTGTGACAGTGGAGACCATTTTTCTAATGACTGTATTTTCCTATAACCTCAGTGGTGTCTATAGTTTTTTTCTGATTTTAAAGTGAGTCATGTTTATTTGCAAAAGAGTAAGGAAGGAAATAAAAATCATGCAAGTAATATTCCACTGCACAGAGACAACCACTATTAATATTGTTTTGGTTCATTTTTCTTTAAGTTTATACACACACGTTCCTGCATAAACACACAGACATGTAGTATGTATATATGCCTAATGATTTGTGTGTGTATGCATGTGTGTGCATAATATTATTTTTTAAAAGTTGGTGTTATATTTCTTATGGAGTTCACTAAATTATAGCTTCAACATTTTCCTGTCATTAAGTATTTTGTTAAACACGATTGTTCTAAAACTACATTATATTTGATTCTATGGTTACAGCATAATTTATTTATCTATTGTTAGATATGCTGATTGTTCTGGCTTTTCACAATGTCATATTTTATTTATTGCATTGTCCCTGTCTTTTAGCTATTCTGTGTTTATCATCTATATAATTCTCAAGAATCATAACCTTATCTTTTTATTAGAATGTCAAAGACAGGTAAATGGATTCCTTTTTATAACTCACAGATTCAACCTACAAGACGCTTTTCAGGTTGCCTCTTAAATCAGTAAAGTGATTATATATGTTCACCTTTATGATATAGATTAAATTCTGTCAATTAAATGAGTGTACCTGTATCTCTTTCCTATTTACCGATTTGTCATGAACTGATGTACATGTCCTCATTTTAGAGCAGAAGAGGCTGCAAATATGTCTAGAGTGGTATATAAAAGACTTCCTTGCTAGGCAGTGAAATGATGGTACAGCTTGTGAGGTTAGAATCTCCGCTTTACCATTTTCTTGCCTGAAATCCTTGGGCATCTTTTTTTGACTTCTCATTGGTAAATTTGTGGGAGACAGTAACACCTAAGGTTTTGCAGGAGAGATGCGAGTGAGGACCGCATAGACAAAGCGCATCATGTGTTCACCGTGGTGTGTAATGATAGGAGTATCTGTACACAGCAGTTCTTGTTATTTTCCTCATTTCTAGCTTAAAGCATGTTAAAGCTTAGATGTTTCTTCTAAAAATAAAAATAGGGAAGTAGGAGAGGTCTTGCTTTGTTTGATCAGTTAGGAACAAAATTCTGTTTGAGAAAATTCATGCTTGGCTTAACTTTTTAATTTTATATAGCCTTATTGGGATATAATTTATAGTCCAGAAAATTTGCCTGTTACATGTACAAGTCAATGATCTCTAGGAAACTTACAGAAATGTGCAATTATCACCTCAGTTCAACTTTGGAAATTTTCTGTTACCCCAGACAAGACCCCCCACATGCACACCAGACCCACTGAGAGTCAGTTCATGTTCTTACCTCAACCCCAGCAACTAGAAATCTACTTTCTGCCTCTAAAGATCTATCTTTTCTTTATATTTCATGCAGATGGAATTCTGTAGTATGTGACCTTTTTTTTCTTCTCTCTCCCTTTCTTTCTCTCTGTCTCTGTCTCTCTGTTTCTGTCTGTCTGTCTCTCTGGTCTAGTTTCTTTCACTTACTCTAGCATTTTTTAAGGTTTATCCATATCATCTTGTAGACCAGTAATTAGCTTCTTTTTCTTGCCAGTAGTATTCCATTGTACGGATACACCACATGGTTCACCTATTTATTGGACTCATAGATATTTGTATTATTCCCATTTTTCATTCATCGTAAATAATGCTGCTATGAACACTCACATGCAAGTCCTAGCATGGATGCAGATGTTTGCTTCTCTTTGATGCATATCTAGGAGTGGGCTTGCTAAATTGTATAGTCATTTATACTTAATTTTTAAATAAAATTTCAAACTTTGCTACAGTGACTGTGCCATTTTGTGTTCCCACAACAATTATGCTGGTTTCTTGAATATTTTCTCACTTAAAGAAGCCCCCAAATACATAAGAAATTGGGACTTTTTTCCTCGTAGAAAAACAAACTAGAGTGTCTGAAAACTAGGACACCATGTAAGTAGCAGTGAACACTTTTATAAACCTACTTGGGCAAGGCTCTTGTCACTGGATATAAATTCTCTGCAAATGTAAAACTGCAATATGAAAGAATTATTGTTATTTCCTTTCACAGACTATCAAGACCAATAAGGATTAATGAGGGTTGGGGCCTTGCTGATAGAGGCATTGGGACTGCATTCCAAGCACACTAGATTCCAAAACTGGTCCTAATGGTGGCTGCCCCCTGCTCCACAGGGTAAGGAATGGCCCTTGTTAAAAGCTCTTTAAATAGTTGATTGTCAGTGGATTCAGGAACTTGCTTTATTTTCTGTGACCACAGACTGCTGTCCTCATCCAAAGCAGGTAAGAGGGTGCAGAGTAGTATTTCTCTTTAAAAGCACCGAGATTCTAGAATCAGGAGGAAGGTCAGAGCGAAGCCTCTTTGAGAGGAGGCAGCTGGAACAGTTATCTGTTATACTTTCTCTCCATTGCCAGGTGCTGCCTTTGTGTAGCTGTATGACTTTCAGCTCATTGGTCAAACTTGCTAAGCCTGTCTCCTCACTTGTAAATGAGGGTGAGAAACAGTTCTGCCTTCTTTACTGATGAGGACTGTAAGGCAGGATGGCATCTGAGCAATATGAACTCACATAAAAGGTAAGTTTTGCCACTGTGTAGTCCCTCCAAGGGCTTCCTGCCTGCCTCAGTCCATTAGGCTGCTGTACCAGACCCTGGGGATCGGACTGCTCGTAAGCACCAGGCGTTTATGTCTCATGGTTCAATAAGCTGAAAGGCCAAGACGAAGACACCAAACTCAGCTCTGGAGGGCCATGTAGGAGGACTGTGAGCACCGAGAAGGTTCCACTACAACATCTCTTCCAAGGCAAGGAGCCTGGATCTATGTCCTGGCCACAGAGAGCTGTGCTACTTACACTCATCTTTAACAGGCACAAGCTGTCCACCGTGCAGAAGTACCACCCATATATGCCCAGGGAGTTTCTGAGCCCCATCAAGACCACCTCCTGGGGGTTAGTGATCTTTTATTTTATAGCTCAGGACACTCATAATCGCTCAGAAGAAGATGATGACAGAATAAATGTGCTAGAGACTGAATGTTTGGGTCTTCCCGAAATCCCATCCTTCAAGGCAATGTTACGAGGATGAGAGGCTTATAGTAGGTTATTATGCCATAAAAAAGGAGCCATTGTGAATAAAATTGCTATGGTTTAGGGCTAAAGTGCCCCCCAGAAGTGTCATGTGTTCAGAAGTAGACTTTCTGGAAGGTGATTGGATCATGGGGTTTCTATACTTACCAGTGAATTAATCCATTGGTAGATGGAAGAATCCATGGGTGGATTCTTATTTTCTCTCTTCCAACCTCTGTCCCCCATTGGGTGAGCAGTTTTTCTCCTTCAGCCTCTGCCTGCTTCCATGCTATTTCTGCCTTGGAGCCATCAGACCATGAACTGACCACTCTGGAGTTGAACTAAAATAAACCTCCTTTAAATTATGGGTGTCTGGTATTTTCTCCAGCAAAGGGAAAGCTGACTAGTTTAGTAGCTTATAACAGAGACCTCAGAGAGCTCCTTCCACCATGTGAGGACACAGCTAAAAGAAGATTGTCCATAGCAGGACCTGGGATGCTTAAAAGCCATCTCAGTGGTTCCTATGGGTAATCCAGTTTGGGAATCATTGCTTATGTTCATTCTGGATCAACATCATACATCCTCTATGTTTTGGGGGAACCTGATCTAGCTGGATCACACCAGTTTATGACAGTCAGCTGTTAAATTTCCAGGAACTTTGCAAACCATTTGTTAAAAATCTATTATTAAAAAAAGTGTGAACTTACTGTTAAGTAAATTATAGTAAAAATAATAAATTCTCAGAATTCAATATTTCCTAGTTATTTCCGTGATATTTTACTATTGCCAATACCCTGAAGTTTTACCTGTTGGATGCTGTATGGTGTGATGATACTATATACTGGCATTCTGGCGGGAATTTTTCCAGTGCCACGTTCAGCGATGCCAAATTAGTGGCTTAGAATGGTCCAGGGTGGGCATATTTGCACCACAGATACCTGTAAGTGCCATAACTCAAGGCTTTATTTATTGTTTTGCTGGTTGTCTAAACTTAAGGTAACAGTGAAGAAACCAGTCATAATAATGCAAAATAACTTGAAAAGTGTCCTATATACAGTCCTGAATATCACAAATGAAGAGGAAATAATTTTCCAGTATTCCAAAACTGATCAGATTCAGCCACTGGTGAACATGTTAAATTTCAATGTATTGGGAGCAAAAATACTAACCAATGATCACATCCCAACCATGCTCATTTATCAACTGTAGCCACTGGGTGATTATGTATACAAGGGCTGGGAAGGACATCAATGAAAGCATTATGTGAGAGTCCATTAAGTCTATGGGATTTGTAATAAAGAAATATTGTATTATTTGTAAGTTGTGTGCAACCCATCATTTGTGTCAGTAAAGTTGATAATTATCTATGCATCCATTTCATCTCCTTAGCGAGCTGGTTATTGCACAGTCACTAGCATACTTCTTCCTACCTCCTTTCCTTTCTTCACACGCTCACTCCTGTCTTTCTCTGCCCTTACACAGCCCGTGGGGAGCCTTCGTTATGATCCATACAATTCAACTCTCTTCACATCGTGGATTGGGGCGGAGTGGACCTAGATGGGCAGACCGTAACTTGACCGGCTCTGCTGTGCTAGTGGATTTCAGATGTGCAGAGAAGCCCTTCAGCTCATCTGTCTCTCCTTGGCTGGACATTATTCCTGAATACATGAGGAACAAATTTTACTAAGAACGATCTGTGAGTGTTACTTTTCTTCCTTTCTGCTGATGGTTCATATATGTAGTAAGGAATGCATTAGCAAGGTACCACCCAAATCTTAGAACATCAGAGAACATTATAGAGAAACTGTAAGTACTGCCTAAGGCTTGGCGTTCTTGCATCCTGAAATGATAAGCCCTTTTAACAAGTGCTTCTGTTATGCAAAGGCTCGAAATAGCAAATATTTATTCTGTGTATGAGTCTGCAGTTTGGATGGGTTTCTTTGGGGGTAGGGCTTGTGGAGTTAGTTGGGAGCTTGACTGAGGGTTTCAGACCTTATCCAATATGGCTCCCTCACGCTGATGGTGAATTGGTACTGGCAGTCACCTGAGTACTTACTATGATTGAGGGATGGTGGTTTCAACTCCTCTGCAATTGGCCTCTTCGTGTGGCTTGTGCGTCCTTCTAGCGTGGTGGCTGGATTTTAAGGGCAAATGCTTTAAACTTGGTAGAAGCAATGTTGCCTTTTACAACCTAGATTCAAAAGGTATATGGCCTAACTTATCCTTGACTCTACTGTTTGGGGCAGAGAAAAGATCCACCCAGATTCAAAGGGAAGGGACACTGACTTCACATCCTGATAGGGTGTGATAAATTCTGGAAGATCATGTGGGGCAGTAAATACAATTGTTTCCCCTCTTAGAAATTATAACCTGTTGAAGTTGGAGAGGAAAAGAACTCTTTCCAAAACATTGTATGTCCCTGGCTTCATGTGCTTTGTGCAATACAGAGGCAAGGTGTATGCCATGCCTAGTTCAGAACTATAATTTACACTTGATCTCAGCCAAAAGGATGAGAAGCAATCAGAACTATAATTTAAAAGACTGAGTAATGGATGTCAACTGAAGCTAAAAGGCAAATGTACAGCTTTGCTAAGAGAAAACAATCTAAAGAGTTAATAATACCTCTGATCATTTTCTATGAGTCCACAGGCCTGTGAAAAAATGGAAGTGTTCTAACAGGGAAAACTCTAGATCCTACCAAGAGAACTATATGTTTGTCATCCTCCTTCTGTGGATAAAGAGAAATTGTTCATGTAAACATCCCAACTAAGTGTGTCCAAGATAAAACAGTCTGGTCAGGTAGGGACAAAGTCCCAGCTGCTGAGCCGTCTTCAGATACTGTTCTGAAGTGAAAAGAGAACAAACGTCAAATAAAATCTGAGATCTGAGATTAAGAGATTCTTTCCAAACCAAATATAGGCAATTTTCTTTTTCTTTTTCCAGGAGTTATGGAGCCCTAAGTTACGCCCTTGGAGGGATCTTTTATTTCTGAAACATGCAGAATACAGACCAACTGCTCTACATGCTTCTCATATACATGCTGGTTAAAAAAGGAACTAGG
This sequence comes from Hydrochoerus hydrochaeris, assembly GCA_004027455.1. NCBI lineage: Eukaryota > Metazoa > Chordata > Mammalia > Rodentia > Hydrochaeridae > Hydrochoerus > Hydrochoerus hydrochaeris. The sequence goes on along the minus strand of PVLA01004061.1, from coordinate 123,249 downwards.
TAAGGCTGAGTGTGTTTGCAGAAGTAATTATTTTGACATAGTTCTTGACTTAAAGAAAATTATAAAAATAGTACAAAGTATTCATAAGTAATCTTTGTTGAGATTTCCCAAATCTCACTATTACTACACTGGCTTTTTCTTCCTCATTCTTTCTTTAATATAGTTCCCTTTCTATATATCACAGACATATAGTTTATGCCTCTTTTTTATGTCATCAGCTCTAAGATTTATATAGAATCTATTTCTATCTATCTATCTATCTATCTATCTATCTATCTATCTATCTATGTAATCTACCTATCTGAGTTTTTCCAGAACTTAAGAGTAGATATAATATTCCTTTTTTCATGAATACTTTTCTCTTTATTTACTAAATTTTCTCAAATTATCTCACAACAAAACTGTCATTACTTTAAATAAATATTTAAAGTCAATATATTAGCATGTAATATACAAACTTCATTCAAGTTACCCAATTTTCCAGTCATGCTTCTGATGAAATAAAATCTAAGATCAAACATAAGGCTGATTTCTGGATAATCTCAGAGCCTTAACTGGACTTGAAAAGTGGATCCACAGGCATGTCATGCTTTGATGTATTTATAAGCCCACAGAGAGCTTATTTTTCAAGTGGCCTTCCATGGGCATGTAAACTCAAACTACTACTCTTCCTACTGGACCAAGCATGGAAGAATGTTTTATTGGTAGTCATCAAAGATGGGTATTACAGCTGATGTATGGTTGATACTTGAACAAATGTTTATTAAAACAACCAAACCTACAGATAAATCAAATTTAAAAGTAGTAGTACATTACCTATGAAAAAACATTTTGAGGCTATTATCACCACATGAGATTGGGATCTTCTCATTGAAAAGTAGGGGCTTGGGAGGAGACACATGAGTACCTTTCTGTCACTTGGGTGAACTGTGGTACTGATAATTATCATGACCACCTTCCGAAGTGCAGCTGCTTGAACATACTAGTGACAGCCAGTTTTTATCTTCTGCAGCACCAGAATCTGAAGACGTCCTTGGTGTCAAGCTGAGAATACTGTTTGAAAACTGTAGACACCAAGAGAAGGACTTGAGTGCAAGCAGTTTGTGTGGGCAGAGATCCGTGAAACCTTGTCAGGGAGGTGGGGACGTGAGACAGGGAGGCGTAGAACCTCAAACACGAGATGAATTATCAGGGAAGTCAGGACTATGGGCTATCGGGGCAACGGTGTAGACAGAGAGCTCCAGAATCACTCCAGTGGGGCTGAAGGAGCTAGTTTATTGTTTATTAGTTGATAGCTCTCTTGACAGGACTAAGTCCCCAGCACGTCCAGCCACCCCAGGCAATGGACTGAATGTCTCTGGTGGGCTGCAAAAACCCTCTGGCAAGGGGCCACAGATGCCTGTGGTCAGAATGTGCCCCATGAGCCCCCACTGGACACAGTGCTGCCTTGGAAGGTAACGGAAGCATCTTCAACATCCACAGCAGTTTCCCTTTGCACTATCTGCGTCCACATTTAAGGGAGAGAGAGAAGCATTTGCAAAATTTGACACCTGTTTAAGAAAACAGGATCAAATACAAGTCAACCCTTTTTCTCTCTTTAATGAAGTGGAGAGCTAAATCTCTCCTATGACTAAGCCCTCTCGGCTTCGGGCTTCCGGGTGAGGGGGTCTGATTGCAATTGCTCAATGGCTAACTAGAAGGGGAAGGAGCTAAGTTAGCTCCAGTTGCTTGAGGGACGGAGCAAATTAAGTGCTGATGACATTGACTAGGCAGCAAACTACTTTCATCGATTATTTCAATTTTCCCTCCTTTGCATTCAGTTAAACACCCATAGCAGTGGCTTTCAAGGTAACTAAAATGTTGTTTGGCACATTTTTAAGAGTCATAAATAAGCAGAACAAAAAGACTCCATCACCCAAGGAAAGAACAAGCGGTCTTATGTATATATGATGCAAATGAGAGTGTGTGAGCCATTATCTGTGGCTGTGTGTGATCATCAGAAGGGGTACATAAGTGTTTCAACAGAAGGGAAGAAAGAGAGAAAACTGAAAAGTGAAATATTTAAATAAAAACAAAAAATAGCCTTTCCAAGCCAATCCTACCCTTGAACAAAATATTTAGCAAAGAATTATTTTTTTCCACAACAAATACATTTTAGTTAATTAAGATTTTCCTGTTACTAGATGCATTTGTTCCTTAGTTTAATGCAAAAAGTATCCCCAAACTGGATGGCTTACCAGCTGAAATCTATTGTGTCAAAGTTCTAGAGACCAGACGTTCAAATCAAGCTGAGGTGACCAGATGCCCTCTGGACCCCAAGCCTTTTGAAACTCGGGACCCGTCTCTCTTGGCCTTTTCCCAGGGCCTGGTGGGGGCTGCCCGTCCTCTGTGTTCCTGGCTTGCAGCTGTACCACGCTTGTGTCTGGCTTCTCTGTCACTTGGCATTCACTTGCTCTTCTGGTGGTCTTTGCCTTTGCCTGTGAGGATACTGTCATGCTGAACTATGGTCCACACAGATGACTTCATCATAACTTGATTACATTTCCAAGTAAGGTCACATTCATGAATATCATTGGTTAGATCAATGTACTTTGTTGGGGGAGATACAATTCAACATATACCATTGCATTTTTTCTCGTCTTAGGGTGGGTTCCTAAATGCTTTTCAGAGACCCCATAGGTATACAGCTAGGCATTTGGCATAAAGGATGTGTCTGATTTTTAAGTCTTGATATCAGCTTCATGAGACAGAACTTCTTTCATATCCACCACCGCTAATCTTCTGTCCTATTTTTCAGGCAATGAAATGGAGGCATAGAAATTGGTGTCAGTTTATTTGGGGGGCTGAAGAGTTAGGAAACAAGAGAACCAGAATTGTAGCCTATTTTCAAATGTCTTGAGCTTTTCATTAAACTGTTCTTAGATTAGAAGAGCTTTGAATGAATCAAATCGGGAAAGTGCAGATAACAGGTTGCTGGCTGGGGTCACCGCGAAACACTTCCCTGGCCTTCCATGTGGGTTTACCCCTCTCTTCCTTCATTAGTCCTTCTGCCGTCCTGATGGAGCTGAAGGCTCGCCTCCCACCCTGGTATGCAAGCTTCTCTCCTCCTCCACTGTTCTGCCTTTCAAGTCTGATTTACTGATATCTACTTGTCTAAATGATAAAACTGAGAAAGCTTTTACCAAGTAAGTTTATCACAGAAACGTAACTATTACATGTATTGTGCAAAATGATTCTTTAAAAAAAAATCCAGGCAAATACGTTGGAGTCATTAATTTGAATACTAAGTACAAGGTTCTGTTTAAAAATCCACAAGATGAATAACAAATCATCATTCTGGCAAGGTGAAGGCATTCTTCACAGCCATCCTTGGTGTCATCCATTGAAGGTACTGTGATAGTCGCTCACTGGTGGCTGATTTAGAGTCTAGCGCATGTGCCATTACCTTTCTGGGGGGATATATTTCATGCATCCTTGCATTACAAGCCGTACCTGTCTCTGAAACGGATTGGGTTACAAAAGTTCATCTGCACTGTATTCTTTGGAATTTAGAGCATTAGCACATCCTTATGAAGTACTTACCATGTGCCTGCTCTGTGCTTGATTGTAGAAATAAAGCGATACAAAAGATTAGAGATGGCCTTGCTTTTAGAGAGTTTAAATGAGACAGATGAGGTTCGGTGAAAGAGTAGCCTTAATACTTTGCTTTTTCACTCTTCTCTGGACCTCTTTACTTTTTTTGTCACTTGACATTTTCATTTCTCTCATACAATTGAATGTACTCGCCCTTTAATTGGCTACAGGTTGACCATGTGACTCACTTTTGACCAATGAGATGTTAGCAAATGAGGAAGCTAGACTGGAAAATTGCCTGTGCACTTGGGCTTGCCCTCTGCCATGGCTGTGAGGAGTAACTTCCTCCAGAGGCTTCTTCTCTTCATCCTTCACCCTGGCATTCAAACATCTCTGCCCCAAGATGCTCTGAGCACCTGTAGTATGGGGAAGGCCAACTTTCAGCCTGAGACCTAAAAGATGAATAGAAATTGGTCTGGTAAAGATAGCGTGGGACGGAATCTCAGATAAAGGGACTGACACATGCCATGGCCATGAGGTACAAATAAATTTGATACTGAGAGAGAAAAGCTGGCCAACAGACCAGATCATATGGAATTTTGTAGCATGAGGACTGTGAAATTTATCTCAAATGTGATGTATTTTAAGAGACAAATGAGCATTTGATTTACAGATCACAGGCAGGGGATGGGTCCAACTGGCTTGCTGAAGGAGGGGATTCTAGCTTTCGCAGGAGTGCCCAGTATGTGCTCAGGGAAATTTTTTCCCATTGGAGAATAGATCCCATCATGACATCTGGGACAGCTGACATGACTTTACTGTCTCTGCATGATATTAGAATACTATCTGGTTTACAACTCTAGTTTTGTCTTCATTTTAAACACTTCCCTCAGGACCAGCCAACCTGTGGCAGGAGGGATATGAAATCGGAGGAACAAAATTTGAGGTGAGGATTCACTTGTCTTGCAGAGGATGGTGGGTCCTCGGTTACATGGAGTGCATGAGACATTGGCCAGGACACCTTGGACCAAGGACCTGCTGAGACTGCCCCAGGCACCTAGCTCTTGCAGTCACTGTGCCCCAGGGGTGACTGCAGCTGAAGAGACACTTTCTCTACTTCCTAGGCTGTCTGCATCCAGTCTCTGGGTGGTGTAGAGAACAGATGCAAAGCCTTTCACCCTTTCTGGACAGCACCAAAGAGCACCCCAGCTTTGGCACGCCCTGTGTGATGGTGTCAATGCTCAATTTCTCCTTCTCCCCCTCTTGTTCCTTCACTCCTCTCCCTTGGGCAAGGGTGGCATTCTGGTCTGCTTGCCTTCCATAGCAAAACTCGGTGACCTGGGAAATTTAAAACAACTGAAATCAGTGCTCTCTAGTTCTGGAGGCCAGAAGTCCAAGACCAAGGGGCAGCCACGCTTGTATCTGCTGAGACGTCCGCTCTCTGGCTTGCAGATGGCATCTCTCCCCTGTGTTCTCAGTGGCCTTTCCACTGTGTGCCCAGAGAGACTTAGAGTGCTCTGTAGTTTCTTCCTGTACTTAGAAGAACACCAGTTCTACTGGGTCAGGCCACACCCTTGGGACCTTATTTGTAATTGGGTCCTTAACAGCTTATGTTAAGTGTTTTCATATCATATGTGAATTTTGGGAGGACATAATTCAGTCCTTACAGCTCACAAAGAGGCTCAGTTCTGTCTCTGTGCCTGTCTCCAGCTTCCTCTCTGGACTCATCTTTTCAGACTGCTTGATGGAGGAACTAGAAAGAAGGAAGGGAAATATTTTAGAATAAATTTCACTTAAGGATAACTTCCAATTTATAGAAAAGTTGCAAAGATGGTACAGAGTTCTTATGACTGTTACCTAATGCCTGTAGTTTCGCCCCACATGGCTGTGGTACATTTGTAAGATTGCAACATTTCTACACTGCTATTAAGGAAACTTCAGGTTTTACTTGGGTTTCACTGATTTTTCTCTAATGTTCTATTTCTATCCCAAGACTCAGCCCAGGATTCCACTTTGTATTTGGTTGTCATGTCTGTCTAGACTTCTCTGTTGGTGACAATTTCTGTCTTTCCTTTTTTTCCCCCCAACTAGTATTTGGAGAGTACTAGTCAGGTGTTTTGTAGAAAGCTCCCCAGTTTTCATTCCTCTTGTCTCCTCTCATTTCCTCTCTCTGCCCTTCTCTCCCTCTCTCATTGATTAAACTAGAGTTTTGGATTTGCAGGAAGAGACACACAGAGGTGAAGTGCTCCATTAGGACCTGTGACGTCCGCATGACTTGGGGTCGAGGTGTCGGGAGGCGTCTCCCCAGAATGTTACTTTACTCACTTTCCGTAGACCTTGCTGGCACAGACACCTGCTCCATAACTGCCTCATGGCCTCTTCTCTGCCATTGCTGCTCTGCTGACACACCCTGGTTTGCCTGCCCCATGCTCCCCCATAGCTGTACAGGTGACATATCTGTAGATGAAGCTGCCAAGGACTGACCACCGCAGTAGGTGACAGGCAGAACTGGCTCCAGCTTAGCCCACGCGGCCCCCATCTCTGAGAGGAATGCGGTGGAAGGAAGTTAGGGACTGGGGGCTCAGGACCAGCTTGTTGGTGTGGTGTCAGCTCTTCTGTCCCCAGCCCAGTGATTTTTCTCTACCTGATGTGAATAGGGACACAGTGGTAGGGAAGCAGTGCAGAGTGAGAGCTGACTCATCTGGCACCAGCAGGGGCCTGCAGTGACTTTGCTCTCATGTCTCCAGAAGCCTCTATCTCTTGTTTCTCTGTCTGGCATTCACTTCTTCCACCCCTGGAGTTAGAATGGGTGGTCAGCCCGCCTCACTTATAAGGGTGATGCAGAAGAGGGTGGCAGTAAAAGATACTATTTCAGGAGGAGCACAGATGACAGACAGGACAGAGAAAGAGCTGAAGAGGTGGTCAAGGCAGGAAGCTGAGGGTTCTCATGACCCCTAAGCCACTTTGCTGGGACATTTCATTATGTAAGGGACACAATATGTGCACGAGTTAGGTGGCTTGTGGGTTCTACCCGTGCTGATTCCTGACTCTTCATAATATATCAGAAAAAGGAACCAACAGTACAATAACAGTATTGCGCGATTGTATATTTGAGCTTCCTCTGGATACTGTGGAAGTCCTTTCCAACATGCAGTTTCAGTTGTTTCTTATAATGAGCTTCTAAAATAGGTATCACAGATGTGATTGTCACCCAGTTTAATAAGTGAGCCTCAGGAACAGTGAGTTGCTTGTGATCACTGCCCCAGACCCAGTGAGCGTCTATTCCCAGAGAGCACACGCCTCGGGGCCTCCCACATGCTCCCAGACCTGTGAAGCTCTACTCCTGAGAGCCTGCTCACACCAGTCCACACCACAGACGTGAAGACACTCACAACCCCAGCAGTAGCTGCAGAGCCAGCAGTAGGTATGTGGAGGGAGATGCCCCACCTTCCTTGATCCTGGAGCAGTGGGGTAGGATGGCTCCGAAGCATGTGCCCTGCTCTGTCTCTTGTCAGTTCTCCCGCAGGACTGAGTGCCACCTGTTCAGTGTTAGCGTGTTCACTCACACACTGCTGTAGCTGCCTTCCCTTCCTGTCTCAATTCCTTGACCCAAACAGGTGCTCCCTGAGAGCACCTCTCGAATGACTTGAACTGGGATCTTTGTCTTAGGGATTTTTTTTGTAGTTGTTGTTTTGTTTTGGAGAGCCCAACCACAGAGGGTCATGACATTATGCAGTGATTGTGTATTCCATTGTAAGTGACAGAAACCCCATTTTAAACTGGCTCAAACAGAATAAAGAGCTTCTTGGTTCATGTAATTGAATAGTCCAGGCCAAGAGCTCTAACTTTGGGAAGGACTGAATATATTATTTTAAATTACATTACCAGCCCTTGATTTCTAGCTTTCTATCTCTCTATTCAACTTTCCTATGCACTGACTTCTATCTCAGGAGGTGTTTCTCTCCAAAAGCTTAGTGATCCCAGGCTTAACTCTAGTCAAAAAGAACTCTCTTTACAAATTCTTTACAGATACCTTCAAGCTCTGTGATTAGATCTGATTAGCTGAGACAAGGTCATGTGACCATCTTTAAACTCAAACTTTACTCCTGAAATTTGATCTGATTGGCTCTGGCTAGATCATGTGCCATCTTTGAGCCAATCACTGTGTTCAGCAAGCTCTAAGTGACCAGACTTGGGCTAGAGGCTATGTAAGAACCTGAGTGTCCTGTCTGCTGTACCCAGGCAGAAAAAATAAAACTAGGTAGTAGTGATTTTTCTTTTATTAGAATGATAGTTAATGCTGTCTGTACAGAAACACACCCAGATATTCTGACTCTTATTTCTTTCTTCCAGAAAAAATGCTATCTTTTGAGAACAAACAATCTATTCTGGTAAATTTCAAGAAAAATGTATCCTGAAGGACTCACTCTTAATGGATGTACTGAGTCACAGAAAGGTAGTGATGTCTCTATAATCACATTGTGATTGTTTTACAGTGCATACACCATTCTGTGGTAAATTTCTGTTCTGTTTTCTGATAGGATTATAGGACATAATAAACACCCTCAAAGACTCAAAGGATAGGAACAACAGCTAAGAGGACAATATTTATTTAAGTTTGAGGGAAATGGGAATGATGGCTGGATTGGAGACCTTTCAGGAAATTAATTTAGTGATTCTGGCTGAGTTTTCATATGAAAAAAACCTTAGAAATGGTCACATTTCATTTCTTCCCTTAAAACAGGAGTACTGCTTAACATGATTTTAAAAATCCTTGTCATGCAGCAAACTGAAATATATGAACTTAACACAGGGTTGAGCAAATGGTTTTAGTAAAGGAACCTCACAGGGCAAGGGGCAAAATAAAGATTATTAGGTGAGCACTTATATGACAGAAAAAGAAAACAACTTTTCAAAACTGTTTCATTGATGAAGCTAAAAATATAGCAATTGATTTTTGGTAATATTGATCTATGAATGAAACAAATAGAAATCTTATGTTGAGGAGGAAAATGTTTTATTTAATTGGTGTTCAAAGTTCATTTTCTTTAAGACCAAATTGATTACAACTGTCTGACTATAAAGATCATTCTTACCTAACAAATTATATAAAACATTGTGGGCTGGACTTGATTCCAAGATCTGAGTTTTCTGAACCCTAGCTTAATTTAAAAAAAGAGTCTATTGATTCACAAAGCTTTAAAAAAAAGCTGTAGGGCAGAATTCAAAGTAAGATAATTCAGAACTCAAGTTCTTTAAAAGCATGTTTGACCTTCCTTTCTTCCTGAGTTTGTTTTACCCTGAGCCTAGTTTCCACTGAAGCTGCCTGTTAGGAACCAGAACTGTGTGTTTCTTTACTCACATGTATGAAGAGGAAGAGATTTATTTCTCAGAGCCACTGGGAAAAGGTCCTGAACTTCACTTTTGCATAAACGCATTTGTTTGCCAAAGTGGTAGGGCCAGTTAGAATCCAGATCTCATAGCTGCTCTGCATTGGGAAGACCATAAAATGGAGGGGAAGGAACAGCACTATCTATCAACAGTAAATACTGAAGATTAAAGCAGAAAGGAAGTGGGTGGTGGTATTTTATATGATGAATGTGAGGGGTCCATTTCTTTAATTTACTATGAGAGATTTGCTACTCTGGAATAGCTGGATCATGCTGTGTTTTCTTTAAATAGGAATTGTCCAACAATAACCACAGTCATATTTGGTGAAGACCCTGTAAGCAGCACCTATAGAGTTGTGACAAGTTAAATACAAAGTTCTCCCAAAGAATGAAGACTTTTTCTGCAATGTAGCAATGTACAGAGGTGGGGGTGAAAGAACTGATAGGGTCATGAGTGCACTGATTTCTTCAATGGCTTGACCCATTGATGAATTCATAGCTGAATGGGCAATTAAGAGGTAGGGCCTGGATGGACGGAACAGCTTAGCAAGAATGTGCCTTTGGAGGGTACATCTTGTCTCTGACTCCATCCTGTCTCTCTCATTCTCCTCCAACTGTTTCCTGGCTGCCATGAGGCGAGCAGTTCTCTTGCTATACCATGACGTTTCTGCATTGACACAGGTCTAAAATCAATGGAGCCAGCTGACCATGGACTGAAGTCTCTGAAACTGTGAGCCAAAAAAGCCCCTTTCCTTCTTTGAGTTGATGTATGTGAGATACTTTGTCATAGTGACAAAAAGTTGGTACTGAGAAGTGAGATCATTGCCGAGACTACACTTGACCATGTGGTTCAGAAGCTGTGAGAATAATGTGAAAGTTCTAATGGAGACTCAGAAAGTTGGAGATGTCAGGCATGTGGAATACCTGCAAAGGAAAGCCAAGACAATGACGAAAGTGGGCATATGGGGTACAGCTGGCAAGGCCATAAAAACTGGGCTTCTCTAGCCCTGTGGAGCTTACATCTTGCTACCATGTGCCCTGTATGCCAAGCACTGAGCTGTAGGAATTAACTGTCTTGAAGGATTTGAGTGTAGCTTTGGTCCTATTTCTTTGTATTCCAGTGTTCCTTCCTTTTGGAAAGGAGATACTTACTCTATGCTATTGCATCTTGGACATCATGTAACTTCTATTTGGTTTTTACAGGAACTCACAGCTAACAGTGCCTCAAGTCTCAGAGGGGACATTGGATTTGGACTTTTGAGTAGTGCTAGAATTATTAAGACTCCAGCAATTCTTGGAGACAGACTAAATGCATTTGGCATAATGAAATGGACATGTGACTTTGAGGGTAGAATGTTACAGCTTAAATATAAAGTGTCCTCCAAATATTCATGAATTGAGGGCTGGAGCTCCAGTGCAGCAGTGTTGGGAGGTGGAGGCTGATCATGAGTGTACAACTCTGTGGATGAGTTCATGGATGAGTATGCTATTAGGGAAGAGCCCAGCTGGGGAAGTCAGGTCACTGGAGCATGCTTTTGAGGGCTGTATCTTATTCCTCACTTTCTTCTTTCACTTATTCTCTCTGGATGCTTCTGGCTCTCACGAGGTGAGAAGCTTTCCTCTGCCATGTCCTGCCTTAATATCTCTGCCTTGACAGAGGACTAAAGCAGTGGCGCCAAATAAACATGCATGGAAAATTCTGGAGCCATGAGCCAAAATAAACCTTTCTTCTTTTACGCTGTTGTTCTCAGGTATTCCATCACAGTGAAGGAAAGCTGACTACCACAGTAATCTTGTCACTTGCATTGACTTTTCCATTATTGATCTTTAACAAACTTTCTCCTCAGCAGTATCCTACCAGCCTTGTATCTCTGCCTCTTAATTCCTGAGAAGATACACAGTATTTGGTGTCTTCGTATTGAGCCCCAGGTCTTTCTTATTTTGGAGGGGAGACACATTATTTCCTCTTTGGTATGCTAACCTAGAACTTTTATGAAATGGAAGGCACATGGGAGGGTTTTGGTTTTTCCCTGTCTACAATGCATCCTTATAGACTGCTCACAGTATGATAAGTCATTCGGAAGAACAAGTATAAACAACAGTCAATAGCTAGCAGACATGAGAATCATTCAGGACAAAGTTCAGCAGACTGTGATCCTCTGGCAAACCCAGCCCGCCCTCTTTTTGTAAAGAAAGTTTGGTTGAAACACAGCCATATGTGCTTGATGCCCGTTGTCCACTCCTGTGTCGGTCCTCTGAGAGCAACACTGGGTAAGTATAATAGAGTCCATGTGGTTGTAAAAGCTGAAAATATTTATTACAGGAAAATGTTGCTCACCCCACATTAGAGAGCTCTCTCAAATTTTGCTTACCTCAAATTTAGAAGACAAGTAAAGGATTTTAAATTTCTCGTACCACAAGCAATGTGCAGTCCAGCTGTATTCTCTTTTCCTTCCCACTCTTTTTTTGAATGGCTTATATAGGCCAGTGTGGTCCACCTTGGCACAGTGCTCTGTGAGCATCACATATTTTGGTCAGTTTGGCCCCCTTTCTATCATCTGTTTTGCCCAACATTCTCTCCAGTTTCACATCTTGGAAGCGTTCAGTTGATGCGCTGTGTTTTGTCCTTGTCTAACCCCCTCAATACCTGTCCGTGTGTCCCCTCCCGCCCTCTCTTCCCTTCCTCTTCTCCAGTGACAGCTTCTCTCCCATTTTCTTCTTAGCTTTTCAGGCAGGCACTTCTACCATTGATCCCAGTCCCCGGTCCTTCTGGTTAATTTTTAAATTCCACTTATAGGAAGAGATGTGCAGCATTTGTTTTTATAATTCTGGTTTATTTGCCTCAACAGGATGGTCTCCAGATGATTCCATTTTCCTGCAAAGGACAGAATTTTGTCTTTCCTTATGATTGAAAAATTATCTTATATCTATATATCCATATATCTGTACCATATGGTCTTTATTCATCTCTTTATGGGCACCCGGGCTGGTTCCATATCTTGACTATGATGAATTATGCCACATTAAATGGTATGAAGGAATCCCTGCAGTGTGCTGACTTTCATTGCTTGGCATTTATCCCAAGGAGTGGTATAGGTTGATCAAATGGTACCTCTATTTTTAGTTTTTTGAAGCACTTCAATACTGATTTCTATAGTGGCTGTACTAATTTACATTCTCATTAGACATGTAGAAATGTTCCTTTCCCCCATGTCTTTGCCAGTATTTTCTGGTTATTATATTCTTGATAACAGCCATTCTAAGTAGAGTGAGGTGAAATCTCAGTGTAATTTTGATTCCCAGTTTCCTAATGGCTAAAGATATTGAGCATTGTCTTTCATGTGCTTTTTTGCCACATGTACTTTTCTGAGAAATGTTTTTCCAGTTCATTTGCAAATTTATTGATTGGGATATTTGATTTTTTGGTGGTAAATATTTTGAATTTTTTATATATTTTTAATACTATTCATCTGTTTGAAGAGTAGCCAGGAAAGTCTTTTCTCCCATTCTGTCTCTTCACCCAATTAATTGTTTCCTTTGCTATCCAGAAAATTATAATTTGATGTCATTGCATTTATTGATTCTAGTTATTGTTTCTTGTGTTCTGGAGTCCTATTCAGTGAGTTTTTGACTTTGCCAAGTGCTTCAAGTGTTTCCTTTATGTTTTCTTTTAGCAAATTTAAAGTTTTAGGTCACAAACCTAATGTTCGATCTATTTAGAATTGATTTTTTTTTTACAGGATGAGAAATAGAGACCTAGTTTTAATTTTCTACAAGTGTATACCCAATTTTACCAATATCATTTCTCCAATATATAATTTTTCTCCTTTGTCCAGAATCAGATGGCTATCCTTGCATATTTTCTCTGCTATCTTTGATATATACATACACACACACACACACACACACACACACACACATAGCCTTCAGCTTTCCCATTTTTCTTATGATCACATTGACTATTCTGGATCTTTTGTATTTCCATATGATTTTTAGAATTGTTTTGCTAGTTCTGTGAAGAATGTTGTCAGTACTTTTGTTGGGATTATATTGAATTTGTGTAGATTGCTTTTGCAAATATGGGTATTTTAACAATACTAGTTCTTCCAATCCATGAACCTGGGAGATTTTTCCATCCTGAATCTTCTTCAATTTCTTCAGTGTTCTAGTGTTCTGAAATTTTCATTGTGGAGGTGTTTTACCTCCTTGGTTACATCATTCCCTAGCTATTTTATTTTATTTGAAATTATTGAGAATGTAATTCTTTGATTTCTTTCTTATCTAGTCCATTATTTGTGTATAGTATAACTATTGATTTTTTAATGTTGATTTTGTATCCTGTTACTTTGCTGAATTCATTTATGAGCTCTAAAAGCCTTTTGGTAGAGTCTAAAGGGCTTCCTAAGTGTAAGATCTTATCATCCACAAATATAGTTTGTCTTCTTTCTTTCCTACTGGTATCTTTTATTTTTTCCTTTGCCTAATTCTCAAAAATTTCAAAAACTGTATTGAGATAGGAGTGATGAGAGTGAACATCTTTTCTCTGTTCCTAATTTGAGAGAAAATGGTTTCAATTTTCCCTCATTCAAAATGATGGTATCATACATGGTCTTTAATATTTTGAGAGATGATTCTTCAATACCTTGTTTCTTCAGGGCTTTTAGTTGAAGAAATGTTTAATTTTGTCAAAGGCTTTCTCTGCATCACTTGAAAGGACCATGTGATTTTTTTGATCCTGGATTCTAGTTATGTGGTTCATTACAGTTATTTGCATATGTTGAACCATCCTTCCATAACAGGAATGAAACCAGCTTGATGTATGATCATTTGGATGTGTTGAATTTGGCTTATAAGTATTTTATTAAGGAGTTTTGTATCAGCGTTCACCAAGAATATTGGTCTATAGTTTACTTTTTGTGTTGTGTGCTTGTCTGGTTTGGTACCAGGGTGATGCAGGCCTTACAGAACAAGTCTGGAAGCATTTCTTGCCTATTATTTCATAGAATAGTTTGAGGAACATTGGTGTTAGTTCTTTAAAGACTTTCTGGTGCCTTAGTTTCCTTCTTGGGAGAATTTTTATTACTGCTTCAATCTCATTTAATGTTATTTATCTGTGTAGGTTTTTAAATATCCTCAGATCAGTTTTAGTAGATTGTATTTGTGTAGAAATTTTATCTGTTTTCTATAGCTTCTCCAACTTGTTAAAATGTGGGTTTTCAAAGTGGTCCTAATAATCACCTGGATCTCAGCTGCGCCTATTGTAATATGTCCTTTCTTATTTCTAATTGTATTTTGATTTGGGTATTTTCTCTCTTTGGGCAGCTTAGCCAAGGGTTTATCAATCTTGTTCATTTTTTTTTGAAAGAACTAGCTGTTTTATTGGTCTTGTGTATCATTAGTTTTGATTGTGTCTCATTAATTTCAGCTTTTTTGATATTTCTTTCCTTCTATTGTGTTTGTTTTGGTTTGTTCTGGTTTTCTAAGGTATTCGGATGCATGATTAGGATATTTATTTGAGATTTTTCTGATTTTTTGATATAGATACTCATAACTAACTTTTCCTCTCAAGACTGGCTATGAGTACCCTGAGATTATGGTATATTGTATTTCCGTTTTTATCTGAGTCTTGGAATTTTAAAAATTTTCCCCAAATGAATTGTTCAATTTCTATGTGTTTATACAGTTGCTGTGTTTTCTTTTGTCTTTGATTTTTAGTTTCATTCCATTAAGATCTGGCAAAATGCAACAGATCATTTAAATTTTATGTATTTCTTAAGCCTGGCTTCATAGCTTAAATATGATCATTAAAATGTAATCTTTATGGCTTAAAGTATGTTTTGAAGAATATTTCATGAGCTTTCTCTGCATCAAATGGTAGCTGAGAAGAAAGTGTCCTCAATAGTTGTTGAGTGGGATATTCTGTAAACGTCTGTTAAGTGTATTTGATCTATGCTGGAGTTTAACTGATACTTCTTTGTTGATTTTTGTTTGGATGATCTATCTATTGGTGAAAATAGAGTATTGAAGTTATCCACTAATACTGTGTTAGGTCCTATGTGTTTTATTAAGTAATATTTATGTAAACTAGTGCACTGATGCTTAGTGCATTAATATTTACATTTGTTATATGTTCTTGATGAATTCTTCCTTTTACTAATATGTAGTGACCTTTTTTGGTCCCACCTGATTAATTTTATTCTGAAATTTCCTTTGTCAGATATGCATGCTATTGTGCTCCTGGAATATTGTTTTGCTTGAATATTGTTTCCCATTCTTTGACTTTTGGTGCATGTTTTCACTAGTGAGGTGTGTTTCTTGCAAGCAACAAAGAGCTGGGTGTTGTTTTTTTAATCCCTTCTGTTAGTCTATGTTTTTTTGAATGAAGAATTGTTATCATTTACATTCAAGGTTATTACTTTGAGGTATGTTTGATTCATAATTCTCTTTCTCTCTCTCCCTCTCTCTCTTTTTCTTTCTCTCTTTCTCTCTCTCTCTCTCTCTCTCTCTCTCACTTTTTTGAGACATGGTCTCATTAGTATTTAGTTCAATCTTGCTTTGAATTCACTGTGTAGTCTAGTCTGGCCTCAAACTTGTGGTAATTCTCCTGCCTCAGCCTGCTAAGTGATGGGCTCATAGGCATGTGCTGTCACACCTGGCTGATTAATTCTTAAGTGTGTCTACTCATCCTTTATTTATTTATTTTGATACTGGGACTCTTCCTCTTCTGTGTGTAGGATTTCTCCAAGTATTGTCTGCAATGCTAATTTCCTGGTCATGAATTAGTGGAAGATCTATTTCTCTTTTGGTTTTAGCAGATAGCTTAGCTGGATGTAGTAATCTAGGTTAGTAGCTATTTTCTTTCAGAGCTTACAATTCATCATTCCATGCTCTCCTGTCCATGAAGGTTTTTGCAGAGAAGTCTGGAGTTATTCTGATGGCTTTGCATGTATAAGTGACTTTACACTTCTCCATTACATCTTCCATGTTCTTTCCTTGTTCTGTATTCTTGCCACTTGAACTATAAAATGAGATGAGGAGGTTTTTTTTTTCTTTTCTGGTCACATTTGTTTTGGGTCCTGTACTTGAATGTCTATATATTTCTCAAGATTTTGGAAATTTTATATCATTTTTATTAGATTTTCTATACTAGTAATCTGTAGTTTAGTGCCTTCTTTTGTGCCAAAAATTCTTAAATTTGATTACTTACTGTGTTTCAGAATTTTTGGATGTTTTGTTAATAATTTCTCCTTTTTCCTGAACTCCCCAGTCTTATCGTCAAATACTGAAATGCTGTCTTCTGTGTGCTCCTGTCTATTGGTGAGACTTTCTGCTGAGTTTTTTGATTTGACTTAATGTGTTTTTTATTTCCAGAATTTCCTTTTAGTTCTTTTTCAGAATCTCTCTTTGTTGGATTGCTCCTTCATATCCTGTATTGTCTTCATTAATACTTTCAGCAGTTTATTTGTATTTTTTTGAAATCATTGATCATTTTATAAATCATACTTTTAAATTCTTTATCTGGAATTTTATCCACTTCAATATCTGTATTCATTTAATGACAAGCTATGGAAATTTGCAAGTTGCCTTTTTTTATAGTTTATGTGTTTGTATACTGAAATTTTTTTCATACATTGGAATACTTTTTCCACTTTATTTGAAGGTCTTCTTAGTGTCCACCTTTTTTTTTGAGGCCTTGATGCCCAGAAGCACTCAGAGAGAAGAAAACAAACCACAGTATGGTCAACAGCACAAAGAAACCAAATATAGTATTGACTTAGAGGGAAAAGAAATTAAAAGCAACAAGTATGCCATCATTATAATAGAAAAGAAATCAGCAATAATAATAATATAAACTCAGAACAAACTGCTTGTTGACATACAGTAAAGACCTACCAAGAGCAACAACTATACCACCACTATCAATATAAAATAAAATTAGCAATAATAACATAAACTGCAAATATTAATATCAACAACAATAAACATCACAATAAAAATGGAGGTGGTGGGAAAAAGAAAAATTGGAAAGAATAACATTTTAAAAAGGAAAGGAAAATGAGACGGGAGAAAAGTGAGATAAAACCCAATTAGGGTTTTCAAAAGTTAATAGAATTAGGTATAAGTAAAAAAAAAAGAACAAAGAAACAAAAAAGAAAGGAAAAGAAAAAACAATCAAAATAACAACAGTAGAAAACAAAGAAAAAGAGTAATGAATAAAAAAATGTCCTCCATCTAGAGGTCTTTGTATAGGTAGTTTGTTTCCAGGCACTGTTGTATTGCAATCCAGCAGATATGGAGGCAGAGGAGTGGATAACAAATGGGACCTGCTGTGTTTACACACCCAGTTTTCTGTTGTGTGAATCCTGTGTCCTGCCTTGCCTTTCTGACTGGGTGAGTTGAGTCAGTGGAATATTTTCTGCCTCAGGGCTGTGTTCACACCAGAGTCTCTCAGTGTTTGTTTGTGTCATTCTGTGCACCCTTGGTCTCTGCTATCCCTAAACAGCTTTGCAGCCTGTGGGTTGATGAGATGTCCTGCTTGCTCCAGGTAGCCCTCAGTCTTGCCATCCAGAGGCATGGCTAATATTGAAGCAGAGGGCTCTCACTGATCATACTGATGCGTGGGGACAACAAACAGATCACTGGGTTCTGGGCTGGAAATAGGCAATGAGGGGTCCAAGAAGTCTTCTGGACTCAATCTCAGCACATTCAGACACAGTACCCTCAGAAAACCACATATGACTGTCCTGGCTTCTCACTACCATGAGAGAGACCATCATGTTCTCCATATCCTGCACTCTCAGCTCTTTAAACTTCTCAAGGATCTGTCACTGGGCCTCCACCTCTCCATGACTGCATATTGAGATCAGCTCCCACAGTCCCTGTGGGAGGAACCCTAGAAATTTGAAGTATGTTTGCTGTGTGAGCTCTGATTCCGGGAGTAGCTCAGTCTTAAATCATAAATCTCTTCTCAAAATGCTTCCTAATTTTGTATGTCACTCCTAAACATAGAAGCTGCTGCAAGGCATTTTTCTTCCAAAGCTAGCCTGGCATGAGGAGGGGGCCACTTTCAGAGTAAAACCCCACACTGTGTTTATAGCTTACACTAGACCTGGGCTTTTCTTGGGGCTAGCACTGCCTGTCTGCTATTTATCATTGGGGCTGCTTGCCCTCTCTTGGCTTACCTTGTGCTTGTGGAGTCGAGCTTGCCCCTCCTAGAGCTGGGGTTAGACTGCTTTGTTTTTTATTGTTTTGTCTTCTGTTTCTCCATGGTATTTAGCTTTCATATTGGCTGTTTTTTGATTCACAGAGTTCTTCTTTTCTTTCTCTTTGCTGAGTAGTTGCTTCAAGGTGTTTCCATTCTAGGTTCCAGAGGGGGTGATTTACTGTTGATTTCTACACCATCATCCTAGGTGTTCTTAATCCATCAAGGATCTGAACTTCTCTGCTGTCCTAGACATGTGCGGCTTCTCTCCTTAGGTGTTTAGCAGAATGGTGGCTTCAACTCTAGACGCTATGTTTACATTCTAGGCAGGCAAAAAAGAGGAAGGACAGTGGGTAAAAATTACAGGTCAGATGATTTGTCCCCCTTTTGGTGTTTTGAGACAGGGTCTCACTATGTATTTCAGGATGGCCTTGAACTTACTATGTAGCCCAGGTTGGCCTGGAACTTGCAGTGAACCTCCTGACTCAGCCTGCCAATTGCTGCAATCATTCCCACTTACTCTCCTTTTGTAGAGAAAAACTGTACAGGGCTCCCAAGAATTCCTCAGCCAGCAGATTTCAAAATACATTTTACTGGGGAGAATTGTCAAATGGTCATGTTAGGCTGCAGAGGAGCCTGGGACTAATATTTCTGGCCTCCTGCATTATTCTTTTGTATTAGAAAAGATGAGAAAATTGATAAGTAGGCAACCACAAACATTACACAGCAAGAGTCACACATCCCAGGATCCGTAGGGACTGCAAATGAGTCACAAATCTCTTGTCTACAGGGATCGTGAAGGGTGGAAATGAATGTTCCATGCCACTGGCAGGAATTAACATGAAGCTGAGAATGCATATTCCACCCACAGTGTCTAGCTTAAGAATTTCCTAAAATAGCCATCTCTAGATGTGGAGATTTATTCTCTTCCTTGAACAGTGCTTTGTACATGAGTCAGCTAAAGTTGGTCATTTATTCACCCTGTGTACATCCATTTGCCACCCTTTTGGTTCCAGTGTCTCAGGATGTGGTTACTGGATTCTCCTGGCAATTGTTAAGTTCAGACACCACAAATCCATGTGTACACCAAAATCTGTCTAGGCTAAGTAGGTAATATGTTTGCACATTATATATGACTCATTCAAAATTAAGATGGAGGCACTTGTAAATCATAAACTACAAATTAATTTAATAAAAATATTCCTAGTTTCAGGGTAGCTTTAGCGATATATTTTCCCACTAGACTTTTAAAGCAAAGCCACTGTTGTGTGAAAGGGGTTCTCCTACAACAGAAAGGTTGGGAAACATTTCACTAGCTACTTGGGGCTATGGAAGTGACAAGGTGAATATGTCAGATCCTCAATTCTTAGCATACTCTCAGCATGATAAATATAAAATAGATGGGAATTTTTTGCTTGCAAGTGATAAAAATTCCTTTCAAACTAAATTAAGGGAAAAGAAGGAATGCATCAAGTTATGTGGCCAAAAATTTCACAATTAAGAACATTTTTAGCTCATGCAGGCATGCCTGGACAAAAGCCTAAATAATGCCTTTGATGTTCATTCTCTCCACATTTTCTGTTCCCAGTGCATTACTGTCCCGGATTACACCGCTGGAAGTCTTAACCCCTGGTAACTCCAGTGGGAAGATCCATTAATCTGCCCCACAGTTCCTTTGCATTAATGTTCAGCTCTCATTGGATCAGCCTTTCTTGAGAATCATTTGCTGCTGCAAGAGGCTGGGAGCTGTTGATAGGTCAGATCTGGGCCACAAACCTCTACCCACTGGGGAGGAGGTCAGCACTCACTGAACAGCATGGACCAGCAGAGTCTGTGGGGTCCTCAAGGACCAAGAAGGAGGAAGAACGAATTCTAAAAAGGCAGAGGCAGCAGATAGTCACCGGGAACAAACAGAAATTTTAACAAATCAACCCCTTTGAGAAAGAAAATAATGACATGAGAGAGGCTTTGTTTACTCAATATGTTCATAGACATTTATTGAAAGTTTTTGTTTTAGCAGAGAATGTTGATTACCAATGTCTCCATTTCTTCTTTCTAGAACAATCATGGACTTTGGGTTCACTATTCCCCCGCCCCCCCCATAGGTGGATACATGATTGGGAGAAGGATGCTGTATCTCCAAACCTGTGGCTAGGTCTGGCTTGCTGAAGTCATTTCCCATTCCTTCTGCTACTGATTTGTTTGAGGAACAAACACAAGCAACATTATAGGCAATGAAATGTAAAATGAAATCCCTAGGAAGCTTCCAGGAAAGCTTTCGCTGTTCACAAAAAATGCAATTAGGAGATCTCAAAGGGAGCTAGCTCATAGACTGAGCCTACAGGAGAGAAATGTTGGAATAACATGGTTTCTTGGATAACATTGTTGAGAAAATTAATAACTTGAGCTGCAACCCCCCCTCCACTTCTAGTTTCTAGTTGTATGAGAAAAATAACTTCTCTTATTTCGAATTACATTGGAGTTTTATGTTTCTTGCAGCAAATGTACCTGAGTCAATGGCCAGACAATGAAGTTTAGAAATAAGTAGTACATGCAAGTTGAATATCTCTTATCTGAAAAGACTAGAACTAGAATTGCTTTTGGATTTTGAAATAATTTGAAAAATAATGAGGTATCTTGGGAATGGGGCACACATCTCAACATGAATCTCATTTTTGTTTCATGGATACCTTACACAGACAGCCTGAAGGTAATTTTAGGTAATATTTTTCATAATTTTGTGCACAAAATGAGATTTCATAGCATGAAAATTTCCACTGATGCTGTTCTATTAGTGCTTAAAATGTTTTGGATTTTGGATTTCTGGGCTGAAGATGCTCAATCCTCTGCAGTTACGCTGCTTCATGTCTGCTGAAGAAGTTTGTTGGCTTTTCAGACTTGGTTTAACTCCTGCTTTCTGTGATGTTAGCTGTCACAGCTGCAGGAACTGGATCAAGGAAAAAGGGAGGGTAAACTGAACATGCTGACCAAGCGCCCACTGAGGCCTGGCCCAAGAGCTAAAGTCTTTTCTTCCCCAGAAACAAAATTTCCTGTGTGTGGTCCTCCATTGATGGGTCAGAAGAGCTACCTTCGCAGACAAAGGAAAACACACGTTTATCTATTTCCACTTAAAGAACTCCAATTACGGGCACAAGAAGGATCTGTGGAACCCCACCAGCAGTAACAACAATGAGGCACTTAGCTCATGCAATCTTGTCTTTTTATTTTCAATATCATTTACAATGTATGCTTTTTCACAAAATCAAAACCCTTTCTCACCAATGGTATGATTGTCCCTGAAAAGGCTTTGAAGTATCCTGCCCTTATCACTTCTGTACACAAACATTAGCAGAAGCCCTGCCAGGCAGGAGGACAAAAATAATTGTTCAGCCTTCATTTTAATTTAACCTTTAGCAAAATCCTACTTTAAAAAAGTTCCCCTTGACTTACTGGCATCATATTGAGATAATTTATGAGGCAGTCCGTTCTTGGGAAGACAGCGAATCTCCATGAATCTTTTTCCCCATGAAAGACTGTTCTGGACCCTTCACCCCTTTTAATTTAGGCATCTTGCTCTCTTTCTTTACCATTTGCATGGGTCCCTTTGTCACCTTAACACTCTTGTCTAATGGTTTCTGTACAATTAAGGCATTATGGAGGTGAACGTTAATATGTCTCTCGAGATTTACGGAGGACATAGATCTCGATGTTCACAAAAGGGTGTACCAGAAATTGGCCAGGAATGCAGGTGCTCTGCTCTTCCAGCTGACATGGGGAGCAGAGTTCATTATCTGTTGTATTGGCAGGAGACTAAGCCTAGGCCTTTGTCAGGAAGATGCGAAGAGGAAAAGAGTAACTAGCCTGGTATATATCTGGAGGCAAAAATAGATTGGAGCTAAGTATTCGGTGTGGTAGGAGAGTGATTAAAAATTTGGAATTCATATTCAGATATGGTCCTGTTTGGAGATTCTCACCCCATATGTCCAAGGCACTTGACTTCATGCTATAACCTCCCTGATGCTGAGCTTTTTCATTTGGGAAACAGAGGCACAGGAAGGACATGATCCTCACTCCTGACAGTGGCTGACCAGGCTCTCCTGAGCAGGTCATGCGTTGGGTGCTCTGCTCACTGGGTACCTGGGAATCTGACCCAATGGCTCCTTTCAGACTCTCCAGGCTGTCCTCGGGAGGTGGGGTGGGTCATGCTGTTGTGTCTGCTTCCATGAAATACTTTCCCCTCAGAGGCTCATGGGGGCACTTTTCCCTCTTTTTATGAGGCAGATTAAAATTACTTTCTCAAAAAGGTCCCAACCCATAGTATAGGTTCCCCAAAGGAAGGCTTGGGTAGACCAAGGGGAGGCCATCCCAGGAATCAAAGGAGTAGGGATCAGATGATAGTAAGGAGATAATATTTAATAACGTCAGGTTAAAATGGTAACAATGAGAAATTTATCACTACGGGTACCTCAGACTCAGTCCTGCCTGGGGAGCCAGATAGTTGCCCACCAACTCTCATCCTTTGCAGGTAAGAGAGTCCCTTCTGTAGGTACTGATTGCTTGGCTGTTCTGGCCTCTGCTCCTATGGTCTAAGCATCACATGGCTTGTGAGAGAAAGCCCCCTTGTCTTGGTTACTTCTCTTTCATTGTTGAGACAAAATACCTGACATCCAAAGTGAAGCAAGGAAAGGTTGATTTAGCTTACAGTTTTTTAGAGGTTTCAGTCCATACCCAGCAGGTTCCAAGGTAAGGTGGCATGGCTGAGGGGTAGCTAGCTATTCATGGCAGCCACAAGCAACAAGGGTGAAAAGAGCAAAAAAGAGAAATATACTTTCATCCCTCCCTTATATTGTATGCCGGCTCTGCCCCTGGGCAGGTGCAGCACTCACACCATCAATCTCAGTGCTAGACAATGAATCAGTCACAAATGCTAGACTTAGCTGTTTCCATGACTGCATGAGGCTTGGGGGGCCACCTAGACACAAACCACAACAGCCTTGAAAAGGAGGGCAGTGTTACTGTAGGGAGGTGCTCTGTGTATATGAGGGAACTGCCCCTCAAGGTGCAGGTGGCACCACGGGTGCGGCTCTGTCGCCTCGGGTGTTTCCATTTTGCTCTATTCCTCTATCTTGCTCATGGCCTTGAAAATGTTCATTGTAATCAGTAAGGATGTATTTTTTGTTTGTATATTTGTTAAATTAACATGGTGTAGAGCCCAAGAGGACGAGGCTCTGTTCCTCTCTTCTAGAGTTTCTTTCTTTCTTTCTTTCTTTCTTTCTTTCTTTCTTTCTTTCTTTCTTTCTTTCTTTCTTTCTCTTTCTTTCTTCTTTCTTTCTTTCTTTCTTTCTTTCTTTCTTTCTTTTTCTTTCTTTCTCTCTCTCTTTCTTTCTTTTTTCTTTATTTTATTTTGAAGAGAATAAAACCAAATGAAATAAAACAACAGAGTCAATCAAAACAAAACAATGAACATGACTTCAAAATAAAATACAAGGAAATCAATAAATAGCTACCAAAATGCCTCTTGTTATCTTCAAAAGAACTGCCCATACAATCAGGTATAATAAAATCAAACAAAATGGTGCAGAATAAAACCAATAAAAACAAAACCATGAAGGCCAAACAGGGCTTCAAAAGAAGATAATAAGAAACCAATGACTACCTTAATGTATTTTTTAACTTTGAAATAGCTGTCCATGCCATCAAATATAATAAAATTAGACAAATTGAAACAGAATAAAACCAAACTAAGCAGAACAATGAAAACAATATGGGCTTCCAATTCTGATAATAGATTAACAATGGCCACAGCCCTTCTCTTTTTAGACAATTTCTCTTTTTTCACTTGCACAGTATGCATTGTGCATTTTGGATCCTGCTAACTCCTTAAGTTTTTTATTCTAGGGAGACAACATGATATTCACCCATGTGACTGAACCATTTCATCCATGAGCTTTATCTCAAGTTGTATCCATTTACCTACAAGAACCTTGAAGTTATCTTTTTTTTTTTTTTTATAGCTGAACAGTCTCTCTTCAGAGAAATTGTAGCCATTGTGGGAAGTACCTGGAACCCTGCTACCCACTTGTCCAGAAGAACCCAGGAATATATCAAGACGAAGAACCAAAGGCAGACTTGAGTGTTTCTTTAATCAGCAGTAAAAGTGTGTTATTCAAAGGATCCAAACCCCAGGATGATAGGGGCACTAATCATCTGAAAGTTTACTCACTCTTCTTTAGAGTAAATTTCTAGAAGAATTTCTATGCCAAAGGCTTGAGGTTTGAAAGCAGAGCATGTCTTAGGAGTAATATTTTTGAGATTCTTCATAAACCCAAACAGTATAAGGTCAAAGTGTCAAAATCACAGCAAATTAAATCCTGAGGCTTTCAAATATGAGTGTGCTGGTAATTGACATGAAAAATCTTTTCTTTTTAAAGCTGGATAACAAAGATGATTTTGAATGTTTAAAAATGAGTGTGTGTGTGTGCACATGTATGGGGTATTTTGGTTTCCATTAAAAGCCCATTTAAAATCTGCTTGAGTGCTTTTTCATTTGGCTTATAAGTATTCAGAGCATTTGATAAAACCTCAACTTTAGTCTGGTCTCTACCCTCTCTCGCTAGCCAACATGACTAAACCATCAAGAAGGGGAAATTCCATTTTGACAAATGCAACACCTACATTGGGAACATGCAAATGAATTTCTCCCTAAAAGCTTAACTAGAGACAATAATTACTTTCTCCAGAGATCACCAAAGTGACATGCTGCTGTCTTGATTTCATTGCTGTTTTATGATGTGCATTTCTTGCCACTTATAAATGAAACAAATGAGGTTAGATGGCAAAGATTATGAAAGGAATTAGTAATAATGAGCCTGGTAACAAAAAACATTATTATAGAAAATTGAGTTGACCTTAGTTTCATAATTATTCACCTTAATTGTTTTTTGTAGTGTAATTTGAATGAAATTAAATAATACTAATATTCCCCTGCCACTGACTAGGAATTCCGTGTAAAGATTAATAACCTTCAAAACTAAAGATTTGGCTTCCATCCTGGAGGTCACTCTTGCTGCTCCACGCGGCGTTGTGTCCTCAACATGACCAGGAACTGTCCATGTCGAGACCGTAGTTTACTCCTCAGCTACCTTTGGTCGTGCGCTTTGCGCAAGGGCCGAGGGCCATCCACTTCCCACCTTCGCGGCCGTGAATTCTTCTGAACTCCTGCCCTCCCTGATTTTCCCACCATTCTCAGCCCATCAGCCACGGTCACACTTACATCACGTGGACTCCAGGCGTTTTTATGAATTGTATAGATGTATTTTCAGTCATTACATTGGGGTGAGGTCTCCAAATTTAGTTAGGAGGGAAACTGCTGCGATGTGGACAGATTGGACAAGGGAGCATCATGCTGGTGTTGTGAACACGTCTTGCTGGTGACCCATGATGCTGCAGACTTCTCCCACACAGGAGATTGATCCAGCCCAAAATGTCAGGAGGGCTGAGGATTTTAGATCTTGCATAAGACAACTCCGAGAAACAAGACTTACATTCTGTAATTATTTAGCCAATTACCTAAACAGTTAGCTAAGCAACTAATTCTATGGGCCTCTTTTGACTGAACTAACCTCCTCCCAGATTTTTCCCAATTAGTAGCCAGTCAATTTTGGGGTGAAAAAAAGCCTGTAAATTTGTTTGTTTTCTAGAACTGGCCTCTTTGTTGCATTATAATGGCAGTGTGTGTGTGTGTGTGTGTGTGTGTATGCATGTGTATTGTGATAGTACATGGTAAAGAAACATATTTCTTATGTTGAAATTTCCTATAGGATTACACATCAAGTGTACCATTGGACTATGCACAAATTACCTGGTTTAATGTTCACCACAGTATGAGTATGGTAAACTCCATTTAGAGATTACAGCCGGTGGTTTAGAGGTCGAAAATTTGTCAAAGGTTACATGTGTGCCCCAGCAGGTGAGAGGCAGAGCCCTGTCCAGATCTGTCTCAGCCTCAAAGCCTTTGAGCTTAGCTAGGATTCCTGAAAAAACCACTCAAGCCAAAGATCTTTCCATGGTTTTTGCTCTATTCATGAGATGTTTGCATTAGTATTTTCTTGAGTTTTACAAATTTAAATAAACTTAACCCCATTCCCAGCAATAATGATCTGGGATCGCTGGTTGAGTGCGCTAGCTTCTACTACTTTTTCTCTAATAAATTGGGAGGAATCACCATTTCAAAGCTGTAATGCTAAACCTTTCCTTTCCTGTATCCAAATGAGCTTGTAATGATCAAGCCATATACAAGTAGAAATTATTGTGTTAATTGATTAGTTAATCCATGGGAGGGCCACTGAGCATGCCCTGGAACAACTTCTGAATGACCAAATTAAGGTGAGATCAGCAAAATCAAGAGTGATGATAAAGAAGACGATTAAAGGAAAATGCTTTTAAGGGGCGCCTGTGATTAAATACAATCACAGGAGAGCTAATGGGTTAACTCATTTCTGGCTAGCACAGTTACACAGTGTTCAGTTTGATAAAGGACCCAGCAGAAACTTTCAAATGGAGAAATGGGAATTAGCAGCATTCCCTCTCCAATTACTAACTTTACAGAAACGCAAACAGCTCAGCAAAGGGACATATTGTCTTTCCAAGGCTTTCTGTGAACAAATACATTTGATAGTTGAGATGACACTTCGAGTGAAATAGGCCCTGATTTTCAGTTTAACCTAGAATTGTTTTATTTTGCTGTCAATAGATTTAATAATTGATTGTGGGGAGAAAACACAATAGGCTAAGAACAATACCAGGGCTATCTCCAGAGTTTTACAGGCATGGTTTGTCAAATTAGGTGAGGCTTTTAAAAAACAACATAGGCAGTGCTGTTCATAAGGTAAATTCTCACTGATGTAGCACCTTTCTTTGGCCTTCCATTCAGCGCTGGGATAAGCCTCTGTGGACAACCTTCCATGAAGAAAAGTGTCAGCCTCTCAGAGGGCTGAGGCAGTCTATGCTTCTGTAGACTACATTGCCCCAAGTGTGACTCGGGGAACATGACTGTTGGGGCACAAAGAAAAGGAGATCAGAGCTGGGTGTGGTGGTGCGCACCTGTAATCCCAGCACTCTCAGAGGCTGAGGCAGGAAGATCACAAGTTGGAGCCCCAGCTGGGCAGCTTAGCAACTTGGTGAGATTTCAAAATAAAAACTTTATTAAAAAAAATATGAGATGTAGCTCAGTGTGAACGTCCTGGGTCCAATTCCAAAAGCCACACACACACACACACACACACACACACAGAAGATAAGGAAATGGATGATGGATGCTTCATTCTCAGGCCAATGGATACATATTTTTTAGTCTTAGTTCTCAGTTTCTTAGATTTGTAAATGGTGATTACCATGGCTGCAATTTCCGGTAATTCCTCTCATATATTCATCTCTTTTAGAGTCAACATAAAGAAATGCTTTGGTAGAAGAGAGCCCAAGTCACCCTGTCACAAAGCCTCATCATTTTGACCCCTGAGATAGACTGGTGAGGGAAGGAAGAGTTTTGTCTTGGATCCCACAGCATCTTTGGTAACTTTGTAGTGGTATGGTACTCACTGCATTGCACTGAAGCTCACTGCTTACTGGCTGTCTTCCCCTATGCACTGTGCAGTAATGACCTTGAGAATAGTGACTTTTCTTTGGGCCTTAAACATAGTAGGTATTCAATGAACTTTCACTAAATAAGTGAAGTCATTATTTTCTCTCTGAACTGTTTCTCAGAACAGTGGTTTCCAACAGGGGTGAGGTTGTCCCTCAGAGAACATCTGGTGACATCTGGAGTCATTTTAATTATCACCACTGGGTGCTGTTGAAGTCTAATGGGTAGAGGCCACGGATGCTGCCAAACGTCACACAGTACACAGAACAGCTCGCTACTGAAAACGTTATCCAGCGCCAAGTGTAAATACCACCAAGGCAGCGAAGTCCTGCTCTAAAGGGATCTCGTAAAAACTCAGAATGGGGATGAAATTTCCCTGTGGATGCTTTCAAATAATCACCACCAGATCTGGCATCGTGCAACTTCTGGCTCTTCCCCAGAGTAAGAATGACCATGAAAGGTAAATGATTTCAATAATTTCAGCACCACCAGGCAGCTTCAACAGCACAGTTAGAGACACAAAAATGGACTTCTAGAACTGCTTCAGAAAGTTGCAAGAATGATGGCATACATACACACGTTTGAGGTGAGGGGGCATATGCTGAGGGTCAAAAATGGTGATGTATCTTTTACTCTAATGAATGGTTTAAAATTTAAACGTTAACTGTATTATCCAATTGCACTTCTTTTTGTTTCACTTACCCTGGATGCCACAGGTCCACTGTACATAGATGGACTTGGGAATGCTTTCCATTTAATAAAGAGCTTCCTGCCATGAAAAAACCCAGAAGATTGGCAGAATTCAAAGGAAATGTGGCACATCACCTGCTTCCAGTGTTGGAAGTGTACTGGAGCCTGAACTGAGCCCCGCAGCACATTAATACACTGAGGGTCCGACTCCAGAGGTGACTGCATTTGGAGAGAGAGATTCAAGACAGTGATAAAGGTGAAATGGGGTCATAGGGTGAGGCCCAGTGTGACAGAGCCAGGGGGACACTTGGCCTCTTTCTCTGCTGTGTGAGGACAGAATGAGAAGGTGGCCCTCTGCAAGCCGGGAAGAGCGCTCACCACAGGGAATCCGATGCAGCCTTCATTTTGGACTTGGAGCTCCCAGAAAACGCAGTTGGGATGTTTAAGCTGCCCAATGCGTGGCATTTTGTTATGGCAGTCGGAACTGACCAGGATAGTCACCCAAAGATACTGGGTCCTAATCTCTGGGGTTTGTCAATATTATCTTATTTAATATTGACAAAGAGTCTTTGCAGATGGCATTAATTAAAGGTTTTGAGAAGACAGGATCATCCTATATTAATCAGGTGAAGCCTAAACACAGTCACGAGTGTCCTTATAAGGGAGATAGAGTGGGAACTTGTTGTGCATACACACACACACACACACACACACACACACACACACACACGAGCACTGCACATGCACACACGAAAAGTCAGTGTGAAATTGAGGCACAGGTTGAAGCCATGTGGCCCCAAACCATGGAACTGGCAGCAGCCATCAGCAGCTCAGAGAGGCAAGTAGCACATCGCCACCTAGACTGCCTGGAGGAAGAGCAGCCCTGCTCCTACCTCCACATCAGGCTCTTGGTATCCATAAATGCGAGCGAATGAATTTATGTGTTTAAGATGCCAAACCTGTGAGAGATGTTACAGTAGCCACTGGAAGCTAATACAGAGAGAAGCAGCATTTTTTATTGTATTCATCATTTCTGTGACTCCTAAGATGGTAAAAATTTAATGATCTAGATAGATTGGTTATTAAGGAAAGGGTCCAAGGGACATTTGGGACTTGTTTTCCTATGGGTTTTGGGTCTACTATGTGGAACCTTTAAATGTTATCTTCTTCAGAAAAAGACAAAAGTCTGCTCACTGGATTTGCTGAGCATTTTCCCAGCTTGTTAGACTTGAGAACCTGAGGAAATTTCATACGTCCATTCAGTGGCCTGGATATCTTTATGCTTTTTTTTTTTTTTTTTGTACTGAGAATTGAACTGAGGACCTTGCACTTGTGAGGCAGGTGCTCATGCCACTAAGCCATTTCCCCAGCCCTGGTCCGGACAGCAGGAGCATCAAACAACTCCAGATATTAGGATCACTGATGAGTGATCAGAATGGTCAGTCCTCCCTAGCTGGTGATATATAGTCAGAGAACAGGATAAAGTGAAGATACAAACTTGTAGGATGTGTTTTTGCAAAGGATGCTGTACTTATACATGCTTTGTGTTAAGAATAATTTTGAGTTATTTAACAAATAGGAATAAGGCTCAAAACACTAGAACTTAGTGAAGATACTGCATTATTTGGTGCACATAAGTTTATGATTATTGTATTTCCTTTGGAAAACGTCTTTTATCAATGATATATTTCTCTTTATCTTATTATAATTTTAACTTTAAATTCTATCTTGTCTGCCATCAACATCAACCTTTCTGCTACATGTAACTTTGCCTATATCTTTATTCCAAGTTAAAAATTACTTTGTTTAAACTGTGCTTCTTTTAAATAATAGAAATCTAGGATAAATTATGCCCCTTTTCTCATATCTAGAAAAATGTAAATTCTATTCAGAAAGATTTCCATTGACATTCTTAATATATAATATTTGGGTATTAGAAGACACTTCCATTATGTGAGCATAATTTACATATGCAAAATAACTCATTTCTTGATGAGTTTAGATAAATGAGCCTACTACACATGCCATTCAACCTCTTGAAATTTTTAGCCATCTCTTTTAATATACCTGAGTTTTAAAAAATAAAGTCACATTTCCACTGAGCCATGAAGCATTTAAAATTTATAGAACGTAAGCAAAAATTGTTAATCTATTTAATAACAATGCTGGTTTTTATTTATGCCTGAAGTCACACTGTCAGTATGGCATGTGTTCTGAGTTGTTCCCACAGTGCGAGTGGTGGTACTGTGATCTAGGAAGACTTTCTGCACTGCACTTAGGACCAGAACTGTGCTCCTCGGGGAGGACTAGCTGTGGTTCAGGCCAGGGCCTGTGACTATGGGAAGGAAGCATCCAGTTTCAGCCCATGAGGACAGTGAGCCTCTGACCTTGGCCTCATAGCACCATGTTCCAGCCAAGTGTGCTAACTGGTCACACATGGAAAAAAAATTGGAGATGTGGAAAAGATGTTGGAGGGTAGAATTCATGGCTTTAATGTGCTTGTTTTGGTCTGATGGAAAGAGCCTCAGACTCTGGGGTCAAATCTGGTTTGGTTCCCATCTCTGTTCCTTCTCTTGATAGTTGAGCTGTCTTGGTTTGCTCTCTGAACAGTGAGAATGATGCCAATCTTGGAAGATTTTTAAAAATGTTTGCATAAGTAAAATAGTTTACATGGGGATGTCTGATATATGGAGAAGCAAACAATAGTTGTTGAATAAGTTTTCTTGCAAGGGTTTGGTTTAGATCATCGCAAAAGTGAACTCATGAAACAGAAAACCACCTTCTCCTCGTCCACATGTATGTTTAGATATTTCCCCACCCTTTCTACCCCATCACCTTCATGACACAGATAATGTGTTAGGGACACTGTTTGATTGCAAAGTGACATATTAATGGATAAAATTAAATACTAGACAGAGGAGAGCCCATTTTTCAAGCATTCTTCATCTGTTTAACTGTCGTTTGAGCATACTGGGTCCATGTGAATTCAGTACTCCAACTCCTCCATGCAGTGAGGGCCTCAAAAGAGCACAGCACAGGATCCAAGGGACCAATCTTCCAGCCTGACTGCAGAGCCTCAAATCTTTACTTAGAAGCTGGAAGCCACAAGCAAGCATTTCACCTTCTATGCTCTTGGTTTCCTCATCTGTGAAGTGGGGATCATAATTGTTGCGGGCTCAGAAGGCTGTCGTGAGGTGACGGAGGTGAGACAGGTGCATGCAAAGTGCCCAGTGAGTACTACCAACACCATCAGGAAAACAGCACACTTCTGCTATCACCACCCAATGGGAGATACACATGTCCCATCTGCTCACTGCACACTTGGTGACAAGGACTGGCTTTTTAACTTCTCTGAGTTGCCTTTCATTAGAGTTTTAATGGAACTTTCCCAACATAGTTCACATTGAGCCCTAAATAAACTTATTTACTCAGCATATAGAATAACATGACTCTATGCATACATATGGGGACTCAACATACACAAGGTATTGATTTTATTTGTTGCAGCAGTGATGTCACTGTGTTAATTGTTTAAAAAGTTGGTATGCTAGTGTCTGCCCAACATCAGCTCTGGTCCTAATCTAAGAGTTCTGAGACTCTTTTATTTCCCAGCTCTCCCCTCTAATTTCAGACCCATGTATTCTCTTTAGCGCCCTTGTCCTGAATCAGCTGTGTGGACCGCTTGTGAAATCCCCAGGGCCATTTCCCTCATTCCCTCTGCTTTTCACATGCATTCTCTGTAAGTTCCTTCCAGGTGTGGATCATGTTGTGTGTTCACTAGGCTAAGCCTTATTTTTCCCCTCCTGAAAAAGTTTCCAATTTATTCCTTTCATAGCCAGAATTTCTTTGTCCCTTGGTATCTTTCACAATCCGTATGTTTCACGCCAATCAACATTTTCCCATCTACATATATTGATCCTTGCAATTCCCCATCCTGAATCATGTTCCGAGGGCTAGCTCCTCCACTCTGAGAGCAGATTTCTGATTGCATTCTGTTTTCATTAACAATGGTAACACTTAAATATGATTCTGTGTTCATCTGTCATTAGAAAAAAACCTGAAAAATCCACAGAATTGGTATAGAACCAGTGATTCTCAATCAGCTAATTTTACTCCAGAAGGGATATTTGAAAATACCTGAAGATATATTTTTGGTTATCAGCCTCTCTTGACATAGAATGATCTGGTCCTAAGTGTCAATACTGCTGAACTTCAGAAACTTTGGTATAAATGATAAAATATATTTATCTGGAAAAGCTAAAACAAAACAAAAATCAAAAGGCAGAGCTGGAGATGTAACTCAATGTTAGAGCATCGCTTAGGAAGCAAACCTGAGGCCCCGAGGTTCACTCTCCAGCAGTAAAAAGGAAGTAAAAGACAAAGCAGTCACAAAGACAGTTATTAATAAAATAATAATAACCAACACAGACTGCTGGTCAGTATACCAGCAGCTCTCTCTCCCTTGTCTCATTCGATCCTCATAATTCCTCTATGAAGTTGGAGCAGTTATGATCCCTATCGTAAATAATATGATGGAGCCCCCAATAGTTAAGTAATGTAACCAAGGTCACCCAGCTAATAAGGACCAAACAGATACAATCACAGGCAGAACACAGCAACGAAATCTTGATGGCAGAAGAACAATGCTTAAACTCAGAGAGGCTTCAGGAAGTCTGTGAATCTCTGGAAATATCTGCAGGATTTTCATCTCTGTGCATCTCTCTGGGGAGGGGGATATGGGACAAATGACCTAAATGTTGTAAAGGTGTTGACATTCACCAATACACAGAAAATACACAAACATCTCTGACTCTCAAAGAAGGAGAAGTGAAGGACCTGGAGAAGCCTGCTTCTCTGGAAAGAAGTAATTCTTCACTCATGGACTCAAAAACACTCAGTCAGTCTGTGAACAGCATGGATTGAACTTGGTAAATCACAAGGCAGCCTTGAACTTCCAAAAACTGGGAACCAAAGGGCACAAAGCAAATTTATACTATTTGAAAGAATCAGGTAACCTCAGGTGACTTAATTATATAGGATTAGTAAATTCCATGACTTCAGGTAGTAGTTGGTTTCACAGAATTGACATATTCACATCACAAAGACAGTCTTTATCTGAGCATTGTGGATATTGTTCTTTGTGAATTTTACTGTCCCTGAATTCATGGGTCACCTAGTATCCTAAATTTCATATGTTTATTTATCTGTGTTAATGTCTTGAAGCAGTTGCCTTCAGCTTTGCTGATTTAGGAATCACACTGGCACTTCTTTACACCTTCCAAGTGACTATTTCTGGTGTGTAGTGCATTTAAAATGTCCATCTTCTGTCTTTCAACTTTGATAAGCATTCCCCTTCATTCTAATCACTGGTTGACTCTCTTTCCCTCATCACTGATTTTTTTAGCTACAGGTTTTGATGTACTCACCTTCTTTCAAACCCTGTCTTTTGTTAATATATAGGCTGGGACCTTCAGAAGTGTTGTGAAATAATTTGTTTCATTGCTAGTTTTGATAGCAATTCTTCTACATGTTCACCCTAGCTGTAGACTGAATATTTATGCACTCACCAAATTCTTATATTCTAGTCCCAATCTCCAAAATAATAATATTAGGAGATGGGGTACTTCATAGGTGACTAGGTTATGAGAGTAGAAGTCTCATGAGGAAGATTTGCATTCTTATAATACAGATCCAGAGAATTCCTTTAACTCTTCCACTATGTGATGATAAGTGAGAAATCCATGAAACCAGAGGTTGCCAGACACCAAAATTATTGATGTCTTGATCTCGGACTTTCTGGCCTCCAGAACCGTGAGCAATACATGTTTGTTCTTTATAAGTTATCCACTCTACAGTATTTTTTTACAGTGGTTTGGACAGACTTAAGTTATCCATGAAGAACAATGTTTTCTGTACTTGTTTACCCTATTAAGGATTTCTTTTCTACTACTCTGTTGCTAACTTCATATTTTTTATATCTCTTGTTTTTTTTATGAAAATC
Source organism: Hydrochoerus hydrochaeris (assembly GCA_004027455.1). Lineage (NCBI taxonomy): Eukaryota > Metazoa > Chordata > Mammalia > Rodentia > Hydrochaeridae > Hydrochoerus > Hydrochoerus hydrochaeris. The sequence continues at coordinate 88,753 of PVLA01004061.1, read as the reverse complement.
ACTTAAAATTATTGAATTATATCCATTTTGCATAAAGGAAGCCAGATAGCTTTTAAAATGCTAAGTGTGGGTTGACTTTGCATTTCTTTTCTTTGGTCCATGATGTTCTAGTTCCCCAGCGAGCAGTGGTATTTAAAGGACTTTGGAAGAGGACCTCGCTGTCATGGCCATGTGCTTCCTGCAGCTACATTCAGCATGCACTTGCAAATACGTTGGCTTAAATGTAATAACGACTCAAAATATTGCCAACATGACCTACTTAGACATAAGGTAGGAGAGAAAAAATATTTAGCAATTTCCATAAATATATATGTCTCCAGATGTACGTATTCACAGGGAGTGAGAGCAAAATAGCATTACAGAATGTTCCATGAGGTCTCCAGGGCCATAAATCAACCAACTCCACAGGCTTGCATCTTCGTTCATAGTCTATCTTTAGTCTTTGAGTCTACCACTGACAGAAAAATGGAGCAGGGAATCATATTACTTTACAATAAGCTTTTTTCCTCCCGATGTTGGAGGACATACCATTGCTTTACAGGACTCCAATATGCACAAACTTCGGTATTTTAAAGAAGTATAACCCTGGACAGTGTAGTTCAATTTTCAGTCACCAGGGGACCATTATGGTGAGTACAAACTTCCCTGCTGGCTCTTCAGCCCACAAGTTCCTGTGTGAGCAACAGATGGGCCAGGCAGGGATCCCGCTCCTTCCACAGACCCTCAGTGACTGGCCGCCGCACGTGGGTATGGGTTGAGGTGCAGACAGCAAAGCATGCTTCTGTGCCACTTCTCTTCTGCCAGTGGTATTTTATAGCAGGAAGTAACCCAAAAAGAGATTCAGAGACAAAGATAAAAAAGCATCAAAGAAACAACAAATGTTGATGCTGGAAGTGAAATCACGTTGACCTTGAGGAGAGCAGTGGAAGAAACAGCGGAAGGTGTTTCACGAGGGTGGCCCCGGCTGCTCTTGTGGACAGCTGTGTGCAGTTGGTGCAGGAAATGTGTTCAGAATACAGAAAGGGGCAAAGTGGCGATGGATGGGATGATGTCCCAGAGTGAAGAACTTGCTATGAGAGGACCTCGCAGAGGTGCTTCACCACGTGGAAGCCCTGAAGTCAAGCTGATCCAAGCTCAGAATGTGTGACATTTCACAGGGCATGAGGAAGAGGCCCGTTGTATGATCTATGCAACCCAACCAGCCAGCCACTGTTCAAGGTAGTCTCAGCTTGTTCACGAAGGAATAAATGCTTTAGTTCTTAAAGTTTCGCATGTTTTGATACCATAAATACTATATTTAGTATTTTTTTTATTTCCATGTGCATTTATAGGTGACAGAAAGACAGTTTTTACTGTTTTGAGAAATATTTTTAAATTAAATTTATCTTAACTGATACAAAAAAATGTACAAATTTTCATAGCAGTAAGGTATTGTGTGATGTGTCGATACCACATACATCATAGAGTGTTTAAGTCAGGGGAAAAATATCTATCTCCTCACTATTTTTTACAGTGAAAACTTTCAAACTCCTTTCCTCTAAGGTTTGAAACTCTACAGTAGATTATTACTATGTCTAGTCAGCCAGCCTACTGGAAAGTCTTTCTCCTGCTGATCAATGGTTCTCCTTCTCTTCTTCCTTGAAAAATATTTTTAAAGCTTCTGAGAAATTAGAATTCATACTGCTGCTGCTGAAGGTGGCTTTGCATGGTTGCAGGGTGCAAAGTCACACTGTGTCCCCACCTCGCTTTGCCATGCAAGGACAGCCTGTGTAATTTGCTCATTGACAAATATTTAAGAAAAGGAGCCATAGAAAAACTTTACACATAACCTCACTCCTCAGAAGCATTTGTTAGTCATACAAATGTAATTTTTCATGGTTGTCGATTGGTATAATGTTATAATTATTTGTCTTATGTGCTAGGGTTAGGCCACTTAAGAGTTGTATTTCTTGATTTTCCAATAACCTTTATTGTTTAGAGTGTTGTCAGGCTCATGGTAAAATTGAGTGAAAAGCACAAGGTCCCCATGTGCTTCCTGATGTCACAGGGATACCTATTTCCTCATCCTCACCATCCGGTCTCAGAGAGGTACAGTAGGGGAACCCACAGTGACACTATGTTACCTCAAGTCCATAGTTTATTGTAGGGCTCCTCTTAACATATACACAGTGATATGTATATGTATTCACCCTTCTAATGTCACAAAGAATAGCTTTACTGCCATGAGAAGTCTCTGTCCTCTGCCTAGTCATTTATTTCTACCTCCCACAGTCTCTGGTGACCCCTGGTCACTTTCCAGTCTCCATAGTTTTGGTATTTCCTTTTAAAAATGAATTTTCTACATTAATATTATAAGCTGTATTAAAAATATTTTACCCTCCATAAAAACCCATCAAATAGATATTCCATAATTTAATTGAATCTTACATTAGCTGAGTTGTCGATAGGTTTTAATATTTTCTCTAACATTCTGTGTTCTTTTCTTAGGGCTAATTTCAGAAGTATAACCATTAGGTCAGAAGTCTTGAAATGGTAGCCAGTGTATTGAATCTGGTCCTTGGACCAGTTTTGTTTAAGCAGATCCCTTGTTTTAGCATATTTCTTTTTTAATAGACATAAGAGTGTCCACAGGAGAACACGAATTTTTTTCTTTGAAAAATCAGGAGATGCATTTACAGCTGGTGTTTATTTACACACATCTAGCAGGAGGTTAGACTTGAGGAATTCTGCCCCATTAGAGGGTCCACTCTTGCTATCCCTACCTGAGCATTTTTTACCATGAGACAGAATCTAAGTTGCTAAGTTGCCCAGGCTGGGTTTGGTCTTACGTTCTTTCTGCCTCAGCCTCGCAGTGTACTGAGATTACAGTAGTGTGCCACCACAGCTGGCTTTAAAAAGACTTTGATTTGAGTTTTTCTATTTTACCATATCAAGCTGTGGGTTCTTCCTGGTACCATTATTTAATAAGTAAGTTTAGCATCTACAAACATCTTGGTGTGTTATATCTTTTGCCTCTTGTTTGAGCTTCCCGCTAGCTAGCAGCAGCTATAACTTTTGAAAAGTATTGTCACACAGCTTTTACATTTGCTCTGGAAGCTCGCATGCTGGATTCCTGTTGACCTGCTGCTCCACTCTATGCCGGAACTCAAGGTCCTGGGTTAGCTCCTCCCCCTTTTACTCCACCCATTGAATCATGCTATTGTTCCTCTCTCTCAATATTTTAACTCCTACCTGTTTAAAATAAGCATTTCCAGTGTTATCTGTTCTTTCAGCCTGCAGAAATATTTTCTCTTTTCTGAGTGGCCACTGCTTTTATTTCTGGCCCTGCTATGATCTGTGCCATTTCATCACTTTATAGTTTAGATGCTTGGCTGGATGACTTGTCTCCTCTGTGGGACCTCCCAGTTGTCCTTTACTGGGAGCCTATGTCTGTGAGATGCTCTCAGGAGCACTTTGAGTCCTCAGTCATTCCCCCCCCCCAAGTTTATATCTTACGGATGTGTATGTGCAACATTTGAAGAAGCAAATGGAAGCCCCATCCTGGATCCTGGTAAGGAGAGGCGGAAGGAAGTTAAATTCTACGTTTAGAACTTGGGGTGTTACCTGACCGTGGCTTCTGAGTAAGGAATCGAGATGGACTGTGGGTGACGAGGAGGTATGAAGGCCGTGAGTGAGGTCTACTATGCGGATCACTTGTGCTGTTTTGATAACATGCCCTGGGCACAGACATCACATTTCAGCAAAGAACCTGCTGGAGGATACAAGGATACTCCTGGATCGATTTTCCTGCTGCCTTCTAACTTCAGAGATATTTCTTTTTTGACATAATGAGGGCTCTGTTTGAATATTGAATATATATATATATATATATATATATATATATATATATATTCATATGAAATAGAGAAATAAAGTGGTTAAAGAAATCAGAAGATCAAGGATGAGTGAAAAGTCCTGGGAATTTTATTGCCAAGTAATACGTTTACTACTTGTATAAGTTTGATAAATATTATAGCAGCCAGGCTTTATGTTGAGCTGCAAGTAACAAAAGCGAGTGTTTCTTTTTCTCATATAATATGTCCAGAGGTATGTTTGTTTGAAGCTGTGCAATAACTAGGCCACTATTTATGATTTTCTTGGCTTTTTCTTCATGGTCACAAAATACCTATTTCCTTTCATGCATTCAAGGCTTAAGTGGGAAGAAAAGAGGGATGACTGCTTCTACAAACGGTATGTTTTCTCTTTTATTAGAAAGAAAATGAGTTTGCAGAAGGCCACTGGTGGGCCCACTTTGTCTCATGACATGTCACAGATGACTCACTTGGGCAGAAGTGAGCCTGTCAAAAGGAATACAGTGGTACCTCGGTTCATGATCTTTGTTTTTAGGAAAGCTGGCTGCATTTGTGTCTGTGTGGGAAACGCCTGATGTGGAGTTAGGGAATGGAAATAAAATTGTGTCAAGTGCTTTTGAGAACTGAATTGTTTGCAGGCGGAAGTGTTCGTGAACCAAGGCATTGCTGCATTTTGCTGAACATTCCTGCACTATGAAAAGCAAAGGGATGGTTAACTGCTACTCTGCAGTGACATCATATGCCCACATGTCAGGGGTGCCCAGCCCTAGCAACCTGAGCTTCCCTTTCCTGCACAGTTCACAGAGCATTTCTTGAGTCCTCATTCCATTGAAGGGTTCTTTGTATCCCTCCCTAATGGATACCTGCAGATCTCCCTGCTTCTTAGATAGATGATTTTGGTTTTTTTACAGCAATAATTCTTGATTTTGCCTTTCACAACTGTTGAGAAAATTTCCTAAGCAAAGAGCCATCCATACAGATATGGATCCAGACCCCAGGATCAAAGGAATGGCAGCAATCAGTTCTCCTTTCTAATCCCAAATGAAAATATTGACATTCTTTTCAAGTCCTAAAAAGCAGTAGCACATGGCTTAGGCCTCATGGTACAGAAATCTCAGCATCAGACACCCATGCTGGACTGTATGATGTGAATCCTAATTGTTATTCCAGTACATTAAGATCTGTTTTGTCATGCAGTTGTTTTCTTTGTAATTCCAACTTTCCCCTTCTGAAGATACCTTGTAACTCATGGAGCAATGTCATAGCCATCAGAGTCAGGAAAAAGTGACTGCACATATTATGGTGGTGAACTAGCAGTGGACTGTGTGCCTTGAAAAGTGGTCATAGATGTCCACTCGGGCATGTGCATGCCCTATGCAAATGCTATGATTGCCTGCAATTTCCTTTTGCCAGGGTTACCCCACTTCTAGTTTGGGAAGCGTGTGATTGATTTGCCCCTCCAGCCTTACGCCTGGGTGCGTCCATGCTCATCTGAACTAATCTACATATTTAATCACCTCTGGTTATGGGCAGTTTCTGATATTTCCGGCTCCCATGATCCCTGCCTCCTGGTACGCATACCCTTATATGATCATTCCCTTTGAATGGACTATGCAGTTTTGACTTGTTACTAATGAGTTAAATACGACAAAAGCAATACAATACCATTTCCATGATTGTGTTACAGAAAACTGTGATTTCCATTTCTCTCTCTCTCTTGATTCCTTGCTCTGGTGAAGCCAGTTGCCTCACCGTGCACTGCACTACATAGAAGCACTGCACTACATACATGCAAACAGCTGGGAGTGGCCTCTGCCCGACAGGTAGTGAGGAACTGAGCCTCTCAGTCCAACTTTCTACAAGGAGCTGAATCCTGCCAGCAGCCACTGGGTAAGTGTGGAAGTAGATTCTGCCCCAGTTGAACGTAAGATGACTGTAACCCTAACTCACAATATTGCAACTTTCATTAGACCTTGAGCTGGAGAGGTAGAAAAGCCATACTTGGGTCTCTGACTCTTAGAGACGGCCAGATAATAAGTGCCAGTTCTTCTAAGCTGCTAAGGTCAGGGGTGGTAACTGGTTATGCAGCGATAGATAATATACACCCTTGGTACAGCAGTTGGTTTGGAGATATGCATGTGAGCAGCTGAGCTAATGGGATGCTGACCCTTGATTTTTCTTCCTTTTGTAGGAAGAAGGAGGTGGGGTGGGATGAGGAAGAGAAAGAGGGCGGATACTCCCTTCCATACTAAATATGTGACAGAGAAGCTGCTCTGGATCTGTTGTCACCTTGAGACTGTGGAGAGAAGCTCTCTAAGGAGAAAGCTCAGAGAAACGATGCGGAGGGCTGGAAAGATACCACATCCTGGCGCCATTGTTCTGAAGCCAGCCCTCTGCACTGACCGGATCCAGTGGGCTCCTTTTGTTCTTTATTCTTTTCTCTGGCAAACCAAATACTTTAATCCGACATAAACTTTACCTGGCCAATGACCAGATCCTCAGCTGTCCAAAGAAGGACTTGTCCCCCTAAGACAGAGCCTCCAAATTTTGTCTCAATTGACATATTTTGGAGCATGTTTATAGCGCTAGAGGAAGGAAAGGTATTTATAAGTTTGTGAGCACAGGTTAAAAAAGTAATTGGAAACTAAGTAAGTACAAAAACATCTTCAATCAAAGAAACATTTTGTGAGCTGAAACAGTGTTCGTTTTTATGATGGTGCATGTATATCTTCATATATAAAACTTCACTATCATTAGGAAATGTCACACAAAATAACAAAAATACCTTTTTCAATCTGGTTATAAATATGCAGAATGGAGTTTATTTCACCAAAGCATTTCAAGCTTCCAGCTGATAATATATCAATAAAAGCTCTCCCCTCAAGATGTCATTAAAGCCGCATTTGTTCATTTCTATTTATTATGGGAAAAACAAAATGAAAAAAGTAGATTTGAGTCATATTTCCTGCGAGTTCATCATTTGCTGGCATATAACACTTGTGAATTTTATTCAATTCATTTAAAATGATTTCTAACATGCAGCCAGAAAGTTAAGGGCATCAAGGAATTCAAAATGATCAGCCGGCTTCCAAGATTTCTCAGGAGACAGATTCAGAATCACAACTAAGGTATGTTTTCCTTAAGGAACAGTATCTTAGAAAAATTAGCTCTAATGAAACAAAATTTGCCCTAATAAATTCAGCTCATTTGTGGTTTGATATTAGTGGACTCCAATGACCTTAAGATGAAGTTGTTTTTTTCTCCTTTCTTAAAAATAGGTCAGGTTCAGGTCAAGCTACATAGTATGCCTCTCCAATGCTTTCAGATCACATTCTTTTTTTCTTGTTTACTTTGTAACAAAAAGATCACAAAGAAGCTGGTTGAACTAAAGCGGTAGGATTTGACAAAACCTATCAGAGGTTCCAATGCCCAGATATTCAGAGGAAGCAGAATTTTAAAAAAAATTAATAGCTGAAGCAGAACATCTTCAAAATTCCCTATATGTCCTTGGGAGTCGAAATGCTGTAAAAACATTTTTCTTAAGACAACGCTGTCCTTTTGAGGGTAGCCTTGTAAGAATCAGCTATCTTAGAAAGCAACCCACCCACCTATAATTATAACTAAACCAGAGGATGGTTAGCACCAGGGAAATAGGATCAGGTACAAGCCTGAGCAACACCACAGTGATTAACATATCCATGGGTGGCAGCTGAAATGCACTGAACTGTGGTTTGACCAAACTGGAAGTCCTTCTTCCAACAATTCCATAAAAAATTTTTAGCCCATGTGGTAAGACTCCAGTTTTCAACTCTCTTTTTGTCTGTGCCCTTGTAGCATGAATGTGCAGTACCTTGGATGACTAACTTTGTGTTGGTTTTGCCAGGACCTTCTCTGTTTTAGCATTGAATGTCCTTCCTGGAAAATATCTTACTCCCTGGAAATCCCGGATGGTGGTCACCCAAAGAGCCAGTGACTCTGTATGGGGTATTCTCCGCTTGTGCATCCAAAATGCAATGTGTCATGCTGAATGGGATGTGGGCAAACTTCACCCAAGGCGCTTTGGCTCCTCTTGTTTAAGAAATGGTCAAAACTATCCACCAGGAAATTACTTATTTAGCTACATACAACAGCCAACAACCAGCGAGCCATGGAGCAAACCTAGAATGACCTCAACTACCTAGTGCAGCCAGCCCCAGCCCAAACATTTGACCTGCAGGATTGAGATTTAAATAAATGTTTACTGCTATAGGTCACTGTGTGTGTGTGTGTGTGTGTGTGTGTGTTTTCCAACATCATCATAGTACTGAGCAATTGGTGCTCACCTGATACCCAAATTAACTCATTACAGCAGCCACCCACCCACAAGTTCATTTTCTATAGTCAACTACCATCTGAAAATGTTAAAATATTAAAAGCTATTTTGAGAGTGAGATACAACATTCACATAACTTTATTGTAATATATTATTAAAATCGTTCTATTAGTAGTATTACTGTGGAAACTTTTCTATTGGTCAGTACGTATAAGACATCCAGTGGGGGTCTCAGAACCTCTCTCTCAATAACAGGGGGCTATGGTATATGCTTGACATACCCAGGGATTCATATGTCCTGTACTGAATGCTGATAGATAAGAAACTTATCACACATTTACATACTTGATTGTCACCACTCCCTCCCAGGGAAGGTGTTATTGCTGCTTCAAGTGGAAAGATGGGGTTCATGGATGGAAACGGAATTATGCAAGTCTATTCAGGAAACAGCAGAGCTGGAAAGTGAAGAAACGTTTGCTGGACTTGGAAGCACACAGGCTTAACTGTCAGGCCGTGCCCACTGACTCAGTTTCCACACCAGCAAAGAAAGAGAAAGCAGTGACTTGCCTCTGGAAAGAGTCTAAAAGAAGGTAGTTTGCAAGGTCGCCATTGGAACGGAACTGTACCGGAGGTCTGGGTTGCGTGCTGTGACTTGGAAACTCTGAGCACGCCCCCACAGTCCAGAGCTGAATTCTTTCAGGGTTGCACAACCTCTCCATCTAATATAAATGGATTTGGCCCCGTCTTTGGGTTTACTCACTTCCTCTTTGACAGCAAATTAAGTGACAACCTCAAATAAAGACCCACTCTCATCTGAACAAAGAGAACAGTCCTCACTCAGGCCGTCTTTGATTTATAGCCAATTCTGTGCTAACATGTGGACCCAACAAATGGGAGATCACTGCCGAGCTCAGACAATGAACTTGTTAGTTAACAAAATTAACAGTGTGTTGTTTCACTGTGATGACAGTCGTAAAACAGGAGACGTGAAGCCGATATAGTCACAACTGAATCGTAATGGATGAGATATTTACAGCAAAGCTGTTAAAACATTGAATAAAATATGGGAAGAGCAAAAGCAGATGTGTTTTTATTCTTCTGAGTTGAAGCTTGTAAGGTAAAAAGATAGTTTGAGTAATAATCACAGGTTCTGATTCACAATGCATTAATAAATATTCATACGGTACCCGCCGCTGAAACTTTCCAGATACAGAAAGAAAGCGTGAAAGCCTGCTCTTGCCTTACACTTTGCTAAGTTTAGATTTCCAGACACACATGTCAATATCTTCATGAGGTCCCTGTGAAAGTTCTCCCATTTTCCACCATCTTGCAGGTGAAACCCTCAGCCATCCTCCCCCAGCTTCTCCTCCCCGTGTCATGGTGTTTCCCCCACTCCAACCACGGGGAAGTAGAAAGCAATGAGTCTATTAATACAGAAGAGACCTATAATTTAAGAGGAAGAGAGAGAGAGGAAAGGAAATGAGCATTTCTCTTTTGAATTAGGCACAGGTAAATGAGCTTCACATCCCACTGGAAATCCACTATCCCCAGCGAATCCGAATGGTGGGATGCTTGATTTTGCAATGGCAAGCAAAAGACGTTCATGTGCTTTTTCTTTGGCTATTATCATTTCTTTGTTTTCAAAGGAGCAGGGAATTTTTTTCTTTTGAGGGCACAGGGGAAGCCTATACTTTAGCCTGATCTGAAGCAATTTGGGAAACATAATCCTGGGTGTGGGGAGGTGTATTAGAGTGCTGGGCCCTGGGTTGCATTTCTTTGCTTTTCACTGAAACAGCTGTTGGGAAAAGAAATGAAAGACTTGACACAAACCTGGCTTGGATTTTTTTAGGAGGAAGGAGGAAGAAAGGAAGGGAGACAGGAGTGGGAGGCAAGGCCTGGAGCCCTCTGGCCAGGGGCCCCGTGGTCCCTGCATGAAGGTGGCATTTGGGCCAGGAGTCACCTTGGTGGATGACCGTGTGCGCTGCAGTCTGGAGCACAGCGGGGCTCGGTGAGGTTGCTATGACACCCTTTGTTCCCCATTTTCCTGCTTTTATTGGTACGTGTATGTACCTTGGCTTGTATGCAGCACCCCAGGGCTGTGTGCTGTGCCTTCATCTTTTCCTTCAGTTTTATTAATGCCTGTGTCCTTTGTCTCTTGCACATCCCTGTCTACTCTTTAGACTGGTCCGAATCTTTCATCTGGGTTCTGTTCTTTGCTTTCCCTCAGATAATCACTACTGGCTCCAAATGAGGTTCTGTTGTTCCTTCCCGGCCCTATTCCCTACCTCCATATTACTATTATTATTACAGCTAATTCCATCCCCATGGGCTTGCGTCACACCTTTCATTTCCCTGCGTTGCTGTGTCTTCTGACAGCTGGATGTGATGCTCTGACTCTTGCCTATGATTCACAGTTCTAGGAAAGCAGGGATCAGGAGGATGGTGTCCGGAGAGTAGGTCACCACTCCAGGCAGTGGGGAGCAGCTCACTGCTGGGCTTCCCCAAGGACTTGTCTTACCCAGCACCTCAGGGCCAACTCAGGATCATTCCATAGCAATAGCCTTACACACAAATCCTGGGGTAAGCAGGCATTGCGGGGCACAAGAATCCTAGGCCGCTGCCATTTTAGGAGGCCATGGACGTGAGGTTGTCACAGCAAAGGATGGCTGTAACAATCAAGGTATAAAGTATTTATGCTTAAATTAACACTGTTCCCTCAGATCCAGGGCTATGTCATTGTGCCAGGTCTGGGCAAATTAGCAGAGGTATCAGTATTTAATATGCATTCACTTCTGGTAACCTTGCACATAAGGCTCGCTAACCAAGTGGAGTCACCCAAGACGTCTCAGAAAGCGAGTAGTGTTTGGAAGTTAAATGTTACTGGATTTATGGACTGAAGAAGAAACTGGCTGATTCCATGATCATACTGATTCCCTTGGGGCTGAGGGGAGTGGTAGTACAAGTTTTAGAAAGCTTACATTTTCCCCCTTTTAACTTAACAAAAGAATTGTTACTTTGCTAATCAGCTTCTTTTGGGAAGAATATGTGGAATGTGCCTCTTGTCTCTTTTCCCCTCAGGTTTTCTTTCTTTGTTGAATGGCACAACCGAGGTGTTAGTTTTATCTAAGTTGAACACTTTGCCCAGGTGAAAAGTGACTGCTTGTCAATGATTTTTTACGTTTATATTAAAAGTATACAGATTACACAGCACACTCAAATGAAATATGCTCAAGCAGAGAATGTTATAGATGTAGGTAGCTATGATATGCTTCCTTTGAAAATGCAAGAATTGAAAAAAACAAGCCAAGTATGGCTACTTAGAAATTTATGCAAATAAGAAAGTGTATAGTTATGACTTTTGTAGGCATCAGTCTGTACTTAACTTTACTCTAGGTTGGAATTATTTATTCATTGGCTAATAAAGATTTTTAGCTATGGATAGAGGTTTGGTTTTCCCCCCAGGTAACTGGTAAATAAATTGAACTAGACTAATGAGTAAAGGATACATCTGATAAATTGAATAAATAAAATGATTCAATATTGTTGGCAGGACTGGAATATAATTTTGTCCCAGTTTAAATCTCCAGTGTGCTATGCTCCTAGGACTTTATTCTTAAGACAAGGCTCTGTCTTTATGAATGAAATTTATTTACAGATAATGAAGACTTTGGCTACGTTTGTGACTTCCTCTAGATTGCACGAGGAGTCTGAATTAAATCTGTGTAGCAGGTTCTATTCCCATGATCCAGCAATTGGACCATTCTCTCTAGCTTCTTTGAGAATTAATTTCTCATCACAAAGAAATGCATTACACACCCGTGGGATGGACAGATGACTGCTGTGCAGATCTCCTAGCAGCTATTTTAAAGACAGACCTGAGCTCTTGTGTCTTCCCAAAAGCAACACAGGGGATGTTCACACAGCAGGTGGAGGTCGGGTTCCCTTGGTAGGCAGAAAGATGCGAATGTTCTGCACCATCAGCTTTTCCTGACCAAGCTCGTCAGAAGCTCTGGCTAAGGCGTGCACAGCCACCACTCGGAACTGGGCCCCTGGCTCTCACAATGAACCTGACAACCTGGCCAATCAGATGGGAGTCCTCCATGTTGCCAGGGTAACTAATACACAGTCACAAAAACAGAATGATCAAAGTGGGAAAAAAAAACCATACAAAATGCAGCATTTTCATACTCGGAAATAGAAAACAGAGGCTGCCCATATGTAGCAGGAACTGTTACTTGTTTCTCCCTAATGCGCGCCCCCATAGTTTTAGGCCAATGTGCAAACTGTGTATGTCCATGCTTGGGTCAATCCACATTGACAGAGAATATAGGCTTCCCCTCTGGAACATTATAAATACATTCAGATAAGAAAAAGATGGCAGATTGTGGTTTGAAAGAGACGTATCTGAAGACTCCAGGAGCACGAACACCTGACATGCCGGATATGTCATTCTTGATTCTATGGTACGTTTCTGGGCTTGCTAGGCACTTGATGGTCCCTCCTTTCAGCACGCTAATGCTGCTGCTAGAAGGTAATAAACACAGTGGTCAGTATCTCCAGAATAACGTTTCCAACTTGCTTTGTCATGAATCCTAACAAGCTAGGTTCCTGAGCAATTTTGAGAAACGTGAGTCACACCCACACCCTCCTCCTGCTGACAGTTCCCACTGCAGTTTTCTGACACAGCCGAGTGGGAGGCATTCTTCCTGCCCTGGCTGAGCAAGTACAGCTGAGCTTGTCTCTTCTAACCCTTTACCATCACTTCCTGACCTTCTACCCTGCAGCCAATAGCTCTGCTCCTTGAACATGCCGAGTTCATTCCCACTTGTGTTTGTTTCCTGCTTGGTTAGCAGCCTACACTGGCTAGCCAAAGCCTCAGAGGTGTATATTCCCTCACAGTTCTGGAGAGCAGAGTCCAAAGTGAAAGTATCTTAGAGTTTTCCTACTTCCCTGCATTCCAAGGACCCTAAGGGAACCTGCTCTGTGCCCCTCTCTAAGCTCCTGGTGTTTCCCGTAGCCCTCTATGGCCCTTGGCTTAACAAGCCATCGCCCTAACCTCTGTTTCTGGTGTCACCTGATGTTTGTCTTATATATTCCTCCGTCTTTTACTTCGTACAAGGACACCAATCACTAGGCCGGGAGTCACCCTAATCGCATATGACCTCATCTTCACTTGATGACATCGGCAAAGGCCCTATTTCCAACTGTGATCACACTTGCTGGCCCTGGCAGGTGAGGCCTCAACATACTTCCTTGGAGGACACAAATCCACTTGTGATGCCACTTCCGGGCTTCGACCCGCCTTCCCTTCCATTAGTCCTTATGTCTAGTTTTTCCATTCTTTTCAGGTTGGCTCACAGGTCTCCTTCTCAGGAGGCTTTGCTGACTAATGCTTGGGGGTACCTGGAAATATTCTATTGGATTTCTTTGACTGTCTTCACTGCCATCAGATCCCTCTTCCTGGGAATGTCAACTCCCAGGAGCAGCCATTCTGTGTGCCTCATTCACGGTCCTGTAGGCAGAGGACAGATCAGTACCCTAGACAATGTACCTGTTCGATCCCTATTCATCAAACCTAAAATCCACATCTGAACATTTGGGACTTACGGGACACTGCAGAAGAGAAAGTTGAGGGTTGAAGCAATATCCGTTTGATGGTACGTATTCAACTGTTTATCCAGTTTATATTGAATGTCTGTTATGTGCCAGGTCAGAGCTCGGCCAAGACAGATGCCCATCCTTGATCTCACGGGACTTGCTTCCGAGGGGGAGAAGAACCCTCACAACTCCAGCAGCTCACTTGTGTGGAGTGCTTGCTGTCCAACGGGCACAGTGCAGAATACCAGGACTGTTAACACCACAAAGTGAAACAACTGTTACACATTCCACTCCTTCCCAGGTCAGGACACAAATCCTGAGCATAAATTGTCTGAGTTCACCTATCTGGTGATTCAGGGAGCAGCAGACTTGTCCCAAGCAGTATTTGCACTGTCCCATGCTCTGAGCAGCTTTAACTAAGCAAGCTGTGAAGCAAACAGCACCTCGGCTAATGCTGCCACAGTCCATGCTGTTGGTAATCAACTCCATTCTCCTGAAGCTCAGAGACATGAATTCACTCCTGTGGGTCACGTAGCTAACAGGTGTGAGGGCAGGAGGGACATGCTGTCATTTGGCCCCAGCCATGTTCCTAAGCAAGTCCTGTGTGGTCTTCTCAAGTTAGTGGGGTGTGGGCAGGCATAGCAGGGCATCCAGGACTCTGCCCCTCTCAGTGTACAGGACTCCAAGAGTGGACTTTACCTCAGCAGGCCAGATGTTTCCATGTCCTGAGGCACCTTGAGTTCACTCATATCCATGCTAGCTGCATGGCTGGCTTTGTGCTATAGCATGGAACCTGGGGATCTGGGGGCTCAGGGAACATTGCCTCTCCTTGTTATCCTCTGAAATGGACTTTGTTTATGCTGAGTCCAGCTCGCCTACTTCTGCCAATAGCATCTCAATGCACTGTGGGGAGGCCGTGTCTTTTTCATTTGAATCCACAGGGTTCCAGCAAATAGGTCGCCTCTTCCCTGGCTTCCCATGAGGCAACTCTATTAGTCAGCTAATTAGATCAGGCAGCCACATTTATTTGGCCCCTTCCATTCTCTACGGTCAAAAGTGCAAAATCCACCATTCAGAGCTCCAGCATTTAGCTGCAAATCCATCTCCATGAGAAGGAATGATGTGTTTGACATGTGACTTCCCTGATGATTGCATAGTAAAGTTGCAAGATCTTTATTTTTTTCTTAATTTTCAAAAAACTATAAAGCACATACCACCTCATTATGGAAAGGGAGCCATGTAGTGTATAAGAAATTATTTTCTCTTCTCCACCTCTGTTAAAGTAACAGACTCAGCAGGCTAAATCATATCCTTCTGTTTCTTTTTATATAATTTTATGGCCAGATGCAAAAGGCACATGTACACACACACACAAACACACACACGCATGCACAATCTTTTTGTACTCTTCTACACTCTTGCTTTTGGGTATGTCCCCAAAGGCAGGATTGCTGTTTCCAAGGGTAAGTATGATTTGAACTTAAAAGTACATGACAGATTACTTTTCAGAAAGCTTATAGGACTTCACATTCTGATCAGTCTATTTTCTCAAATTACTGCCAGTCCAGCATGTTTTTGGGTAACGTGTGTTCAGTTTTGTTATTTTTATTTTTTATTAATGCTTCAACATCATTTAGATTTGTGTTCCTGTAATTGTCCACTCAGCTAATGGATTGTTGCTTTTTTCTTATTTATTTTTAGGAACTATTTACATTTTAATGATCAACTATCACTCTGTCATATGTGTTACACACATTTTTCTTAGTCTATTGTGTGTCATAAATATATCATTTATGACATATTTTACTATGTACCAGGTCTATACTTTTACATGATTTAACATATTGTTTAAATAGAGGTAGGCACTTCCAGTGGGTTAGGAAAGAAAGAACCAGATGTAAGTTTTAGATGATAAACAGGTGTGAGAGGAGTACAATTTTCATCAGGTCACCACTGTTTCATGGAAATTTCTAAAAGCCATTATGGTTAGAGAGAGAACAGCAGTCATAAACTCAACACCCAGGCCCTCACAATGCGATTTGACAAGCCAGCTTTAGTTCTGCACCTTATTCATGGGCCAGTTGGAAATTTTCAAATCAACTCTTGTGTTGGAAAGACGAGAACTCAACCTTGCCATGACTTACAGCTCTGGACTCTTGTACACATTATCTTTAATGGAAATTATGAAACTAAACCCTCTTTCTTGTAAATTAAAGTCTATCTCCTTGAAGTTCCACTCTTTTCCCAACTGTGATATTTTGTCTTCAAAAATAGAGAAGTAAATGTCATTCCTTCTGCTCCAGAGAGGGCTACAGCTGTGCAGGATGAAGAACTGAGATGAACAGAGGTGAATGATACACACATAATGTGGTAGATTCCAAGTCCCTGTCTCTGGGCTTACATTGTCAATCCAATCAATCTTGAGGTTCTCTTCCTCATCCTTTAGAAATAAAATCAAGTTGAATAACATTTAGAACATATTCAAGGCTTAAAATAAGCCTTTTTATTTTCCTTCTCTACCTGCAGTTTAGTTGCTTCAGTACCCGACATGGAATTCTGTGACATTTAATATGCCAAGAGACCCTTTCCTGAATAGTTATGATTATTTTTTTCACCTCTATGGACTGAGCTCCTTCCCATTTTTAGCCTTTAAAATCATCAATAAGAGTCTAATAAGTGGTCTCCTTTCTCCTGCTCTTCCCACCACTTAGGTTCCTTTGCAGGTCTCCCCGAGGATGAGGGTGGGGTGTCAGCGCGGTTTACTGAGTGTTGACACTTCTGGTTCTTGGTGCACTGACCACTTGCTCTGCCATCCAGGGAGATTCTTTACATAAATTGTTTTCTTGATATTCATCCTAATCTTAGGAGGCACTTACAATTTTTAAATCTCCTTTTGCAGATTGGAAAACTACAGCTCAGAGAGAGGATAGAGTAACTTCCCTAAGCATGCAGAGGTAGAGAGAAGCAAAATAAGAATTTGAACTCAAGAGTCCTGAAAACCGCAGCCAAATTGTGCCTCAGTTCTGTGTATGTTGCTTCCTGGAAGATGGAAGATGGGACTTCATAAACGGGGACTCAGGCTTGGGCAAAAGAAGTCCAAGAAACCCTTGAAATTTTGTGCAGAATTTTGGGTGAGGTTTGATTTATTTTGTTTATTTTTCAGTGGTTAGGAATTTAATCATGTACCCTGGTTTTTGAATAATTTAAGCATAGATTCACACAAGTTGGATATTTATTTAAAATTATATCTTTGCACTGAAATGTTAATATATCTACAATAAAGTATAAATAGTCGTGGGATTTAAGTGGCATTTTAGTTCATTTTGGTTTGCTGTAATAAAAACACCACAGAGAGGCTGATGCATCAACTACTTATTTCACACAGTTGTGGAGGCTAAGAGTCAAGTTCATGGTGCAGACTGGAGCTGGAAGAGGATCCTCTTCTTGGCTGCAGACTTCTCATTGTAGTCTTACATGACTGGAGAGACTATTATCTCTCTGTAATCCCTTTTATAAGGACACTCATCCATTCAAAGACACTAGTTCTTTTAATTCCATCACCTTAGGATTTAGGATTGCAACAAATAAAGGTTGGATACACACAAACATTCAATCTGTTGCAAATGGTTAAGACAAAACTGAAATAAACTACTTGAAACCGAATTAGATGCATTAATAATATTTAAAACTTTGCTCTCGTTAGCAAAATTTGTACTAATATGAGCTGCATACTTAGTTTTACACGTTTCATGAATCATGATGTCTTCATATTGTTAACTGAAAATATCCCAAGACATAATATCTATTGGGATGAGGTCATTGCTCTAGTTACCCAATATGATATAACAAATCATCCCCACAATGAGCGGCTTAGACACGTAATTTGGCTTCAGTCATGAGTTGTGGGTGGGGATTAGGAGAAGGCTCAGCTGGCCAGTTCTCGCTTGGAGTTTCTCGTGTGTTATGGGCCCATGTTGGCTAAGGCTGTTGTCACCTGAAAGCTCAACTGGCTGCTGTTTTCTCTGTCCCATTTGCCTGGGAGCTTGGTCTATTGTGGTCTTGGTGCTGCTGAACTTCTTACCTAGCACCTTGTCCCCCTTTGAGCAAGGATCCCAAGAGCGGCCAGTGGGGGAAGGAACTATGTGACCTATCTTGACAGCCTCTCAGGTCACACAGTATTCTTTCTAGTATAATTTGTCCCACAGAGCAGTCACAGCCCCTTCAGAGTTCAGGTCTGGAGAAATGGACTACAGCTTTTGATGAGGGAGGAGCAGGTTGGCAGAATAAGCCACATGCAGAAGGAACGGGGGGCTCACTACAGAGTTAGTCGTTTGCTAGTAGATACAAACTGAATGGGACACTTACTGCATGCCCTGCTGAGGGCTGGACATAGATCTTAAAACAAAACAAAACATACAATACACTGGGCCCTGCATTTTCCCTGTAAAATGCACCTTTATTTTTTGCTACCTGTGAGAGGGTCATTGCTTTCTATTGTAAACTAAACCCAAATTCTCTATAAATTCTACAAATTCTACAGATTCTACAAATTCTGCAGCTTTTTAATGCCAAAACACATAAATACTCCCATCTCCAGACTACAGTGTTCCTCTCTCTTGGGGCCCCACACTCTGTTTCTTTGAGTGTAAACATTAAATAAACCCTTTGAGCCTCTTTTATAAAAGATTAGGGAAATGACACTGAGGAAAACAAGGTCCCTGTCCTTCTGGAGCCATTCTTCTAGTACAGAAAATATCAGACCATGGATTTCAATGTTTTAACATAATGTTGATAACTTCAGCTATTTTTTATGTTTTAGTTTCTCGACAGATCACTGGTCACCCCTGTTTTTTACATCACGATGTTCCGGACGGAGCTCCTAAGGGGAAGACACAGCCTCACCACTTTCTTTGCTGCACACAGATACTCGTATTTCTGTTATTTCCCTCAGCTTGCGTGGTTCTTCAGGAATCTGTAAGTCCCCAAGCCCTTTGGGGAGAGTGCTTAGGTCAGTGTGGCTCATGCAGTCTGTGCGTCTGTAGGACTGAGCATGTGTCACCTCGCTAAGCTGTAGCCTGGAGAGAGAGGAGAACTCTGCCCTCCCCCCACCCCACCCCACGTCTTCCCCACAGCCCTGGGTAGCAGATTTCCCGCTCTGTCTCAGACTTCCTGCAATACCATAGGCAACTGAGGCAGACTGAGTGAGACAAAAGTCAAGCTGCCTATTAAAACAGAACAAGGCTTAATGTCTTTGTTATTTTAGTATAAAAATAAATACAAATAGGAGGTCTGATGTTGTCTTTTTCCTGCTTACTTTCCACTTTTGAAGCCACTGCTGAAAGCAAAAATAGAAAACAGTTCTTTGTCTCTCAGCATCAGAAGACGGCGCTCTGGGAAAGGACGCAGTCCCTGAGGATGGGGCAGCCCCGCACCTTGCCTTCTCCTGAGTGATGCAGTGGAGGGAACTGAAATGAGCTGCATCTTGCAGGAAGGAGCCTGCACAGTCTTGTTTGAATGAATGCAAATGCAAGAGAGAAGCTAGTTGCGGCTTACATAGGTAGAGGGAGGAGAGCTTTTTTCTTTTCTTTGTGGTTGCTGGTATGTTTTGGGTGGAGACTGTGTTCTGAAGATTTTTACATATTACAAGTGTTCAAGTGCATACATTAGAATATCTCAGGTTTCCTTCTGTGGAAGCCTTTGTGTTCTTGTGTGAGGAATCTATAAAGAGAGATAAATCGTCTTGTAAATGGAGCCAGCACGCAGGATGTTCTTGTTCCTATTTTGCCAGGGGCTGCTGGGATTTATCCCTGAGTTGATGCATCAGTGACCAGGGTGATTGCTCCCAGGATCTGTGTTAAACTGCACAAGTTACAGGACTTTGTTCAGCTGTGCTCTGCACTCAGCCTAGGCTTATCTCAGTTCTGGCTACATAACCCTAACACAAGTAGCAATTGAGATATGAAGAGCGATGCTAATACTGGTTGGAATCGCTTAGAGCTATTCCGTGCCCTCTGCTCAGCAGGCGCGGTGCTTGGTGGTCATGTGGTTGTGTCCATCCCTCCTCCCAGAATCCTGTGAGGTATGCAGTACCACTGACCTGACAGCAGAGCACGAAGCAGTGCTGGGGTGCAGGGAGATGAAACAACTTGGATCACACAGACTAAGCCTGGGAAAACTTGTATAGTCTGACTCCACAGTTGTGAGGCTAATTAACAACTTCCATGCATGTGCAATTTATTAGAAGGTTGTGTGAGCCAGTTCCATTGCTGTGTGATCATCTTATGTCTCACACTAAGCACTGCCAGGTGCTGTGGACTGAATTCCAAAATGATTCCAAAATGATGCTCATCTACCCTCAGTGCATGGGAAGAACCTGGTGGACACTTTTCATTATAAAAAGGGATTTACACGTTGCTAACTTTAATAAATGATTAGTTGACCTTAAAGTAGGGAGATTATTCAGAGTGGGCCTGGTCTAATCAGGTGACTTCTCAGCAGGAACTGTGCTTGTTTCTGGAGAGAGGGTCGCAGAAGACTTCACTGCAGCTGAGAAGGTGGTAAGGACCACCTGGCAAGGAGTGTGGGCAGCCTCAATGAGCTGTGAGTCACCCCTCACCAACAGTTGGCAAGAAAATGGGGGCTTCAGTGGCTTCCAATTTAAGAAACTAAATTCTGTCAAGAATTTGAATGAACTCGGAGGCGGATTCTTCTCCAGGCTCTCCAGATACGAACGCAGCTCAGCCAACACGTTGCTTTCAGTCTGGTGAAATCCTAAGCTGAGCCTTGAAGGAGGGGATGGTGTACCCATTCGTGCTGCTGTGCCCTGCCTGAGCTGCAGACTTGCAGAACCTCACCTTGCAAGCGCAGTGCTGTGCACAGTGGGTGCCCTGATTGTCCCCTCAGAGGCTGTGCATGCAGGGAGGAGCACAGGCTGAGGCGCAGGCTGCCTTCCTTGAAGCTGGGCCCTGTATTTTCCAGGCTGGGTGAGCTTGGGCACATTTACATATATACCTGCCCTGTGTGGGATGAAGCTGAGATACCACACGAACTCACAAGGCAGGGCTGGGGATGCGACAGCACCACATGTGTGGTGTGTGTGGCAGACACCAGCAAACCAGTACTATCCCAGTCATTCCCTCATTGTGTGGTTCATGAACTGGCGAGTACATTTTAACCACAGTGGAAAGAAACCTTACGAAATACACTGAACATCTCACCCTGAATTCTTTTCTGGGCTATTTCTTATTCCAATTTGGAGGCACCTGTACCATGGGGATATCTTTTGGCACCAGGAAGACAATTGGTCCCATTCCATGTGGTTTTTATTTAATCCCCCTGCCCAGGAGGGGATTCGTATTCTTTCAGTGAACCTTGGAGAAGCTCCTGTCCGTGTGTCAGAATATCTTGATGGCGGCAGTAAGAATTGGTCCCTGCTTTATTGCTGTCAGACTTTCCTCTCCGGGGTGGGCACACACTGCACCTATCAGCATTCCCCTGCCCTGGGGCTGAGAGACCCATAGTGACCCAGGCGTCCTGCCAGCTGTCTTCTTCTTGGCCCTGCACACCCCTGGCTGCTCCCTGCTACCCTCCTCTCCAGCCACAGGGATAACCTTCGGGGGCCGCATCAAGGAGCTCCCTTGCTACCCAGCATTCAGTGGGGCAAATCAGCAAGACCTAAGACAGAAAAGGGTGCTGATGTGTGTTCCTGGGCAGGTGCTTCAGCTGGCTGTTGCATCAGTGGCCACCATTCCTCTTCAGAAGGCACTTCCTCTTCCCGACTGGAAACCACGCCCCTTCCTGTTCCTGCGGACCTAGGGATGTGAACTGCTCTCTTGATTTCCCTCCACCACATGCCTTTGTTACAGTGCTTTTACTCAGCTGCCCGGATGTACCCTAACTTGAGCATGCTGTCTTGTTTTTGATAACCCTTTGATCCATGGATGGTTTTGGACTTGTGTGAACAGCTAAGCCCTAGTTTCTGACTGCAGCCCTTTCGTGAGCAAAGTGCTTGTGTTTGGATTCTGAGAGATCATTCCTGTTGCTGCTCACTGGGCTTGGGGTTTAGATTGTGGATGGTGGAAGTGGGCTGGGAGGTGGACTTTGTGTCAGCCAGCTGTCTCGTGATGTTTTGCTACCAGGGTGTCTCACTCATCTTATTTTGCAGCAGGCTTAGCATTGCATGCCTTGACGCACGAGCTGATCTGATGAAGGAGTGAACTCTCCAGTAAGTCAGTTTTTAAAGGTTGTTTGTTCTTGTCTCTGGCGACAAAGAATTGTCCTTTGAATTCCATTTTCTGCAGATTACTTTGGGAACTCCTGGAAGTGGAGAGTGCATTTAGTTCTGATATGAAGCACATCTATTTTGCATATTGACATGCATTTTAACAAGAAAAAGGTCAGGGATGGGGACAGTACTGCATGTTAGTGTGACAGCTGACATTTACCTGAGCCTTCTCGATACACTGCAGTTTAGAATAATCTAGTAAAATAATTGTCATGATTGATTTTTATTTTCTTTTTAGACCCAGAGCTTACCTTTGTTGCTGTTGGTCTAGGTAACTTTTGGAAGCTTAAATTTTCTTTTGATGGAAATTCATTTCTTAAGTTCTGGGTGGATGAAAAACTTTGATTAAAATCACAAACTCTTTCATGATCTTTTGGCAAAAGCTAGTGAACCCAATTGCTGCTGACATATTCTTTGACCAACATCTGTTCATCTGATGACATTAGAATGGGCAGAAAACGAATGGCTGGGATTTTTTGAGCATAATATGCTTACTCACAAACTACATATCCTCATAGGACCTTCCTAGGGGCCCAGAGAGAAAGGTGGGCATTTAAACATATTGTTACCACAAAAACTATGTGGCTTTTCCTACCAACAGTGTGTTCATATTTTTGGCAAAGGAGAAGACAAAGCAATTTATATTTAAACTGCTTTCACTTATGAAGAAAAAGGGATGCAGTGGGTGAGTAGATACAGACTTGATGCCTGGAGACTGAGCAGCCACCTTGGAGAATGCAGTTTGGGGTGGACAGCATCATAGCCCCCCAGCGATGTTCATACCCTAGTCTCCAAAGCTGAGTGAGATTTTGTCACTTTCTATGACAATAGAAGCATGATGGGTGTAACTAAGATATTGAGAGTGTCCTGGAGGACCAATGTCATCATGAGGGTCCCTGGTGGTGGAAAAAGAGTCTTGGGTGATATGTTTAGAAACAGAGAGAGCAGCTCTATGCCAAGGACTGCAGTCACTCTGAGAAGGGCAAGGGACTGATTTTTTTTCCTAGAACTTTAAGAAATAATACCATCTTACAACTTTTTCTTAGCTCTATAAGACTTATTTAGGATTGTAACCTTCAGAATGGCACAATAATAATTTTGTGTTGATTTAAATCACTAAGTGTCTTAGTTACTTTTCTTGTTGCTGAGACAAAATATCTGACACCCAAAGTTAAAGGGGTAAAGATTTATTTAGCCCATAGTTTGTAGAGGTTTCAGTCTGTAATCTACTGGCTCCAAGGCAGGGCAGCTTTGCAGAGGAGAATAGCTCATGGTGGGCAAAAGTAGCAAAGGCAACAGGGAGGGAGACGAACCTCCTTCTGTCCCTTATATTATATCCAGGCTACCTGGGATCAAGGTGGTGCCAAACCAGTCAGTGAACTGATTCAGTCATCACACACCCTTTGTCCCAGCATTGCACCACAAATCAATCACACACTAGATATAGCCACCTCTGAAAAAGCCCCAGCCATGACGACATGAAGCTTTTCAGGGACATCTAGACATAAGCCGTAACACTAGGTAACAGAAAACAACAGCAAAGGAAAACTAACACAAAGTGATCTCAAGATAAAAATTCTGAGCTGGGATAGTAAAGCAGAGGGATAGGTTCCCCGGTGACATAATAAAACCATCATTCTGGTTGTGAATTTGTTACTTCTGGACTTATTTGATGCTAGAAATAAACTTGTATCCTATTTTTAAATTTTTTTTGCATGCCACAGTTCTGGGTTTTTAAAAATTCTTTTAGATTCAGTATTTGTTTATTAGGTATTCATTAATCACAGGCCAATCTAAACACAAGAGTTGCTTATAACTCCCTGAGATCCACATCCCACAGCTCTCTCTCCTTTATCTAATTCTTATATGCCAAGTCAACTGAGGCCCAGGTAGCAAACACCTAGGGTTGACCCAGAATCCCCCAGAACTCTGCAAGCCAGTCCATCCTAAACCGATCACCCCGCCCTCCTCGCTGTTTTCCCTGAAACCCCAGTAAAGGCTGAGGTCTGTGGCTTTCCTGGGCTCCTATCAGCTTCCCGGCTAACCCTGAGCTTCTCCCTAGGGTCCTGCAGGGTGTAACTCTTACTTCTAGGAGAAAAGTGGGAACCATTAAACTCTTCTGTCAATGTCATTATCCTGTCTGTATCATTAATCCGTCATCTTACAAATTAATATCTAGAAAAAATCAACCCCCAGACTAATTATAAGGAATAAGCAATAAAAATTAAGTGCGTTAAAGCAAAATTTCAAAGAGTGATAATGGTTGAAGAAAAGAAACAAGGTGATGTGATAAAGGTGACCACATACAGATGGGGGGAGGATGTGCATGTGTGTGTGTGTGTGTGTGTGTGTGTGTCTAACCTTTAAGCTGAAACCTGAATGATGACAGCGGGGCACTGGGGTGAGACTAGGGTCTGTCATGGTCCTCCAAGGATAGGAATAGCTCGGCCCAGGAGCAGGCGTGGTCAGGAGCTGGGTGAATGGAGAAGGCCAGATGGTTAGACCATAAGGAGAAGGAGAACCATGAGGTTGGAGGGTGCCAGACCAAGAGAAGGAAGGTGACTTTTCTTGTTGGTGCTATGGCAAACCACTGGAGGGATTCAAGAGGAAGTCCTTGACTCTGGGGTGCGTTTCAAAGAGATCACTGCAGATACTGCTACCTCAAGCATGGAAAGAGCCAGCCCATGGTCGGATCCAGCTGTGCCAACTTTTACAGTCCCACCTAGGGACTGTAAAACTTGTATTATAGCTGACTGCTAATCTACACAAGAATTGTGATCTTGGACACCAGAGCAGTGCCGCTTTTCTCTGTGTGTGGTTTCCGCATCAGGTTTCAGCTTTCTCTGAGGCTGATAAATATAAGTACTTGGGAGTTTTTTAGGGATTAATGAAATATTAATGGAGCTGGAGGTGCTTTATTTATAAAGCTGGGTCACCTGTAGGTCAAATGCCATTATAGCAAATGCAATTGTAATGCATATATTTAATAAATTTGGTTTTTAAGCCAACTCATGTCCTACTTATTTCAAAAAGGAAAAGCGAAAGGAAAACCTGGAGATCAAGTTTAGTTTCTTTTAATATATTCTTATGATTCATTTGTTAGCCAAAATTGAACTAAAAATTGAAAAGAGCAGATAGATACATGTATAGCTATGGATACAGATATAGATACATAGATAGAGTCTTTATTCATTCTGCTGATGGGAATGTTTATATGTTTCACTGCAGAAACACTGAGTTTGATGATAAGACTGTGCCATTGCTCACGGTGAGGCCATATATATATATATATATATATGAAATTACCTAAGAGTCAAGTTAAACCTGGATTTGGAAATATATTTGACCCAAAGAGTTCCAGATAAAGGATTAAGAACATTCACTATTTTACATGGTAATTTCTTCAGAAGTTATAAGGAAGAAATTTGAATTCAAGTTGATGTTAGGAAGTAGATAGAGACATTTTAAAAGGCTATGAATAGATCACACAAATAAAAGAAATATATACATTTGCTTATGCCTGTAATTTTACAAGACATTTTTATAAACTCTGAAGTCAGGAGTTAGATATCTATTATCTATCTGTTTATCTATCTATCGATCTATCTATCTATCATCTCTCTGTCTATCTATGAGCCTGGCAAAAACTAGATGCCCAGTATATATTTGTGGAATTTAGTGACTAAGTCAGTTGACCAGACAAGGGATCAAATGTTGAGCAACCAACCCTGGTGCTGTCGGTGGGATGGATCAGTGTCTTCCAACACTCACCCTAGGTTTTTTCTCCCTAAAGGTCACTGCCTTACTGAAATGAAAAGAAACTGAAGCCCTTTATAAAGTGATCAAAGGCATTGGGACATAAAGGAGGAAGAGGAGGAGGAGGAGCAGAAGGAGGAGGTGGGGCTTTCCTTTCATTTGGACAGAGCTAACCAATCTGTGTAAACAGCCAAGAGCTTTGTTTCTACATAAAAGAAGACTCGCTAATCAGTTCTAATCCAACAGCATCATTGGCAGTGAGAGACTGTTAAAGCAAAATATTCACTTTGAAAAATGAAACCCATTAAATTCAGAGCATTGTAATTTCCTATTGTGAGACTGCAGTACCAGCGATTAAATTCTATTGTGTGTCTTCTGTCCTTGTTACTGATAATGTTTAGTATTATTAAATGAGATTCCAAGAATATAGGCTCTCCATAGTAAAGTGCTGCTCCACTCCTCATTGAGACAATTTGCATATGTCTTAGATTTGTTCTTGATTTATCTTTTCCCCTCATTCTCTGTGTCCTCTCTAGTAGCCATTACTGCAGACCACACCTCCAGATATGCTCATGCGGTTCCGATGGGAAAACCCCACCAAATTTTGAACTGGTCTGTTAGCTACCCATGTTCCACACAGCTATGCTCTGAGGAGAGAGGAACACTCTGGTTGTGCTTCTCAGAAGCATACCCCGAGAGGAGGATTTCTGTGAACGTACAAGACTGGTATTCCTTATCTGAAATGCTTTGAAACAAAAGCGTTTCAGATTTCAGAGCCTGAATATTCACATCGACTTTACCACTCAAGTATCCCTCATGTGAAAATCCTAAATGCTCTGAAATCTAAAACATTTTGAGCTGCATGTTGGTATAAAAACAATTTCAGATTGGGGGACATTTCCAATTTCAGGTTTTTGGAAATGGGATTTTAAAGCCTGTAAGATGTTAGAATGCAAGGAATGATCAGAAAGGGAGTGGGGAAATGAGGTCAGGAAGAGACTTTAGACAAGCATGCAATGTTACCCTAAAGGTTATTCATCTGCGACCCCAGAGAGTACATATGATTATTAGCTTCTTGTAAGGAAATAGAAGCCCAGGGTGGTTATACAAATTGTTCAAAACCTTGCAATTAGGAGATGCAGAGAGAGAATGTGACCCTAGAAACCTGTCAGAGAGTTTATCCTCTGAGCCCTGCTTTCAGAAGATGCCAGTGTATCTTGTAAATGCTAAAGGTGGGTGGCAGTAAAATTGCAAGGTCTACAAAGTCTTATACTTTTCCAAAGTGTTAAGATCATGAAAATCAAAGGAAGATTAAGGAACTGCTCCAGAATGAAGAGTAGAAGGAAGAACAAGATGTAATGGATGATTCTAAACTTACCTTTGTACTGTGAAGTAGATTATTAAGAAATTGGAAGAACACAATTGAGATTTAAAGAGTGGCTTGGAGGAATATCTTGTATTGGGTTCCTGATTATGATGGCTGGTTGAAATCCTTGTTTTTTTGAAAAATACATGAATATACACTGAGTATTTGGAGCGTTGAATTAGGAATTTCCTCTTTTTTCTTTTAGTGCTGAAAATCAAAACCAGGACCTATGCATCATCTATTTCATTTTGCTTTATTTTTTTTTATTTCATTAATTTGAGACAGGTCTCAACAAGTTCCCTAAGCAGTGTTCACAATCCTCCTGCTTCAGCTTCATAAATTGCTAGAATGATAGGTATGTACTGCCATGATTATGAAATTGCTCTTGTAGGTCAAGACAGTAAGGTTATTTTTGCCACTCCTTACAACTTTCATACAACTTTGAGATGGCTTTAAAATAAAAAACAATTAAAAAATGCTCAAATAAAACTTGTTCAAATCTAATTATCTTAATTATAACTCTTAGCTCTGGGTATTAAAATAGATACTTAGTAATAAGATAGCCATACAAATCAGGGTTTTGAAGAATGTACTATTCTTAGGAGTATAACTCAAGCCAGGTTTTCATTTCTCAGGAACCAAGGTTGATGGGAAGATCATAAAGCCTTAGGGTAAGAAAAGCAAAGTCATAGATCAAAACAAATTTATGATCACATGAGAAAGGAAAACCTCTTGGGGACTGGAGGAGGGGCCTAGAAGTACAGTGAGGAGAGAACAAGCCAGGAAACTGGTGGGTTTGAGGCCATCTATGGCATAACCCTTTGGTTTAAAGACTGAGAAGAACATAACCCCATGAGCTCTGCTCTGGCCACAAAAATAACCCTGACAGGGCTTGGGGTAGGAGGACATCACAGGTCATTCGAGGCAGCCTCACAGGACCCCACAGGACCCAGCAGAAAGGAGAAGGAAGCTACCGTCCTACCCAGGAAGATGCAGAAGTTGATGGTTTATAGAAACCACCTATCTATCCTGGAAAACGAGCTGAGGTGACTAGGATTTCAGCTCAGAGACGATGATGAGGCTGGTGCTCATAACATTACGTGCAGCTATAGAACCCAGAAGATCAGGTGACCCAATGGCTTCTTGGGGATACCAGGCTAGAATGTCCACTGAGGGGGAGGTCACACTGCATGACGATTGTTGCACTAGGCCCCGAGGGGATTCCTACAGACCAGGGGAGAGGAACAGATGTGAAAGGGCAAGTTCAGGGCCTAATCTGTCCTCCTGACACTCTGCAGAACTAAGCTCTCCCTGGAGCCCAAATGCATCTGAGTAGGAACAAGAACCCCGAGGTTAGAGAGAACCCTTGGAACATCAATAATAACCAAAGAAAAATATATTGACAAAAAAGTACTGGTGCTCTTTATTGATACACTGTGAGATTTCTGCTATCTGTGGGGTAAAGTTGAAAACAAAAAGAGTACAGGTTAGGGCAAATTATTTACATACCCTGTTTTCTTTTCTCTTTTCCAATCTGGAGTCGTGGTTAGAAATGTCAACCTCTTTACAGAAATGATGAAAGCAACCAAGAGATGAGGGTAAGGTTAAAGGCATCCTTTGATGGGGCGGCTCTTCTGGGAGACAGTGGACTAAGAGAAGAAACCAGTGATGAATAAGGTTGAAAGAAAAGCTCCAGGAAGAGGAAGTAGCCCAGGGAAAGGCTTTGAAGTTTACTGAGCTCAGTGTGTTTGAGGTCAAAAGAAGGCCAGCAGAGCTGGTGCTTACAGATGGAATGGATGGAAGGATGAAGGGGTGAGAAGGAGTGGCAGGAGAGGGCCAGACTGTGCAGGGCCCGGAAGGTCACGGTAAGGAGGTCTGGACTTTATTCCAAGTGCAACGGCACCCATGGAAAGGTGTCAAGGACAAGAATAACAGGAGTTGTGTTTTCAGCTGACAGTAGTGGGCTGTTGTGTAAAAGATGAAAACGCAGAGACCAGGGAAGGGGCTATTGTAGTTTCACTACGGGGATGGAATGGAGTGGACAGATTCGGGATATAATTTGAAGTTAAACTGAAAGGATTCACTGACAGGTTGGCTGTGGGAAAAAGGGAAATTAATAGTAATTCCTAAGGTTTTGGCTTGAATAATTCAGTGGTGATGGGAATGGTGGGGCCATGAAATCTTTGACCGAAATGTGAGTGGTTGGAGCAGAAAGGCCTGGAGTGGGTGAGGGTTGTTAATTCTATTACGAAAGCACAAGACTAACCTGTCCCTCAGTCAGTATTAAAGAACGTGGATCTGTCCAACAGCCATCTCCTCTTCCATCATCAGTGACAATGGCCACGGACACACAACTAGCTGAATGACAACAGAGCCAAGGCCACATGTGGTTGGTATCATGGTTTTATTTCATTGGAAATTTATGAATCACACTGTTTACATTTGCACTTGGATGCCTTGCTGTAATTCAAAGAACTCCTGAATTTACCAACTAAACCCTAAATGAAAAATCCACTAAGGCTGCACATTATAAAATAAATCTGTATATTCTGTTCTCTTTGATAGAGACAGCCATACACAATATTTGACACATATAACATTTGACATCAGTCAAAAAAAGTTAATACTCCATGTTTAAAGTACAGCTGGAAGAAAGGCTAAAAATTTCATATTGCAAAAAAAAAAAAAAAAAAGAAAAAAAAGAAAAGAGAGATTGCCACCAAAGTGAAAGGAAATCAATGAGTTGACTTTGGAGACCCATTTCAATCTATTGTTGACATTGTTTTCTGGTAGTAATTTTCTCAAAATGTTAACAGTATTGAGTTTGCCTATTGATTCTATTATTTTTGACCTTGCATTAGTGTGGTCTAATCTTACATGCCATAAAATTTCGTTTCATGGCTAAAATTATTGTATGACTCTGGAGGAAACCTCCAATCAGGTCAGACTCCCCCTTCTGGGTTTTGCCTATACGTGGCAATCATGAGTTATGTTGACTTCCAATACGCTTTCATGTTGTTTACATCTTATTAAATGGTTTAAGCAGGGTCATCATATAAATGATCAACATATTGACTGAAACACTCAAGCCTGGATGAGCTGAGGGCCACAGACAGCCAACCAGATTGGTCAGCTTGAATGTGAGTCAATAGCATAAATACATATTTGGCTACAGAAATCGAAGCCAACTTCATATTTATTATCCTAAGAACTCTGCTAAGCAAGTAGCACCAGAGGGTCCCACCGAAACACACACGTTCCACTCACTTGGTAGCTCCTCTGCCCCGAGCACAAATCCAAGCTGAATGAACACAGTGAGATGGAAGCCAGTTGAAGTCTGAGTGAATGAGAAACCAGAAGCTCTTGTGTGCTTTTCCTGAGAAAAGAATAAAGTTATTATTGGCTCTGGGTTGAGGAAACTTGGCAGCAACATTTTCAAAGGGCTTTTGAACTGTAGTCACAACATGCCATTAGCAGCCCATGGATTTTCCACCCCACCCCTCCGGTGTATCTCTGTAGGAGGTCAAACCACCTGCTCACCACACTTCCCACTCCACAACTTTCCTTTGATACCATAGTTATTCAGTCCCAGCAACGAAATTTCAGGATTTACTGGCACCATGCTAATGGGTTTGCCCACAAATGCTTAGAAGACTGTTTCTGGAGAAGTTAATTTGCCCCTTAATGATTTAATTATATGCTACAACTCTGTTCTAGGAGAATAACAATGTTCCTTGCTTTCCTGCATGACTGAGGCTGGAAAAAAGTGTCATCTGCTATCCTTTAAAGAGAGGGGAACTGAGTCACTGGGGCAGAGAGTACCATTTTTTCCAAGCCACAAATCACCATTCCTATTCAGCCATAATGAATCCAGAGAGAACTGTCAGGAGGACAGTGAAGAACATTATAAACTGTGCTCTGATTTTTATTTATATTGTCTTGATTGATCCTGTGAAGTAATTTTAGCCTTGCTTTTCATATAAAGTTCAGTGGGGTCACCTGACTTTCCCAATGCAGATGTAGAAGTGGATGAGCTAGGCTTCCATTTGAGGTCTTTGAACTCCCAGTCTCAAATTGTTTTCTGCCACCTGAGCCGACTACCTTTCTAAATAAGGGTCTGGGGTTCCTTAAAGTCCTTGAATAGGAATGGTCGTGGTCACCCTTTGGGCTAGAACTGATCTGCAGACTGAACTACATGCCTGGATTTGTGATGCACATTGGCTTCATTGGAAGCTGCCTTTGAGGCAGAATAAGGGTTCAAATATTCACTAGAATCAACATCTATAAAAAGAAGCAGAGAAGGCAAGCTTGGATAGAGCCAGGAGATGAACTGATACAGTCAGACAGAGGCTCTGCCAATCCTTTGGGGGCCCTGGGGGTGGCGTTGCCCATCAGAGTTCTGTCCTGGGCAGACATGGGTGGCCTTTCTGTCCCCATCTTAGTCTAACATTAGGAGAACATCACTTGGAGACAGGTGGCATTTTGAAGCTGTGACAGCCTCTGTGTCCAAGAGCAGACAGTTTGGGAATTGACCGCTGGCCACATGGCCCTGAGCTGGGCAGCCAGGCCTTCCCTGATGGGAGAGCTGAGAGATGCAGCTTGGGGTTCATAACACCGTGTTCCCAGGTACAGCTACAGAAACGCTCATCACTCAAGACAGACACCAAAGGGGGAAGAAGACTACAGTGATCTGACCAGGTTGTCTAACCTCTCCTTTGATCAGCTAGGACACTGTGGGAGGCTGGGTGAAACTTGAGATCAATGCAATCTGAAAAAAGGGATAGTGATACCACCTTCCTGATGAAAGCTAGAATGAAATTCTGTTAAAGGCACATTGCTGTGAACCTCTGCAGAAGAAGCCCATGTTCTGGGCCTTTCTTCAGCCTCCCTACCACACACCTGTGTGGGTTTCTCTCCTTGGTTGTGAGTATCCTCTTTGTTCTCAGTGCGCCCCTGAGCATCCTTGAACTTGCAGCTGGATCAGCTGCTGTGGCCTCCAAAGATTCCAGCCCAGGGAGCTGGGAATCAGGAGAGGACTCCTCTGACCCTGACATCCTATCAGCAGGTGTACCATTGTCCCCTCCCTGGAAATCAGTGCAGAGGTCTGGTGAGAGACTAACCAGGGCCTCCCTCCTTGTCTCTGGGCTGCAAGGAAAGCTAAGCAAGAAGACTTCCAGGTAGAGATGGAGGCCCCAGGTGGCTGGGTGCACCTGTCCT
The DNA here is from genome assembly GCA_004027455.1 of Hydrochoerus hydrochaeris. Lineage (NCBI taxonomy): Eukaryota > Metazoa > Chordata > Mammalia > Rodentia > Hydrochaeridae > Hydrochoerus > Hydrochoerus hydrochaeris. The sequence goes on along the minus strand of PVLA01004061.1, from coordinate 56,369 downwards.
GTGCCCCTGGGTCTTGGGTGAGGATAGGAGAGCTTCAGGTATTTATTAAGTGCTTATTCTACGCTGGTCACTGAGTTATCCCTTTTGGACGCATTTCTTAGGTTTTCCTTGGGATAACACTTTAACCATTCGCACCTTGGTGAATGGTCATATTTTAATGAGAAAACAGAGGCTCACAAACTTCTCAAGGCCTCACGGCTAGCGAAGGTTGGAGCTCAGAGCTGGAACAGGGACAGTGGGAGGCAGAGGGCGATGTGCAGGCCGTTTAACACAGTCATTTCTGGGGAAGCAGTGACCGTTTCTACAGCCACAGCATGGGCTTCAGTGCAGTGGAACGTGGATCTCCTTCGCCGCTTTCTCTGCTGAGGGTAAGTTCACCTGCAGATCTCACTTCTCTGTCAATTGATTCCCCCTGGCTTTCACTTTGCATTCTTACTGGCTAAGTTCTTCCCTGTTCACTGGACTTTTCCCTCAGATGACTGTTGGTTTTTTCATGTTCCCTCTTTCCAGATTGCTGTCTAGTGGAATAGCGGTCAGCTTTCCCCTGATGATATTTATCAGCTTAATCATATTTAAATTTCACATGAGGCAATCACTGAACCTAAAACCCTATAGTCAGATTCTCCTGGGTTAAAAAGTCCCAGTTCTCCTACTTACAGTCACATAACTGTAGTCATTTTTTTTACAAAAAAATATTGCTTAAAATCTTTCCAGTCATAAAGAGACATAGTGCTTCTTATCTCATGGAGTTGTTGAGCAAGGTGATGAATTTAAATGCCTGTTACATAGTAAGCGCTCAAGAAATTTTTGTTTCTATTAAACAGTTGTCCACGAAGGCTGGAGGGGCAGATCGGAGGTTGCTAAGATGCAGCAGGCTGGGTTCTTGTTTGTTTGTCTGTTTTTCTTCCTCAGTTGGAGAGAAGCACAAGTGCAGCTCCGCTGTCTGCAGAAGGGTATCTGGAGATGAAACGCTGTGCGCACTTTAAGCAGCAGGGCTGGGGGAGAGTCGAACAACCCGCAAGTCCTCGCTCACACATCGGCATGACTCATTCATTCCTCGCTGAGAGCAGAGAGGCTTCCTTCTCAGTGGCAAAGACACCCAGTGATAAACCAAGCTCCTTCTCTGAAGATTTCCCGGCATATTTGTCCCTGGAGGAGTGTGCCTCGGGGAGATTTATTGTTGGAAGCCTTTAGCCTAGAGCTTAATTTCTCAAAGTATGTATTTCCCTAGAAACAGAGCAACTCCGTTTGAAAGTCACAGGTGCCTCCCAAGCTCTGCTAGCAAGATTATCTCAAATTTCATTTAATACCAGTCTCAGACCTGGAGGCAGATTATTTATTTTATCCTCCAGAAACAATATTTTTTCTGTCCCATTTCCCATTTCAGTTCCTGCCCTCTTAGGGCCAGGGATGTGCGTCCCACGAGAGGGAAAGGGAAGAGGAAGGAGGAGCCTACACGGGAGTGCTCTGGCGGTGGTTTCTTCTCTTTCCTTAATATTTCATTACCATTTAAATGGGGGCCTCACCCCGCTGGAAACCAGCTCAGTCTCACAGCCACATTAGCTCAGTTCGTCCAGGCGCTGACTCTGAGACCAGGATGAGAGCAGCCTTGGTGAACGGCTCCAGGACCTCTGTGAATACCAAAATCCAAGGACGCACAAATCCCTTCTATAAACTGCCATAGTACTTGCGTGTGACCTGGACACATCCTCCCGAATGCCTTCAGTCATCTCTAGAACTTAGAATACCTAACACAGTGTATTAAATGTTACATAAATATATATATATATATGTATATATATATACATACATATACATATATATATATAAATTTTGGGGTGTAGTACTGGGGATTGAATCCAGGACCTTCACACTTAGGTACATCCTCAGCCTTCCCTTCCCTTTTTTATTATTTTTGGGTGGGCTTTTGCTAAATTTCTCAGTTTGGGTTTGAACCTGGAATCCTCTTACCTCAGCTTCCCAGAGAGCAGGGATTACAGGTGTGAGCCACCACGTACAAGCTTACACTGTATTTCTTGCCGTATTTTTTAGGGAATAGTGACAAGAAAAGGTCTACACATGTTATTTACGAGGCATTTAAAAAAAATATTCTCATTGTAGTTGCTTGAATTCTTGGATGAACACTTCCCAGATGCAGGAATCCATCCATAATTTATGTCGATGGCAAAGCCAAAAATCACTGATAGAGGCATTGAACAGTGACACAAAGATGGGACAGCAGCAGACAAAGGGCCTGTGACCAAGCTTGTTCCCACTTGGGGTTATTGTAGCTTCCTTCTGCTAGCACCTCTGGGCATCAGTGTAGAAAGGCCCTGAAAAAATGAGCCATTAGAGAGGCGACAGAGCTGTGATGATCATACACAGATCTTTCTCAGGGGTTGGCTGAGGAATTCTCCTGAGAGTCCCTGATTCCCTGGCGCTTCAGGTCTGTTACACTCCGGGTGGACTCGGAGGTCAGACAGATGCCTGATGCAGAGGGAATACCAGGCCAGCACCCCATGGAGTGGCAGGGGCTCAGAAGTGGGCTGGTACCAGGAGAGCACAGGTGCTCTCCATGGATTAATTCTTCATTTCTAACTTGCTTTATTTGGACTTTTCTTGGTGCTGAGACAACAGCACAAGTTTTTGACATTCAGTTCAACCCTGAGGATTGTTGTAACTTAGTGAGGGAGGCGAGGGAGCTAGACCAGTAAAACAATTTCCAGCCAGTAAGCGGAGTGTTCTGTGATAATATAGTTAACAGTGCATGTGCCACGTGTACTCCGAGCACTCGTCTCAATTTTCTGATGTTCTCAAGAACCTTCCAAGACGAGCACTTTTATTTCTTTCAAAGATAAGGGCAGAGAGCTATAGGAATGCTAAGGTACTCAGTTGGTCAGTGAGCTGAATACAGGCTCTTTGACTGTCCTTGTCTACTACACTGTAAATCAGATCTTAACATCGCACGACTGCCCTTCTGAACTGGATCCTCCCTTGTTTGGGGGCTGCCCTGGGCACTGTAGGATGCTCTGCAGCATCCGTGGCTTCGACTCACCAGAGGAAGCCAATGGTACTTTCACCACATCTCCGTCCTACCCACCTGCCTCTAATCATCTCCAGACTTTGTCGTGGATCATCCACTGCAGCTGAGCACCACTGCAGGGCACTCCAAAGCACTTTCGGGGAAAGTCTTTCTGGAATGGAGGTGAATATTCCTTCTTTCTTGCCTTCTTCCTTTCTACAAACTAAGGAGAAAAGTAAATATTTTGGATTTGACCCTGTCAGTAGGTTAAAGGCCTAATCTCTTCTAGTGCAGAGAAAGTGGAACTAAGAATCAGGCTTTTGAAAAATCAAGTTCAGGTTTTGGGCATCTGAGCTGTGAACTGGGCATTCTTGCTCACTGAACTCTGTGGTTGTATATTTATGTATCGCCTTGCAATTCGATTAACTGCGAAAGCAGTGAAGAGACCATTAGATGAGACAGGAGAGTGGTTCAGCTGGAGCTGTTGGTGGTATTGTTTTTCATTTTCCTTAGGCTATTTTATCTGTGATTATTCAGAATTCTATTTTGACTTCCTCCCCCAAGTAAATAATTCCCTTCTCTTCCTGTCGTAAGCCTTGAGATGCTAAGCTTTATTTCCAAAATCCTCTAAACCCTGTTGTATCCATGTAGCTTCTTGGAGCCAATCAAGTTTGAAATTTGAACCTTGAGAACTTGGGATATTCTGTGTGAGGACAATAGTCATAACTTTGATATTAAACTGTCCTGATTTGTCTCTTCTTTTTTTTTTTTTTTTTTTTTTGCTAAACTACTCTAATTCAGCCTCCAAACTTTTCTTTGTGTTTGTGTGATCATTCAAATTTCATTTTAGTGTTGAAAGTCTGGGAATTCATTTTTTGGTTGATCACCAATCATGACGCGAATGTTGTAACAAAACATTTCCATATGCCTTTGGATAACTATTGAGCAGTGCTTTAATTTGCCTGCAGAGCCTGGGACCATGCTTTTGGTAATCATTGCTTATGCTCATGAAACTAGTTGCCCAGAGCTCTTAAATTCAATTTGGGTGCTACAGGTAAGATGTGAGATGCCTCCCTGGTCCAGGGTCAGATGGAACTGACCAGTTGCTCCATCATGATTAGTGCATGATGTTGGGTGAGTGTGGCAGACAGGATGAGAGCCAGAAGCTCTTATGTCCCAATCCTTGAAGCCCACCAGCATGTTCACTAACCCGGCAAAAGGTGAATTGTGAATATGTCTAGTTAAGGAGGTAGAAAAGTATCTGTTTGGGCCCGATGTCATCACAAGGTGGTCACAGAGGGATAGGAAGGTGCTGTGTCTGGAAATGTACAACTTTGAAAATGAAAGAAAGATGCTGCCTGCCAAAGAAGAGTCACAGCCTCAAGAAGCTGGAAAATCTAAGGAAATGGCACTTTCCCTGGAAGGAATGCACCCCCAACCACACTTCGATGCTGGACCCCAGTGACCCATTTTGGACTTTTAATCTCCAGAATGGGAACATGTGAATTTGCTTTATTTATTCCATTAAGTGTATGCCAGTTTGTAGTATCAACAAGTGGAAACCAATTCAGCAAGCCATGCAATCACCCTAAATAATTGCTCATGTACAAAATTGAATAATAACTACATTTATTCCCTTAGGCTATTGTGAAGCGGGAAAGAGAGAGGTACTTGGCATGAAGGTACTGAATTAGTCATGAGTTTTTAAACTTGCTATACAGTAATAGCTCCAATGTCCTGTTTATAAATAATATATAATATCTATCAATAGCCAGGTAGAATGTTACACACCTCTAATTCTATTACTCTGGAGGCTGAGACAGGAAGGTCCCAAGTTCATGACCAGCATGAGCAATTCAGTGACTTAGAAAGATCTTGTCTTTAAATAAAAAATAAAAAAGGCCCTGGGTTCAATTCCTAGTACCACCCTCATTCATCATTGATTGTAAATTTGAATGTGATCAGTTATTTGGGAAAACCGACATCTAGATGTTGCTGTGAAGGTATTTGTGGATGTGATAAACACTAAGAATCTGTTGTTCAGTAAAGCAGAGGCCCCCAACATATGATAAATTCTTAGCCAATCATCTGAAGGCTTTAAGAGTGATGCTGAGGTTTCCAGAGGAAGATGCTGCTCTGTGTCAAAACCGGAAAATGTAGCCCTGCCCAAGTTTCCTGCCTGCTAGCCTCCCCCATAGATTCAGATTCAAGACTAGCTGAGCTCCTAGGAATTTCCAGTCGGCCAGGCTTCTCTACAGATTTTGGACTTGGCAGCCCTCGATTGCACAAGCAAATTCCTTTGAATGAAGTTCTTTTTTGTCTCTGTATCCCATTGATTCTTTCTGGTGACCCCTGACTAATACACTGTCCAAAGACTTCAGAGCTTGAAAAAGTAAGAGGTGGTAATAGCAAGCTCAGGGTGTTAAACCTGTTTATCTGGCTGAGAACTTTGCATTTCCCTTAATACCAAATATGTATAATTAGGTTACAGTAATGACAGTCACTTCAAACAAACTATCCTGGGAAAGAATCCGGATGGTTCTGTGAAGTTCTTTGTTGTGGTGATTGACCTTGAGCTTAGGAAACAGCAGAAGTGATATTCAGCAAGGATGATCGGCGTCACTATTTGAATTCACTCCTTCAATCACTCACTGTTTTACCAGTTCCCTCTGAATACCCCCGTCCTGCCCTGGTCACCCCAACTCTTACTTTGGACATTTTAGTCTGCGTTAATGTCTGCACAGGTGAATATCCGTCTGATTGGCTGGGGTCATGCTGTTGTTAGATAAATTATTATTTTGGTTTACTCCTATCTAAAACTAATATACAATAAACAAAAGACAATATGTATAATTTACCGTATGTTACCAAGTTAAAGGAAAAAGTAGGTGAAAAAAATTCTTATTTCATTCCTTTTCTTGGCCAAAACTTTAAAGCTCAATTTTTTCTTTTTCTTTCTTTCCTTTTTTTTCAGACAGGGTTTTGTTATGTAGCCCAGGCTGGCCTCAAACTCAGTGGTCCTTCTGCCTCAGTTTCCCAAGCATTGCAATTACAGGCATGTACCACCACACCCAGTTTAAATCTCCATTTTTAGAGCCAGTCTTCTTAGAATTAATGTATTATGCCTCTTGTTTACTGTTTTTTTAATCAGACAAGAGATACAGTGACTACTTTAAATTGGACAAATATTTAGATTTTCTCCTCTGACTGGAACTCCCAGTGTCTCACTTGCTGATTCACATTTAATTCTTCTCTATAAATTATCTTGCTACTGGCTTTGGAAGAAAAGACCAACTCATTCATACTGTGGGACTTTCCTCACCCAATTTCACAGAGGAATTCATTTGCCAAACATGAGGATTTGATCAATAAACAACTTGCAATCCCTAGGAGGCCTTTAAAGGGATTTGGATTGTCAAACACCGACTCAGGATTTGTTCTAGTAGTTGTTAAAAATTACATGAAGGTAGGTTTTTCCCCCCCTCAATCAAATAGTTGGTAGTAGGAGATGAGAAGACTTGGACCTGTTATTGATTAGTTGCTATACAAGCTCTTCCAGAGGAAGTTAATCAGTGAGGTGTTGACAATATCAGCGATGTCTTGCATTTGTCTTGGAAATTATTGCTTAGAATTGCAGAGTTGCTGCTGCACCATTCCTGCCCACCAGGAAACAATAGAGGTGGCTTCATTTGTTCCACGTCGAATTTTCTAAGAACCTATGGACCTTTTTGGTTCAAGACTAAGTGTTATGGCATAGACCAAAAGAACTTCTAGACCAGGAGACGGAAGTCCTTCCCTAACCTACTTCCACACTAATCCTCTTGCCTGCAAAGCCCATATCCATTTTCCTAACTCCATTTTTCAGCACCTAGCACAGTAGTGGTGCAGAGTATTTCTCAATATAGAAGATTTCAATATAGGCAAAGATTATGTCTTAGAAAAATATGGAAAGACTATAAATCATTTATGTTACAGGAAAATGCAGTTCATAGTAAGGAAAAAATCAATTACAGATGGGTATATTTTAGTTCTTGATGCATACCAAGATTACATAAGAAGAAAATATAATTCATAAAGAAAACATTTACACATGGGAATTCTTTTCATTGGAATTTAATGTAAGAGAAAAGATTAGGCCGTTCCCCAATTTTGAGCATGTAACACATGTAACATGTAAGTCTGCTATCTTTGTCCGATGCATGTTAAATGTTGTAATACCTAAGGAAAATTACATCAGTAACAAAATATATATAGAATCAGTCTTCCTTCAAAAGGTGTGTTCTGTGCTCTTGGATAAGAACATTTAGAAGCCACGAAGTATACAGTTTGTTTATAATTGAGGATTCTAAGAGTTTTCTCTTCAGGCTTTTGCTCACTGAGCTGAGAAAGCCAAGTTACTTTCTTTTACTGGTTTATAGAAAAAGAGAAAAATGAGCAAGCAGACGTAGAGACAGGGGCACAGTCCCAAAGAGCCCCACGCTCAGAGCAGCCACCTCCTTTGAGTTGAGGGGAACCACGCTGCTGGCCTGTGGCTGTGTTTGCCAACCCAGGAGCTCACCAAACCTGCCCCCGTAGGTACATTTTGCAATGCGGATTTCTCTACCTATGCAGGATTAATTAATTTATTAGCCGTTTTCCTTCCCATTACACTTGTGGTAGGGCTGTCAGTCCCAGGCTTCTAATCCAGGTTTGCTCTTTCTGGTTCCCCAGTTCTCATCCTAAAGCTGTCCAGGGGGCCACCGAAAATTACTTCTTAACAGCAAAAGATGCACCAATCATCTCTCTCACTCAAGGACAAAGACCAGTCTTCCTTTGACACCACAGTAGCAGAGAGAGGAGAGTGGGCTCCCTTAAATTCAAGCGCACATTTGGGAAGACAGGTGAGAAGGCCAGAGCAATTGCAGCTTCTTGCTGCCTCTTGAGTACTCTGCAAGTCAGAGAAGATGGATAAAACAGGACCTGTGTTCCGCTACAAGTCCTAACTTTTGGCCTTTGAGGGCAGCACTGCTTCACTTGCTCCAGCCAAAGGTAGCTTGCACGAAACGTGTGTGATGTGGCTTAAATAATTAAGTTCTGTGTGTACAAAAGAATGTAAAAATAAGCAATATTTAATGTGGATTTCCAGTGTGTACCCACACTTATTAGCAAGGAAACGACAGTTTTCAAATTCATCTTCACAAGTTTATAGACTCTGATTCTGTGTTATTTCTATTGCAGGTTTTGAAAATCAGCTCATTCTCTTTCTTCCTCCCTTATTTCCCAGCATTCCCTCCCTTGGTCCCCTCTGTGACTCTTCAGGCTCTTGTGTCATACTTATGTTCTCGAACATACTAATTAGTTAATAACTCCTGAATCTTTCCGGCGCTCCGTGAGGTGCCCTGAGCACCTTGCTCCTGGTCACCCTGCTCTGGGCACAGCTTTGCTCTGTGCCTGCCGTAGGAGGAGGAGCCAGAGCCAATCAGCATAGTGATAAAGAGGGACTGAACTTTTAAACATCCAATGGAGCATTTTCACCTGAGTGGCCTCGTTTTTTAAGGATAAAATATTAACATTTTCTATTAAAAAATTGAGTCCTTGGGTAGGGGTTATTTAACTTAGGAAAAAAAGGTCAAAATTCCCAAAGAAATGTCAACATTTTAAATGTATTTTCTATGCTTTGAAAAGTCACAATAGCCACATTAAAAGACACACTATAAGTATAAATGAATTTGTACGACATACATGATATGTGTGACATACATGATATGTGCAGCATAAGTATATTTACTACTGAAGTACACTTGCAAACTGATTTTTAACAACGATCTATGAGCAATAAAAGACCAAATACTTCATTCACACAAGGAGAAAGAAAATTGGCTAATAAACATTTGAAAGCATTCAATTCTAATAAAAAAGAAATTCATATTAAAACAATATATCTGTTTATTCTATAAACAAGTACAGTACAACTTTCAAAAACCCAATGCTGGTAAGGTTGTGGTCATTTCCTTCTGGAAGGGCCAGATATGGGTAATTTCTCTTTCTCACCAGCTCCTTAACATGCAATCAGCTGTTTGTTTTATCGCTCGCCTGAGTTAATCCCCATGAGACTAGTTTATCAATCTTAATTTCTGGGTCTTCGTGTGTAATTGACCTTTTGAGTTTCTTTACTCTTTCACCTGCTTTCCCTTTGGATCTCTGCTTACTCAGCTAGGAAACTGTCCCACAAAGGGGCCAACTTGTCCCAGTTTGTCCGGGACTTTTCTAGTTTTAACATGGAAAGTAACTGAGAAAAACCCCAGGTAGACTGCGGCGGATGTTCACTTTTCTACCGTGGGAAATGGAACAGAGTCCTGTCGTGCCCTGTCCCTGGTATATTTGTTTTCAAGTGCTGCTGTAACAAAGAATCCCAAATGGTGATTTAAAGCAAAAATCAGTTCCATCACAGTATGCAAACTTAGGGCGTGAAGTGGAGGATTCAGGAGGGACAAACCCTGATGGCTTTAGAAAAGCCTTTCCTGGCCTCTTCAGGATTCTGTTGTCAAGACCAACAATCCTTTGTGTCTTTTTCTAGACAGAAGCATCATTCGTATCTTTGGCTATGTTGTTGCACTACCATTTTATTCCTCTATGTCTTTCTTCTCGTGTTTCTATCCCTATTTCTCCTTTTTATAAGGATAGCAGTCTTGTTGGACTAGGGCCTATCCTAATGACCTCATTTAACTTTGTTAAGCTGGCAAAAACTCTATGTCCAAATAAAGTCATACTCAGAGGAACTAGGGTTAGGACTTGTGTATTTTTTTTTGTTTTTTTAGAACACACTTCAACCCAGAATGCCTAGTCTTACATTCATTGGTTCTTACACAAAAGACTTTTTAGCATAAATCATGGAAGGCTGTGAGTGCAGGACAGAAATGCCTGTACTTCATCTACTAGGCATCCATGAGTCACTGATGGGATCTGAATAAGGGGTGACACACTGTTTGTGTCATTTTAATAACATTAATATGGAAATAGTGACTCTGATGGATTGAATCATGATGGAAGTAGATTATCAAGACTGAGAAACTTCCTGGGCTTTGTGTCTGGCTGGGTCACCACTTCCTATTGCACCTGGCATTGGGTCAGGACATGTCACGCATCTCTGCACTTGAGAAAGGTGTGTGAAACCAAGGCAGAGTATAGACGTCCTCAGCAGCAATCAGAGTGCCATCCCTGCTGCTCTGCCGGGTAGGGTCCCCTTGGATCTATCCTCTTGCAGAAGACTTCTCCATCAAAGTAGAGACAAGCACTGCATTTCTTATGTATCTCCTCATTTTCAGTCTGCACACTGCTTTTTATCCTGCTATCTTGGGGCTTTCCATTTCATTATTACTTTTTCTCCCACAAAACTCTCTTTCATGTGTAAGTGCAAACACGTGGTCAGTCTGGGCCATGCTTGACCTTAAATCTGGACACATGTTCTTCTTCTTGGTCTTTGTGACTATATTACATTCTCATTGAATGGTCCTTTTTGACTTTGATCTTGGCACCTTGCTTTGATCTTAAGATCAACACTCCTGATAAAAGCCAATCATCTGGAAGTGGGTGGCTGCATTTGTCATGGACTCTGGCTACTCTTCCCTGCCAACATGACTCTGAGTTTAAACTCGTGAAGGAGTTTCATTACCCAGATCCTTGAAACACATCACTGAGGAAACCATTAGAGTACAGACGACATGGGATTGGAATACCAGGGCCCAGGGTTTCTGCATTTCAGCAAAAGCCACTGCCCTCAGAGAATGTGCCCTATTCCGTAATTTATAGGATTTTAGCCTTACACACCTGCCCTCTGATCCTAGCCTGTTGGACAAGGAGTTGGTACGCAGCCAGCACTGGTTAGGTAGAATAGTCTTCCTCCCACATTTAGAGTAGGGCACATTAGTTAACAGGAATGTGGCTCAGCCTGGAGACTCCCATAGACTCAGGGCCTGAGGCTGTCTTCCTGGAGTATCTTTGATGCATTACCTGCAAGGGAGTGAGCACTGGAGTCCATCGCTAAGGAATGAAGAAAAGACATATTGACTCACTTGCTAATGACCGAGAAGCAATCAGAATACCAGCCTGGGTCCTAGGCTTTGCAATTATGACAGTGAAGTGGCCTCATATACCACCAATTGCTTTAGAGATGTGGAAGATGGACAATAAATAAATAATACTACCAGTTATAGGGTGAGGATAAGAGAATAAAGATTCAGAGAATAGTGTGTATGGCAGGGCTGCAGTTTTAGGCAGAACAGCAGTGGAAGGCGTCTCTGGGAAAGTATTGTTTGGGCAGGGGACACAGGGGACACAGAAAGCAGAGAGAACAGGGCGCTATGATGCATATTGGATGGCAGGAAGGTTTGGGTGGCTGCAGAAAATAGGGAAAGGGAGCAAACTATGAGGTCTCACCCCAGGCAGCAGACTGATCAGGAGGCCCCTGTGATCAGGGTAAGGTCTTGGGATTTCATTCTAAGCACGATGCAAAAGGGTGGAAAAACACAAGCAGGAATGTGTTTATAGAGATCGCTCCTGATGTTATGTGGAAGACAAATGCTGCTGGGAGATTTGAAGAGGAGAGAGAAGAGACCGAACCCTTGGACAATCTCTAAGTCCTAACATCATGTCTCTGTGTTCACTGGTCTGAGAAATCCTTGTACATATCTACTTTATTGGCCAAATTAAATATATTTATGTATTTTTTGCAACCAAATATTCCTCTAACTGCACAGATTTTGAGAGTCTAAAATATGACAGAAGTAATATAAGGGGGAGAAAGAGAAAGCCATGGTGATACATCTATTGGACCTAATTATGAATTATTTTTAACCCTAGGTGATGACAATATACTTCACTCTGTGGAAAGACATGTTCTACAGTAGTTCTCAATTAAATATGGTTTTGACATCCAGGGAACATTTGGCAATGTCTGGAGACTTTTTTTTTTTTTTTTTTTGCCTTGGAGGTCACTACTGGTATCTAGTGGGTAGAAGCCAGGGAGGCTAAACCTCCTGCAATGCACAGGGCAGTTCCCTGACACAAGGAACTTTCTAGCCCCAAAGAGAAACAATTTAGAAGTGAAGAAATACTGCTGCAAAGTATTGTAGATGCAAACAGAATGTGCTAGAATATAAGCGTTATTACTTACCAGAAGGGATTCCTTGTCTTCCGAGATATCTCCTCCAAGTGGAAGGAAGGCGAAAGGATAAGGAATGCTACACTTTGTGGTCCAGCAGGAGGGCTCTCAAGGGAGTTTGTTGCTGTGGCCCTGGTAGCCTGCATCCCTCTCAGAAGTAGGGTCTGCACCCTACCCAGCTCAAAGAGTGGAACTGCTCAGATGCAGATAATACATTTGGAGTACAGACTTCTTGGAAATACTTCATTTTCTAATTCTTGTCCTTTGCTATATAATTTTTGAAGATAAGCAAGTAATGCCGAATTACTGTCAGGGATTTTAAACAAGATGTGTGTAAACAAAAAGCAAACAGATTGGTACCCAGTATTGACCATTAATCTTCATAAATGAGTGGAAGAGAATTTCTATTATCAACCTCATTTAAGCAACTAACTTAAGCATTTTCCTTTTTCTTTTTTTTTTGTCTTATCAAAATCTTAATGTCCTTGTGAATTCAACTAAGTAAATAAATGCTTGCTGAATTGAAAATTCATTTTGTTCCTTGGTAAAGAAAGGCATGGGAAGGAAAGGAGGGAGGAAGAGAGAGACAGAGACAGAGACACAGAGATAGAGAGAGACTTCGACTTCATTTTCAGGCCAGGATTGACATCTGACAACTCAAGAGGAGACACAGAGACGAGTGTGGCCAGGGAGCCCCGCTGCAGGCATGGATCTCAGCTCTCCTGGCGCAGGAACCTCCATTTTATCTCCTGACTTCAGAGAACACTGGCCTTGTCTCACAGTTATCAGATTTTGGGGTGGTGGAGTCTCCTGGAGGTGGTTTCTAGGTTCTTCCTTCCTGAGCAAAAGAATTGGTCAAGACAAGCACAAATAGCAACAAAGTTTTAGGCTCTGAAGAGCGAGTCTGGGCCAAGAAAAAATAGGAAAGGAAGCACATCCTACAGTGTGAGGGTGGCCACGGCACGGCGCGGGGGAGAAGGCCGTGAACGCTCCTCTTTGTATCTGTCCCTCCTCAGGCTGACTTCAGATCTGGACGGTCCTGTGTGACACCGCCTCACGGTCTTCTGAGAACTTCGCTTGCAGGCCTTTGGGAACTGCTCTGTGCGTGTGTCCTAGGATCTTGTCTCACTTTCTTCCACCAGCCAGTTTTAGGCACACCCTCCCTTCTTGCCTCATCACCACCTGACACGTGCTCTCGGAGGAATGGTGCCTCCAACCCTGGTGGAGCAACCTGAGTTTTAGGCAAACTGAGCAAATTTTACATGTTGCTATCAGCAGTTTTTTTCTGCTCACCTCTGATTTCAACACGTATCTATTGAACACCTACTGCATTTCGGGTAATGGAGACGCAGTAAAGAACAAAGTAGGGTCACCTGGAATTTATCATCTAACAGGTGAGGCAGAGAATAAATCAGATGCTTAACTAAATCGCCATACTTAGGGTAGTTATATTCTAAGAACAGTGAAAGAGGGAAAAGAGTATGTGGGGGCGGGATGGGAAAAAGATGATCACTTTGGAAAAGCTTGGCTGTTGAGGGCTTCATAGGGAGCTGACCTTTGAGATAGGAAGGAGGTGAGGAAACAAGTTGAGAAGTCATTTAGGGGAAGCTGATTTTGGAAGGCTGGATGTCAAGCCTTCGTGCTGCAAGGAGTTGCAGCTGGTGTTTTGGAAACCTTGTGTGTCTCTTGATGCGCTTAGATTCTGTGAAGAGGTAATGAACAGGCAGTGGGGGTTCCGGGCAGGTAGGTTTCATAGGTCACTATGAGAATGTTGGAAGCCATAGAGTAAGGAGGGCCTCAGCGTGTCCTAACAGGACTGTCCTAGCTGCCGTAGGATGGCTGGATGTGAGTCCTTAGTGTTAATCCAGGAAAGGGTGCTGGTGGCTTGGACTACAGCAGTGTGAGATGCGAGAGGGGGTTGCTTCCTGACACATTATTTTTCTTTTGTGTGCTTAATCTCATTTCTCCATTTCTAGCAGTAGTTGCTAATTTGTGATTACCACTGACATTTCCTGCACCTCCATGAGTTCCAGAGCCCTAACCTCCCCCCATTTCATTATTATTACACAGCTCAGCTGTGATAGACCGCTGATCTTCATCTTCATATTGATTAATTTCATTTTCACACACATCGTCCACATTTCCAAGATCTTCAGCACAGTTTGCTCATGATGAGTCATTTAAAAACGACAGCTTTTCATTACAGGAGTCATCTTCAGAGCAGGATATGTTGGACCAGACTCAGGTAAAAATATTTGCTCTGTTCTACTTTGCACTCTCTCTCACTAAATAGGATTTGATGGGTTTCTCTGAGTCGACCGCTGTTGAAATAATTACAAAGCTGTTTTTTCTTATTTATTTGCCCATCAACTGGGAATTGTGTTATTGTTTTACATGGGAAATGTAATTTCAGCAGTCACTACTTTTAAATGAAATGATAACTGCTGTATTGTGATTATAGAACATGCTCATTATGGACTCAGGACCTCAGTCCCTTGAGCCTGGATTCTGTACTGGGTGGGGAGGAAGACCTCGCTGTAGTTGGACTTGATTTGGCTAATGGAATTCCTTGTTTATGGCAAGGTTTGCAAATTCAAATAGCTCTCAGGATCAGTGGCCAGCGTACCTGGGGGGATCATGCAGGTACAAGGAAGCGGAGAGCGGGTGGAGAATAAGCCATGTGTCCGCAGTGACAAGCTGGGACTGCACCATTTGCTGTTGTCCTGTAGGAATGTGATCTCAGTATTGACAAATTTCCTTAGAAGAAACTGGAAATCTGCACAGCTATTGGCACTTCAATTTTTCACTTCTTTTCACTTTACAGCAACTAAACATATCTTTCAACCAGATCCAACCCAGGTTCCCTTTTTTGCAACTCCTGCTTTGCGAGGACACCTTTGTGTTTCTTGCTTTATCAGTCTGCTTTTACACACTCTTAGTGAGGACAAAGTGTGGGATTCTAAGTAAGCAGCAGAGGCTTGCCATAACGACCAGCAAGCAGTGTTACCTCGGGGACATCTTCGTCTGTTTGGGCTGCTATAACAAAACACCATAGACTCAGCTCATCCACTGCAGAGATTTATTTCTTACAGTTTGCAGGATGGGAAGTCTAAAATCAAAGCCCTGGAAGGTGATAGTTTCCTGACTTCCACCTTCCTCTCTCGAGTGGTGGAAGGGATGTACGAGCCCCACTGGGTCCATTCTATAGGAATACTGATTCCATTCCTAGAGTCTCTCTCTCATGACCGTGTCATCTCCTGCCTGTGTTTATTGACTCCCTGTGTCAGTTTAGATAAATTACAAAGCTCACATAAGCTCTGACTCTAAATTTATATGGTAAATGGACTGAAAAATCTACCTCTGTGGATCATCTAGAAAACTAAATGAGATAATACAAGAGACAATAAAAATATGGTGAATGCAAATTTTTAAAAAATTTATTACAGTAAAAGACACATTGCCATGAATCCTCTCAAAATGTTCCCCCTCACTTTGAATGTAGTTATCCCATCATTCGTGAAGTAGTTCTGAAGGTCCTTCTTCTTGTCTTTAGTGGTGCTACTGTGGCTGGCTTTGTGCTCTGAATCAATTCAAAATGTTCACCTTTCATGGTTATTTTAACTCAAAAAGTGACAAGAATGATGGGATATGTATGTTTGAAGCAAGGGGGAGTGTTTTGGGGAAGATTGAGGGCAACATATCTTTTATTGTAATAGTTTAAAGAATGTAAGCATTTACCGCGTATTTCTATCACATCTCATACATGCAAAACACCTGCAAGCGTGCCTGTCACAAAACTCATGCTTGCTGGTTCATATCCTCAGCGATTACTCAGCTCCTCAGGGAAACACAGCTGTGTGATTGTCCACACGGAGAGCTTCTTTGACATATATTGTTTTTACCTTTGGACTATAGGAGGAGATCTTCTTAGGATTCTCCTTACCAGTCAGACTTTCAGGGAAAATTACCTAAGTATTTGGAACCTAGTCCTGGTATTACTTTTTTCAAAGTCCAATACAAGTAAGCTAACCAAGTCAGGCCAGGAGCGCCCTCCAGATTTGAAGGACTCATCTTTTTTGGCCACATGGAAATTACCATAAGGGAACATAGAAAAAAAAGAACACGGGCTCTGGATTGAAATCAATCTGTCTAAATCTCAGCCCCGCAACTAGGCTTTTCTGCAACCAGGGCTTGGGCACATCAGCCCCCAAGACTTGTACTTCAGTAAATCAGTCTCAGCCTGTCTCTTCTCAGCAACCTTTCTGTCCTTGTCTCCATTTCTGTTTTACTTATGAATTTTTAAGAATGTCTTCATTATTGCTGATAAATATCAAAGCTGTGCTAATGAGACACAGATCTAGACAAAGGGAGCTCAGAATCTCAGAAGTGAAAAGTGACTTTATAAAGTGTCAAGACTGTGAATCTTAAGCTTTGGAAAATGCTCCGAAGTACGGTTCAAGGGGGTGAGCGGGGCTTGGCTGAGCAGGAGAAGGGTGGGTCTCAGAGGAAGCTGTCCCTAACAGCTCTGGATGCTGCAGCTACTGCTTTGTGGGCCACGCGGGAAGCAGCAAGGCCCTGTCCAATAGCAACACTCATCACCCCCTGCCCCTCACTCTTTTTCTTATCATTATTCGCTAAACAATATAAAATGAAAAATAGTTACATAATATTTACATTGTATTTGTGTTTTCCTTTTATTATGAGCAATCTGGAGGTGTTTTAAAGCATGTAAGAGAACGTACAGAGGTTGTATGCAAGCATTGTGCCATTTTTATGAGATTTGATATCTATAGAGAGTTTGGAATAGATCCCTTATAGGTAGAGAAGGATGACTGTATTTTCCGTTCCAAGACCTAAATGGCAATAATAATAATAATAATAATATGGTTACAGTGAAAGTGCTTATTGAGTATATTCATCGTGAAGCACCATATCAGCGTTTAATTTAATACATTTCTTTGTCTTCTCATGACAACCCTATCCACGTGGGCACTCTTGCATTGATTTCAGCTTTACACAGATCGAACACAATCAGAGAGTAAGAGACTCCAAGGAACTGGTCCAGGGTCACAAAGCAGGAACATGGTGGCAGTAGGATTGAACCAACGCCTGTATTCCTTCAAAGCTTAAAATCTCATAGAATGAGGGGCATGCCAGCCATGTGACTGGGTGTACATATCCTGAATAAAAATGACAGACAGAGGACTTTTACTAGTGTCTATCTGAGGTTTATAGTCTCCCTCTTATGGCTGGGTTTTCCCAGAGATGCCTGGGTTCAGTAACTCCCCTGGAATTATGAGACAGGTATCTGGGGACCAGAAGTGACCCCAGCAGGCTGCAGTGGATGATCCTCAGCCCCACCAAAGAGGCAGCCAGCACTGATGTAAAAAATACTTAAAAGGCAGGAGTGAATCAAAAGAAAAATGTATGAAATGCTATTTCCTTCCTCTGAATCTTGCCAAATTGTCAATAGCCCGATTTCTGGAGTCCTTGTATGCTGAGGAGTAAAACAGAGGTCGAAGGGCAAGTCTGATCAAACTGGCTGAACAGACAGCTGTTGGAGTGGGCTCTAGCTCAACAGACAGCCTCCCAAACTCAGTCAGATCCCAACTAGCAGTGAGGACCCAGGTATCCTAGACAGGGCACTTAGTGGGCAACCCAAAGGCCTCTACAAACAGGAATGGGAGAGACAGGAGCTTACACCCACAGCCAGTTCAGTGAGCCCCCTTCCATTCCAGGGCAAAGAACTGGTAGATCACATATGTTCTGGAACCAGGCTGGCCATGCACTAGCCTGAGCTGTGGGTCCTTCATGGACTCAAATTACTCTTCTGCAAAGTGGGTATAAGGACGCCTTCATAAGAAGACTCTTGGAGGAATTATGTAAGGGATTATTTTATTATTTAGTAGGCCAGAAATAATCTGTGGTTGTCTTTACTACAACATCCCCAGACCTAGTGATTCTTCATACAAAGGAATAACTGAATGCGTTTTTCTTATACAAACACATAAAGACCCTGCCCATAAAACAGAGTGGGTGCCAAGATCTTTCATAGTATAAATGCAAAGTTCACACAGAGGCAGACGTAAGCCTGGGTAGTGTCAAGGAAATCCAGCACTGAGGAAAGAAGGCCATGGTATAAGTAATACTTTGACAGTGCTTGATCTGAGACACAAACACTCTTGAAAGTAAGAACTTTACCCATGATGCTCTGGGTCTTCACAACCCACACCAGTGACTGGGCTCTACTTAGGGGGTGGCTTGATTAGCCAGAGGCCCAGTCCAATAACTATGTCTTTAATACCTTTAATCCTTTAGAGAAACTTCTGAGATCCAGGCTGTTTTTGTCATTCCTGCCACATCTTGCAGATATGGATGCTGAGACAGAGAGAAGACAATTGTCTTGCTTAAGGCCATGGAATTAGCAAACAGCACAAGCTGGATCTGAGGCCACAGGTTTGGTTCCAGAGCTCACACTCTTGATCACCATCTACCATTGCTGCTCATCTAATACTGAGTTGTCCTTGGGACTGGTTTTCTTGAAGGAGACTTCCAGGGTAGGAGAACTTGGGCTTCTCTTGAGTCACCCTTGATCTCTATCCCAGAGAGGGTCTGGCTCCTTAGAAAGTGAATCATCTTGTAGCCGTAAAGTCTTTGTGGAGGCTGGAAAAGGCCAATGTGAACTAAGTAGTGACTGTGATTTTCAAGGCTTATGAGTAAGTCAAGCAGAATTAAGATTTATTAAAATTAAATTATGGTTCTTCTTCCATCAGAGCAGCTGTATTCTTAATTATTCAGTGGAAAAATCATATGGATTATTCAATGGAAGATAGCAAACACGGGTGGTGTTTACTCACTCTGAACATTCAAAAGAACAATTGACAGATTCATTTTTTAAAATAACAGTGTGTGAAAGTCAGAAGATAGTGTGTTGGGAAGTTCTGAAAAATATTATTTGTATTATTGTATTCATCTTTTAAAATGCTTTTAACAGTATTCATTATATTAATGAGAAAATATATTATTGGATAGTGTCTTCTTACCATGATGATAATAAATACACTGCGAATCCAGTAAGATCTGGTTTGTTGTATCTATACAAATCTAAGCAATCTGGAAGATTATTTCCTGTGATTCGAGGTAAATCCACCCATCAGTGTTGGCTCCAGGCTCGCCTGTGTTCCAGAGATATCAACCCAAGCATCTCCTCTCTCATCTCAATTTCTCTCACCAGCATTTTAACTTCACCAAAGTCTCTACCATCTTAAAAATACCTGGGTCCTGTGTTTGTGTATATTGTACTATTTTAACCACATTGAATATTATATATCGTTAATATTTCTACTTTAAAACTATCTTCAATTAAACAAATGGAGCTAATTCAATCATATTTATTAATTGAATATCTACAAGCCATTGTGTTTGTATCTTTTCCTTACAATTCCTTTTTATGTTCAATTTTTTTACCATCTGATTATTAGTGGATCACATTTATTTTCTTTTTCTGTAGAAATTTTGTGCGTGTGCATGCATGCACACACACACACACACACACACATATCTTATTTTGTTTTGTTTTTTGAGACAGGGTCTCACTACATAGTTCAGGTGGTTCCAAACTCATTATGTAGCCCAGGCTAGCCTTGAACTTGCAGCAATCCTCCTGCCTCGGTCTCCTGAGTGCTGGGATTACAGGTGTGCCCCACTAGGCCCAGCCTATACATCTTATTTCTATTTGCTATACTTTATCTGTAAATTTGAAGTCACATACATGGAGAATTTTTTCCAACCACGTCATGAGTCAGTGCATAGTCCCTGACCGGTGTAGAAACCTTAGCATGCTTCACTGCTGCTCGTGAGCTTTACTCACTAATCTACTATATAGTGACCTGCAAACCCAGACTCTTATTAGAAATATTTAGAGAACTTGACTTTTAATTTTTAAAGTATTTGATCAGAATAGACCAGAATGGCCATCTGCAACACTTCAGCAGCATTTGGCTCTTGGCTATGGACTCCTCAAAGGCTGGGCAAAGCACCTGCATTAATTGTGCCATCTTTTAAAGTTACATCATTTTTTTTCTTTTTTTGCCTTTAGGGTTAGAGCTTTAAATTCCTTTATTGTATAAATGAAAAATGTGTAGTGTGATGTTTTGATATACACTTCCTTGCTGAAATGAATACTACCGGTAAGCAAATCAACATAAGCATCAACATCCAGAGCTGCCTTTTGTGTGTGTGGTGACAGTATCCCAAATCTACTCTCCTGGAACATTTTCCATGTAGAGTGCAGTAGTATTTACTGTCATTCCCTTGTAGTACATTGCATCGCTGGACTTACTCATCTGGTGGAACTGCAGAAGGCTAGGTTTTGCCTTCCGGTGTCTCCTCTCCTCCCTTTCCTCCTCCTGGGAACCGGTGCTCTACTCTGGTTCTGTCTTTTGACTTTTCTTAGCTTTTACAGTTTGATCTTATGTATGTTTTATTGGTTTCTTGTTTTCCATTCTTTCTGATACATCATTTTCCTGTATCATAGATCCTTTGGTAATTTTCATGTGATACACATACCTTCAAGTTTCTGATTTCTCTTACATGTAATCAAACAACTGGAGTACTTGCTTGATTAGGAACAAAGTTCTAAGTTTGTAATAATATTTCTTATAGATCATTTGTCTTCTAGCTTACAGTGTTACTGATGTGGTCTAATTACATCAGAATCGTAATCCTTTAAGGCAAACTATTTTAGTTTTCTGATATATTTTCCAATTTATGACATTTGACTGTGTTGTGAACCTTCACTATAATATCTACGGAGGTGAGGATTTTATGTTATTAGCACCCATGCCGCTTAATGTTTAAATACTCCATTCAATTTAGATACAGTTCACTCTTCGATTAGAAAATCTTCTATTATTATTGTTGTTCTTGCTGCTGCTCCTGTTGCTATTATTATTATCATTATTAATATGTCCTTCTCTCTTCTTAGAATTTCTTTGTAACGAATGATGGCCACTTTGGAGATATCTTTATGCCTCCTTTGTCTCACGTCACTTTGAGGCGGAATCATCTCCCCATTTTCCTAGGATCGGGGTCTCCTCCTTTGAGAGCGCGGTGCGCTGTTGTGGTGCCTGCTTATCCGCACGTCATCCTCACCACTTGCCTCAGCCGGGCTCTGCTTCTCACCATCTCCATCTCCCCTTCCTTTTCAATCCTCTGCCAACTTCTTAGCACACACTCCTTTATTTTTTCCCCTCCTCTCTTCTCTGCTCACTTCTTTGCAATGCCGAGCAGAAACACCGAAATGACACTCAGGATTTGGAGGCAGATTTATTTACATGGATGGGCACTGACCAGGATCATTCCAGAAATATCAGGCCCTGATCTCTGGTGGTCTAGGGGTTATATGGGATCAGCAAGCAGGAAGCACAGAGGCACAATGGCTTGTCAGTTGGGATTGGCTTATATAATGTGCATGATAGTGATGGGCTATGCATCACGGCGATCTGCTGTTTCTAACATGCAGGAGCAACCGGGACTGGAACAGGAACTGTTACCTGTGCAACTGAGAAACGGAAGTGTACTGGCCTGGGGGTGGGGGGCTGGGGGCAAATTTTCTGTTACATCTTGACTGGATTTTACCTCCTCCTTTCATTTCCTTTTCTTTCTCTCCTTCTCTTTCTTTTTGCTGCTTTTCTTTACCTCTCCTTCTTTTCATCTTTTCTCCCCTTTACCTTCTCCTGCCGGGTCTTATCCTTCCATCTCTTCCTTCCTCCCTCCTGGTCACACCCTCCGATAGATACTACTTTCTCCTCTCTGGCTTCTTTCAGTCCCATATCTGCAAAGTACCAATCAAACCTCCTCACCCCTTCCACAAAAGGACTTCCAATTTGCATCCAATGTTCTTCATTTGTGCTTTCCAGTATCTTGATTCCTTGAGTTATAAAATATCGGTGCCTGAAATTGCAGTAAGCTTTTAGGGAAAGGAGATGTATTGTTTATAATTTTAATACATAGAATTGCCTTTTAACCTACTATTTTTTTAAGAGTTTGAACTCCGAGTGGCAAAGACTCTGCAATATTTATTTGTTTTTGTTTACTTAATACGTGGCACATGGTGTTGTTTTGCAAGCCTATAAAGTACACATAACTGTGGGTTTTGCAAAATTAAATGCATCTGGTTGTTTTAACTGATTATCCAAATTGTCATGTCCCAAACACAAAGAGATGGCTCAGAAACCCAGTGATTGTGTGGGCCATAATTTGAAAATAACACTCCAGTTTCTGTCAGTCCTTCTTGGCTGAACCTGAGAATGGTTGTTAACCCTTTCTCAGAGGAGCAGAGTGAGGGTGAGTAGCAGTTTTGTGGCTTTTTTGGTACGCAGATGTTCATTTTCAAAACTTAATTTCAAACAATAAAAAAAACGTACCTCACAATCATTTTGTCTCTTTATTTACTTAATATGATTTATTTTAAATGCATTTCACATCACCGTCATGTATCAGAGCTGCACCACCACCTGTATTTTGTAGGGGAAATAAACAAGACCTCTCCCATCAGATGAGTTAATTACACTGACATATTCGCTCCTCCCCAGAGATACCATAAACTAAAATGTTGCGGAGCTTTAATTCAAACAAGCAGGCTGGAAACAAGAGCTGTGCAGTGGTATAATTTTCTTTGGACGAATCAAAAGCTCAACACCGACTTGATCCTAAGGGGCAAGAGAGGTTGAATTTATCAGAGGGAGGCTCAGCTAGGGTCAGGGAACAAATCTGTAGGTGAGGCGGGCTTGAACCCATTTCTCAGTATTTTGGCATTATGGTCCAACCTTTGAGCTTCTGAGCATCACACAGTCATTTTCTTTACTGGCTTCATCCAGTCATTTCTCCCTCTCCTCCTGTGTCTGCCTGGTGCTGACTGTGCTGACTGAGGCCATTTGTTCCACAGGGAGCATGACTGCATGTGGTCCAGAGTCATGTTAGTCTCCAGGAGGCAGCTGTGGTGGCTGTCACAGTGGCTTCCATCTGTTAAGGAACTGAAGCAGACTGAAGGGAGAGACTATTGCGGATGGATAAGTTCTGAAGCAGAACCTAAGATGAAGGTCCAGAGGAAGCGATTCTCTAGAATTGTGTAAGGAGGCGGGAAAAACAGCAAGGAGAGGCAGGAAGCCGAGCAAGGCACATCCCAGCCTGGGCGTGATGGCATGGGCGTGCCGAGCACATGCTTTCCTCCCCTGATGGCTGAAGAGTTGGGTTTGCACATCCGCATTCTGGCTGGCCTCTAGCTAAGAGCCACATAGAAAGGACACACACTGCAGGCACTTTTGGTTTTTTCCCCTATGGACAAAGAAGCCCCAAGTATGCGGAACCCCTCAATCTATCATGGTTTGACTTTTGATTTTTCTTCTTCCAGTGATGTGAAAGTGCTCTGTGTACACAAAACTGCACTTGAGTTTTAGATATGGGTATTTCCATGGGTTGTGCTATGCAGTGTTTTTTGCCCTGGTTTTCTAGACAGTCACAGCTCCCAGCCGGCCCCAGGGTCACCAGGGGAAACATTTGACACTCTACCATGTGTGGTGCTCCTCAGCTAAGATGCCCTGGATGAACGATGTAGTAAATGCATTTCCAGCACACAGTATTGTCCATGTTAAAGAGTTTACTGGGGTGTAACCCCACTGTAAGTTACCGAGCATCTGTAGAGGTGAAAATCCACAAAAACTTGGCATGGGGAAAGAACAGAGACTGTAAATGAGATTCAAGGTGGGATAAGAGGGGCAGAATTTCTGTCTTCAGTAAGGTTCCGGGTGTCTGAGCCCGCAAGGTCCTAGCTGGAGAAGGAGGACGCTGTTCCTCACACCCGGGGGCCCCTGCATGCATCCTGCACTCTGCAGAGCACCTCAGCTCAGACAGCTTTTGAGAACCTCTCCAACATTTGAGACCTAAATTTTGTAACCATTAATGGTCTAACAGATAAAAGATTAGCTTGAAATTAACAAAATTATTAATGCAGCTGATATTTATTGAGTTCCTAATAAGTTTCATTCCTTCCTAGGAGCTGGAGGTATTCCAGTGGACAAAGCATTAAAAAATACTACATGGCAAGAATAAAAAGACAAGAAACAAAATAAATAAGCTACAGAGTACCTTGTGTTCACAATCCTAGTGGAGAACACAAACGGGTAAGAGGAAGAGCACACGGAGCTGGGGGCAGATGCAAGCTGTGCTATTAGTGGGTGGTCAGCAAGAGGACCACGCAGAAGGTGGTGCTTGAGTAAGGACCTGAAGGAATTTCCCCTTACGTTTTATGGGGGGTAGGAGGGGTATTTGCAGAGAAAAAAGAGCAAATGCAAAGATCCTGGGGCTGAAGGTTGCCCAGAGTGGCTGAGATAGAGATGCTGAGAGTAAAGGGAAACCAGCAGAAAGAGAGGGACAGGCCCACTGTTGCACGGCTGTGTCACAAGGACTGGCTTTGTTCAGCCCTAATAAAATCTTTACTATATTTCAAGGAATGTACATTTTGGTTTTCTCATTTTACTACACTCTCTGCTTTATGGGTAGAGGAAAAGCCCACGGAACAGAGATACTCAGAAGGAAATTTTAAATAACACAGTGCTGTATCTCTCTTTTGGCAGCAGTGTCACAGTAGTGGAGTTGGGGTTGGAAGCGATTCTGCTGCCTGATGTCACCCAGGAGTTCACTTCCTTCCACCTCTTTGCTCCGCAGTCCTTCAGGCATTGTCCTTTTTTGTGCAATGATCCTGAGCGACCGTCTCTGTGTGGATGCTACAGAACCAGGCAAGAAGGACCAGAGGTAAATGAAATCAAGTAACTTCTGCCCTAAGGAACACAAACTAGGTGTCACACCTGCCTCCATCCAACAGATCAGATTGAATGGGGTGCAGAGGTAAATTTCACAAGTCAATTTGACTGGGCTAAGGGGTGCCCAGTTGGCTGGTGGAACATCATCTTCTGGGTGTGTCTGTGACAGTGTTTTCAGAAGAGATGAGCATTTGAATGAGTAGACTGAGTAAAGTGGTTTACCCTTGCCGGTGTGGGTGAGCACTTTCTAATCCGCAGAGGTTCCCACAAGAACAAGGCAGAGGGAGGGTGGATTCATGCTCTCTCTCTCTTCTTGGGCTGGGTTATCCATCTCTCCCTCCTCTGTTGTGGACATTGGTGCTCCTAGTTCTTCAACCTCCTCTTTGTACTCAGTCCAGGGTTTATACCATTGGCTCCTCCAATTTCAGACCCACAAACTTGTGCTGAAACTGAAGCACCAGTTTTCCTGGGTCTTAGGCTGCAGACAGCAATGTGGGACTTCTCAGATTCCTCACTGCACAAGCCACTCTCTCACTTAGAACTCTACATGGCTCTATTTCTCACTGCTCTTGACCCTTGTGAGAATCCTGTCGAAGGCACATAACCACGTTGCGAAGTACACAAAAGGGAGGTTAGGTGGCTTTGTACTACCAAACTCGGGGGAACAGTGTGGGTTCTATGACTAAGATGAAGAATTACACAATGGGTTCTGGGGTCCAATTAGCATTCTCTGTTATACCTAATGATTGCTGGGAACTCCTGATCAAAATCAAATTAAACAAATGACTCAGAGAGAAATAAGCAGCTTTATAAACAATCTTTCCAATTATTTTAACAAAATAAATTTTTTAATGTCATAAATTCCAGGCAGCATATTTCAGAGAGTTCCATTCATAACTACCACATGGCAGCCCTGGGAATTAATATATTTTAATAAACTTTTTATAACAGGAGAGGCTATACTTAAGAAAGTCTTTTATTTCTAAAAGTGATACATGGAAATAGTACACATTTTTGAGAAACCACACGATGTCTCGATATATGCATATACTGTGTAAAGGCAGTTTTAAAATTGCCCATGCACTTTGGTCATGTAGCATTGCAGGTCTACAAGTCAAATGATGCTGCACTGTAGAAAAAGTGGGATTTGCAAACTGAACTCTGGGGAGGTAGATTGATAAATCCACCAACCAATTTATTCATTTACAAGAGGTGATATAGCTGGCACAATAATTCAGCCAGTCTCTTTCCTGGTATTGACTTACCTGAGAAACCAAATTAATTATCAGAAGGTTGCCCTGCTAAGTATGGAATTAGAGAGAAAGGAAATTGGATGGTCTTAAGGGATTGTTTTTATAGGCTTGGATAAGTCCTGATAAATTGCCTTTAAAGAGAACGAATGTACTACATGCAGAGCCTGTGACTCTGTCCCAAGCACCACTGCCTTGAAGTCTAATGTTGACCCAAGTTTATCATCCAAAGCTTTCAATTGACAGTTGTCATTTTTATATTATGCAACTTTTTACAAACCGAAATTGTATTTCCCATCAATGCAATGTTAAGTGTGCCATGTTCTTGTTGTCTGGGAACTAGTTTAATCTCACAGAGAAATGGTAATCTGTTATGAGAAATAATTTCCTACTTTAGACTTTCTTCCTATTCCTTAGTTTGTCTCACTCTAGGTCTTTCTTATTTTCTTTTTCCATCACCATAATGCAGGCCTTAAAAAGCTTGGAAATACATGAATGTGAAATAAATCAGGCAAAATATCTTATTTCATTGTAGTGAATAACTACAATCCAGCAAAATTCTGGTCCTTAGACTTAGTGGTCCTGTGGTATCAGGCAAGAGAGCTTTCCTCAGTTTCCTTACTGATAAAACCTGAAGGTAATAGTGACTTCAGCATTATTATGTCATGGTGACCTTGTGGAGCAAACTGTGATGGTTGCAGTTGTGAGCAGTTTGGAACAGCGATGCTCAAAGAAGTTGTGGTTGGAGCAGCCCAAAGGGTTCCAGAGTCCTGAGACCCACAAGATCAAAAGTATTTTCATCACAGTATTAAGAAATTGTTTGTCTTTTCACTGACTTAACTTTCACACAAGCAGCAGAAGAGTAATGTTGGGTAGAACTGTTGGTGCCTCAGGATGAGGCGAGGTGACAGCAGCAACTGAGACAGAAGTGATAGTATTTGTCACTCTGACATGACTGCAGGGTGAAAAATTTTACAAAGCACTGGCTCATTCCAAAGTGTCCTTGATGGAATAGTGACATTTCTTAATTGCACTAAGTTCTGTGTGATGAAATGGAAATCCATACAAGCACTTCTGCCACACAGGGAATCACTTTGGTTCTCTTCACAAAAACAGTGGTATGGTTGACTTGGGAGCTGAGGTCATTGTTGTTTTCATGATACCAGAAACACTTCATTTGGGAGAATGAAGAATTATGGTTACTCAGACCTCAGGACCTGGAAGGTTTTTTTTTAAGTGAACAAAACCATCCATCACTGCATGGAATACAACTAACAGTATTTGTTGTTGGTAACGAAGATTCTTATTTTCAAGGAAAAATGAGAATTTTCTAAAACTTGAGCCCACTACTGTGAGATTGACAGCTGCCCATTTGTCAGTACTTCTATGGCAAGAGCACTGATGATGTGAAATGTCAACAGCTGGGATATCTTTTATGGTTTGGATTCGTGTCGGCCAAAGGTCCACATACAGAGGTTTATGCCTGGGGTACTGATACTGGGAGGTGCTGTGGACTTTCAAGAATTGGGACTTAGCAGGAGGTCTTTAGGTCATCACAAGGTGACCTTGAGGGAGACTGTGATCCTGGTCTCTGTCTCTCCCTTTGCTTCCTGATTTGCAATGTGGCTAGTGACTCAGACCTATGATCTCATCACTGCTACACTCTACAGAGGCCAAACCAATAGGCTGCTTATTCCTGAATCTGGACCTCCAAACTGTGTTAGATAAACCTTTTCTCTTTGTAAGTTAATTGCCTGAGGTATTTCATTGCAGTAACTTAACACTGGCAAACACATCTTTGTAACTTTGTGACCCAGTATAGCAGACAAAATACATTTTAATGTAGCAAGGCAAGAAAAATCTACTGGTACCCTTACAAATTTTACAGTGCCACCAACCATTACAAAACTAGCATTTATAAATTTTGGTGTAATAACTACTATCTACACTTATCAAAAAAGCTTGTTAAAAATACTCCTCTAACTACATCTGTGTGTAAGGCTGAGTTTTCCTTATATATTTAATTCAAACAGGGCAACATGTCACAACAGATTGGATACAAGAGAAGATATAAGAATGTGTCTGTTTTCTGTAACCAGATTTTAAAATTATGTTTTTGTTATATATTTTTGTTTGTAAACTGTAGATACATTCATTTATAAAAGCATACGTCTTTATGTTAACACGATATGGATTTGCTATTATATATTAAATTAATACTGTTATGTCAACATGGCTTTATAAATTAAAATTTTTCCTTGCTTTAATTTCTAATGTCATAACACTGATCACTATTAAACTTATAAACAAGAAATCTTTGGAAACCTCGGTAGCTGTTCAAGAGTACCCAGCACCCTAGGAGCATCCTAGGGGCTGAAAGTTTAAGAATCACTGATTCAGGACATTACATAATACACAGTAGTAGATATATAATCCTTCACTCTTTCATGATCTAGTTATTCACAAAACTATAATTACTTGTTACCAAATTATATATAATTTCATTTAATAGTTAACTAGATTAGTTAACTTTTATTGAAGACCTCTCATATCCCAGACACTGCTATTTGCTTTACATAAATTATCGCATGTGATGTTAAGAAAATGTGATGAAATAGGCACGATTGTTAGCTTTATTTTATAGGAAAAAATGTGATACAGAGAAGGTAGGTAGTTAGACCACGGTCATGTAGTTATTAAAGCAGCTGCAGTGGGGCCCCTGGCAATCTGATCTAGAGCTTCTAACCTTACTGGCCTTTTTCCCTATGCAAGTGAGTTTATTGATATCATCCATTTTGTAAAAGCTCTGTGTCCATCACAACTTGACTGTAAGATCAAAGTTCACTTCCCCCACTCTACTCCACGCTAGTCTTGCCATTACTGTTTAGGAACCCCCTAAAATTGTGTCACATGGGGCCACCTACAAGTCCATCATCAGCCACCTTCCCTTTTCTTGCCTTTTTCTCCCACCTGTTAGTTACAAAACCAGCTGAAGGAGTTTTATCATTGCAGGGTCTATGATGTCCCTTGTGTATGGGCTACTACCTCATAACTTTTGGATTCCAAAAAGTGCTGAGTCCTACCAAAACCGACTACGTAATTTGCATAATTGGCAGACCCAGTGTAAAACCAAAAGGTTGGTAATGTTCTACAAATATTGTCCAAACTTCAAGACTGTAACAGTGCAGCATCAGTCAAGCACAAGGATCCATGGAAGGTAGAATTTTGGTCTCTTGACTGAGGAAATGGCTGTGGGTTCTCTGCAGAATACCCAGAAATGTTACCACCTGTCTGAATTTACCCTCACAAGGATAGGGCCCAGGACCCAAGTCTCACATGCACGGTCTTGGGAATGAGTCTAGAAGCTCTGGTCATCATCTCTGTAGCCAGAGTTGACCAACTCTAGCTCACATGATTGGGGACGTAGATACTGTGCTATTTCCTCTAGTAATCTCTCCTTCCTGGAGCAAACACCCACCCTGCTGGAGTTCTGTGGTTTTATGCAGCTGGTGCGGGACTGGTCATGCAGTTGTAGTTCTCTCTCTGTTGCTGAACCAGGGCCTGGCCGTAGTCTGCTGCTATTCTCTGAGTAGAGAGAAGTTCAAGTTTTATCTTCTAGAAAGTATGAAGACCATGCTACACTGAACAGGAGTCCCCATTTTATAGAGAAATCAAGCTAACTCAAGCCAAAGAGAGATATTTATTGTCTTGTTTAGCCAAGGCATGGCAAGGCTGGAAAAGACTGGCTTCGTTATGAATGGATGCTGGTTCCTGATGTGGTCTGCACTGCACCACTGGAATCCTATTCATCTGCTGACTCAGTGTTCCCTGGGTTTATCTGTGACCAAAGACATGGTGGGATCATTGACCCACACTGGTCACTGATGGGGTCAGGAAAGGAGAGTGAATGTTACTACCAACAGCTACTACCAGAACAGTAGAGCAGAAAGTATTTGCCCCAGGAAGGGGTAACTATTCTGGTCAAAATCCTTAAGGCAAAGTCATAGTTCAGTGAAATAGCCCTTTGCAGAAATGTAAAATTGAATGTTGGCAAATGTTCCACATAATGAGAACAAGTGATTGGGATTCAATTAAGAGAATAATTGTTGTTTCTTAGGACACATTATCAGGTGATTACTGATGTTTGTACCTCAATAGCAAAATTTGTTTCAGAGTCCAGAGAGAGGCAGAATCAGCAGACACCTGCTAGTCTCTGAAAGTCACATGGAATGACTTGGTGCACTGTGCTCAGGTTTTAGGATTTTGGAAGTCTCCCAGTAGCTATCAGTACCAGTATATGATAAAACCCTGGATTCTATTTCCAAACTCACAATTTCACAGAAAGTTATCCATAAAAAAAGGTAGAAACAAACCATACCCTGTGGATCTTATCTGCATGGCCTCTGTGTTGCATGATTTATTTATTGCCCAAACACACTTGACAACAAAAGGCAAACATGAAAGAACACTCACGTGAGTTATCAGCTGTCTTCACAAACTGTTGGCAGTAAAAGAGAGACCCAGTGAAGAATTCCCATACTTTTATTTGCGTATTTCTCCCTTTTTTGGTACCAAAGATACTTTCTTTGCAGGAAGACTGTCTCTGTTTTCCCAGCACCTGAAATGGCGAGAACAGATTGAAAGCAACCAGGGTATGGGGAAGATCATTTTCTTATGTGTAGGCACGGCCAATGAGAAGTTGCCAGCTCTGCAGTGGTTCAGTGATTTCTTCCAATTCTTTGCAAGGCTGACCTATTTCTAATTCCTTGAGCCTATCGTCTGAAAGGTCATTAATCTGAGCTCAGCTTATGATGTCGAAGCTCAAGACTTCTGTTTCTTAAATGCCAGAGTTGTGTCAGGTTCCCTTTTGAAATGTTGGTGTCTTTATTCAGGTGTGCGGTTAGTAGCGAGGTATATCAGCTATTTCCTTTCTTGTGGAAACATTCACCTAATCAAAGGAGCTACCTGAGTTTGTTTTGGCCATTTGGCTCTCTGCCTTGGATTCAAAAGACAATACCCCCGTTCTTTCTTAGTGTCTAGTTCAGGGACAAATAAGTATGTGTTTGTTGGAAGGTTGACAATATCTGATGTCCTTTTGGGGAGGGAAGTTGGAGGAAAACAGGAAAGTAACCAATTTATTTTAGTCACTCTGTCGCATGTCTCATTTTCTACAGGGTGAAACCCACGTTCCTTCTTGTCACACAAGAGGTTCTTTTCACCCTTTTTTTTTTCTTCTTCTTTTTTTAACCAGTCTTACTTCTTGCTTGTCCCCAAACTTGGACATCTAAGAGTAAGGTGTACCAAGGTCCCTTTAGGGCCTTTGTAAATGCTGTCACCTGCCTTTTCACCCGGCTGTTTCCAACTGGTCTTTATCAGGTTCCAACAAATGGCCTCACTGCACCCTGGAGGTGCAGTGAGGCAGGGATCCTTCACTGTGTTCCTATAGCAACTGGTGTTTGCTGCAGGACACACCCTTATGTTCATTTTTCTTGCTTCTGGCTTTCTTATTTCTTCCCTTCCCCCTTATCCCTTTCTCTTCCATTTCAATGCAATATTCTTAATCAAAATTAGAACATTGTGAGTAAAATGTTCAGTCCTCTTGGACCTTGCATAGGATCCATTCTATGCCCCAGTAGTCACCCTGCTGAGTGACGAGGGTTGCTGACCATAGGATCTGCACTGATGGGCTCTTTGCTTTCCACTTTCTTGTTGGGTTTGGTCATTGTGGGCATCAAAGACCATGTGTAGGCAGAGCAAAACTGGGGGGCATTCTTATGCCTCCCTCCCTAGCTGCTATATGTCTATGGGCTGGTTGTGTCTTGCTAGCAATGGCTAGAGGTCCTCTCAGGTATCTTTTCCTGCAGTCACCTGTCTGGGTTCTGGTGGCACTTGTCCTCTTTACTTCAGGTTTGAGGTTATTAATGATGCCATCATTACTATCCAGGTGAGTAGCTCTGTGCATCATTCATTTCCTTTAATATTGCTTCAGTTTGTGCACACAATTCTGTATTAAATGTTCCTCCTGCTACCTGTCCTGAATGGGCTTCTGTTTCCTGCTAGGATTTTCAGTAAATCAGGTCCCTTTCAATCTCAGTCTCTGACCCTTACCCCAGCGTCACTCTGGTTATAACTTTATCTCTTAAATCACTGTAATTCTAGATTTTAGCAAAGTAGAAGGGGCCCGGCAAATGTTGGCTAAAAGCTATTGTGGAATCTTAACCTCCCAGGAGAAGATGGGTCAAAATTTGCTAATTCCAGGCAAGCACTCATTTCCTCTGCACATTATAAAGATGAGACAGGATCACAGTTATTAAAGTGGAAAATTCCTTTGCTGTTGTGGCAGCAGAGAGCCATTATGTGTTCCAACGAAAGGCTCAGGAATGGGTGTAGAAATAATCTGCTGTACACTATCAAAAACTGAAAGCACATTCTTTTCCTTTGAAATGAGATCAACTTCTGGAAGATTTTACTCCAACACTCATCCATCTAAAACTTCTCTCCAAGGACAGGGGTAAAATGCAATTTGTTTTATAATAAGCCTCAGGAGTTTACTTTAAAGACATGATTACCCAGAAGGCAGCAAGAGCTGTCTGCAGTTTCATCTGTTTCAAGAATATTTCTATCCTGAAGAAAGACAAGATAGCTCCACAGTTTCTCTGGAAAGGCTGGCTTGTAAATTATAGGGAAAATAGAATTTTGTGTGTCTGTAATTTATCCTGGAATCAACCTCCTTCCTTGTCAGTGAGCTCAAAAACCGAGCAGAAGCCCTAGCAGAAGCCCATCTCTTTTTCAGACCAATCGTGGGAAGCGCTATAAGTGCACAGCCTTAATTCTGCTATGATTTCATCACTGGCTCAATGCTTAGATCAAGACCAAGCTGGGACATTAAAACTCCAGCCATTATCATATGAATCTTGCATGTCTCATGTCACCCAGTCTTCTGAGCAGCACTATCAAGAGTATTTTCTTCACAGTTCTGTTTTACAGATGGAGACACTGAGGTTTAGTAAGGCAAAGAAACTTCTCCAGCTGAGTGGTGGAGATAGTATTTTCTTTGTATCCTAAATTCTTTGTCACTGCACCTGCTGCCTTCCAAGCTCTCTTCATTCATCAAGGTGGAAGTAATCAAGTGTAACCCTGGGATACCTCTCTTCCTTGGATCCAACTTCTGTTCTTATCAGTGAGTTGTATTTGATGTTACTCAAAGGTGAAAATGACTGGTCATGAGCCGTATTTGGTACTTAAACTACCTCCACTCCAAGGACCTTTCACTTAAATCACACTGAATCACACTGGCAGGGTTTTGGATAAGTATCTTCCAAAGGCCCACATGTTAAAGGCTGGTGGTCAGCCTATGGTACCCAGGAGGCAGTGGAACCTTTAAGAGGTTGGGTCTACTGGGAGGAAGTTAGGTCACTGGTGGGAATAACTTAAGGGAATACTGAGACCTCAGGGCCTTTCTCTTTCTGTTTCATAACTGCCAAGAATTGAGCAGCTTCCTGTACCACACATTCCCTGCCATCATATTCTGCCTCACTGCAGGGCCAAAGGCTGTGGCGGGGAGCATCAAATGACCATGGACTGAAACCTCTGAAACCATGAGCCAATGTAAAATTTCTTTCCTAAGAGATATGTCAGGTGTTTTTTTACAGTGACAAAAATCCGACTAACATGAACACATGTTAGAGTGACTAACAAGGTCTCTGATTTCATTTTTCTTCCCTCTGTTTTGAATTCTTAGGTAGAGCTCCACCAAAAAGGAATTAATCACTCTCGAACTTCCCCCTTTCTGCTGCTCTCTAGACTCACAGAATAGCAGTGGAATTAGCAGAAATCCTCCTCCAGCTCCTGCTTCTGTTCTCTCTCCCATGTATGATTCTTCTTTCCCTTAGAAGTGTCCTTGTTGTCCTCATCACACTAGCTGGTTCCACTAGGGCACAGAGGTCCTGATGTGAACATTCTAGAGATTTGTTTCATTATCAAACATTGGTTGGATGTTTGATACAATTCTCCTTACTCATATCATGTTCTGACATGAGCATTAGTGACATTTTGGACCTCCTAACTCTCTGTGGAGGGGGCTCTGCTGGGTACTGTAGGATGTTGCAGTTTTTCTGGCTCCTGCCTACTGAACAGCAATTTTCACTAAGTTATGACAACTGCAAATGTCTCCAGACATTATCAACTGTCCTCAAAGGTCAAAATAGTTCATAGTTTAGAACCACTGGTGCAGTACATGAGAGGCAGGGCCTGTGTCAATATAGAAAGCTTAGCCTTGGCAGCAATGCAGCTAGATCTTCACATTTCTACATCTTATGGAGCATACTCAGTGGTGACTAGGATTCTTCTCTAGGAAAAGGGCAGTTTGGAGGCCCCTCAAGGTAAAGATCCCAGTGCATGATGCATTGTTTTCCTGAACTCTTTTCACATTCCCTGCCTATAGGAACCCAGGGTCTGAGTGTATTCAATTTCTGCATGGGTAGAGGTTTAGGCTGCAATAAAATCTTGTAGGGACACACGGCTCTGGTCATTAGGTGATCATAGATCAGTACATTTTCTCTTGCAATCTTCACAGTAGCTCCTCAAGAAGGAGAGTAGTACGATTCTATTACACAAAAGAAAATTGAAGAAGAAAGCCAGATGTCCACACCTTGTAGGTAGTGAGTGACAGAACCAAGCTGTGAGGTGAGGTCTTTTTGATTTCAGACACTGACTAATTGATCATCACTGCTTCTTTGTTGCTGAAAGTGAGTTCTGTGACTCTCTTACCTGAGAAGGAAACAAATGAAATGAATAAAAGAAACTCAGATTCTGAAAAATCTACCTAAGAGACTGGATCCTCTCCAACTAATAAACCAAGGGCAGTTAGTTTGATTGCTGTTACTCCCAGAAAACTATCCAAGAGAAACAGATAATGGTCTTCCTTCTGCCATCTACCTGCCAGTTTAATCTCAGTCCCATCTTCTACTTAAGGGGCAGGAAGGTTTTAGACAGATTATTCCATTGCTTGTAGGAAAGTGTTGCCACCTCATTTAGCTTTCATATGCTATGTGATGCTGGGCAGTGTTTGTATTGTTTGCAGCTTTATTCAGCACTTAGGACTCTCAACGAGTCTTCACTGCATGAAGAAATCAATGAATTATTGGCTAAATCCATCTTGAAAAAGAGTAGATTAATTTTGACTTTCATTGCTTTTTCTCAGATTTTTAGTCTGTGAGTACTTGGTGTGGAATTAGTGATGTGTTTCAATATTAGCAAAAATGTAGTTTTTAGAATACTGGTGTAGAATCTTAAAAATGCCCAGGAGGGTAAACAGATACTCCCAGTATCTGTGGGGTGAGGTTAGAGCATGATATAGTATTTCTAGGGAAAATAACTCCACAATTCACAATGGGAAAAGTTGTCCACTTGAAATCTCTTCAGGTCCTTCTGCTTGAGTTGGGGAGCAGTGGCAGCTGTGACAATGTAACTTTAACAACACTTTGTCACTTTCTAGCTTCCCTTACTAACCAACCAAGAGCAGACTTGCAGCTGAAAAGCTTCAGTGGACACGTCCAGAGAGAATTTAATATGTGTTCACGTTTACATCATGGGACATTCAAGGTGGTCATCAATTTATGGAAAATTCTACTTTTATGTTTTACATTTATGGTTTTCATATATTTTCATCTGCAAGGGGAAGATTAATGGAAAGAATCATGTTTCAAGTCTTTAAAATGGTTGCTACACAAACTTGGGCAAATTGTGTATGTGCTACACAAATGGAAGGAATCTGAGAAATATCGATGTAACTGCTAAGACCAAAGATGGTGCTGGTTTTGAACCCTGAATTCGTGTCTCACTAGGATGATGACCTTTAGCATGATTTTCAGCTGTATTGAGTTTTGGCTCTTCCAAGTAAATACGAGGATAGGATATACATGATAGTTGTCTCATGAGATTTAAGAAAATAATATGCATGGAACATTTGGTTTATTAGCTGACATGTAAAAAAGCACTAAAGAATAATGGTTGTTATTGTTTACTGTTGTATCTTGTTACCCCATGAATTAATGTTATTATTAGATAAGCTATAGAGAAAACCCTGGTAATAATACCAGAGCACTGAGGACTATTCTTAAATTGATACAAAGTGGTCGGAATCTACAGTGGCTTCTATTGGCTAAGTATTGTCAGAGGGGTGGACAGATGACCAGCTCTCCTTAAACTACTGTTTTTGGTAGATGTTCCCCAACATTTTCCTGGTGTACAAAAAGTGAACCCATATGCAAAGTCACTTTTGTTGGTTTCCTTGGGGTATAATTTACAAGTAGTTTGTTTGGGTGGGTTCTCTGGGAAGTGGCATTGTCATAGCTATACGTGGCTTATTCAGCTTTTGTTTTGGTCATGGAGGGACCTGCTTCCTTCTGCCATAAACATTTTTGGTCTGTAACTATTAGGAAAATGTTAGATCCTCTTGAATCTTAACCATCTACTCTGTCTTGGGAGTGGGTTCAGAACAAGATTTCAGGTCAAATCTGGAAGTTTGAGCTTCAGAATTGAGTTGGATTCTGATTTCTGTTTCAGTTTCTTCCTCTCTGCTTCTGGAATACCATAAAAATAAAGTCTGGTCACTAATGCTGGTGGGATTTTACAGTGTCCCCTACAAGGCAAGGTGCATTTGACAGGAAGAAGTTTGTGAAAGATCTTGGGGACAAGAACTTGGATTATAGGGACCCATTTGCCACCTTATGCAGAGCATTAATTCATTTTCTGTTGTGCAAACAGACACACACACAAACAACCTGTAACCAGGTGATTAATAAAAAATAGAAGTTTATTTGCCATATGGTTCTGGGGGCCTGGGTGGTCACACAGCGTGGCATCAGGTTTTACTCTGCCTCTGCTGAGGTCCTTCTTGCTGTGTCATAGCACAGTGGAACGTTTCACATGCAAGGCAGAGCACACATGCAAGCTCAGGCCTGTTCTTCTAAGCTTCCTGGTGTTGTGATGCAGGCTCCATCCTCAGGAGCACATCTAATACCTCCAAAGGACCCACCTCTAAATACCATTAATGTGGGAAATTTAGGGTTAAATTCTCAATCCTTGGCAATCTGGAGGAATACTCAGGCTGTAGCATGGACAGCAGACAGGAAGAGTGAATTCAGTGGCTGGACCTGTCTTCTCAGGGAAAAAGAACTGCCTTTGTGTCCCCAGTGGTCTCTACAAAAGCATTAGAGGTTTGACTGTTGGTGTAGGGACAGGATATGACCTTGTTTTATCCGAGTGTCAGGTACCCATCTTCTCCTTCCTGTCGCTCCTTCATTGTTGGGCAACTTCCTTGTCTAGCTCAAAATGGTTCACCACCAAGACCACCAGAGGGAAGAGATATATGAGGAGAGATGGGCATGGTGGGGACCTGCTGTGGCCTGGAATTGGCACACTGCACCTCTAACCATGATCCCGGCATTTATTCACAAAGCACCTCAACCCCCAAGCATCATTAGTAGGACACAGCAGATCTCGGCCTCCAAGACCAGTCAGAATGGTCCAGGGTGTGTGATATCATTTCTTGCCCATGAATATGTTTCCCACTTTGAGGAAGACATATTCACAGCTTTACACGTTTATTGTTATGTGCAAAGCACATCCCTGAGTGCAGATGATAAGCTGATAACAGACAAGCAGGCAGCTCTTCTCCTCAAGGAACTTACAAGGTGGAAAATAATAACAAGCAACTAAGCGAATAAATTTAAAAAGGGATGGCAAATGGTGACAGGCATTTGAAAAGAAAACACATCTAAAAGATTGCATGGCAAACAACCAAAAAGCGCATGCTCAGGAGGGCTCTTAATGTTCTTTGAGATCTGATCCTTATGAAGGAATGGGCAGGTGAAACTTGAGGGAGATGGAATATTAGAGACCAGTGAAACATGAAAGAACTATGGCTCCCTATAGTAGTGCAGATGAAATCTTACAAACTACAACTGAATAAAAAGGCAAATCACCCATAGCATCAGTTTCACAAAATCACACAAACATGCAAAACTGAGTCATATGGCCTTCGGAGATGTGTACACAGGGCATAAAAGGAAATACAAAAAAACCCCAGGAAAATGATGAACACGAAATTCAGGATAACATATCTAAGGGGAAAAGGAAAGAGAGAAGTAACATGAGTATAGTTGAAGTAAAGTTCTAGTTTTAAAGTTAGATGGTAGATTGGTGGATGCTACCTTTATTTTTATGCTTCCCAACTTACATGTGTTAAACGTATCGGTAAATATACAGCATTGCCTAACAGGACACACGGTTAGCAGCAGAATTTGCAGAATCCAGGCAGCCTAGTAAACAGGAAGCATGCTGGGTGGTCTCTGATTAACTGCACTGTACTCACCCCACCTATAGGGGGCCCCCGACCCAGGCCTCCACACCCTGTTTGACCCCGCCCATGGGCCAGTAGTTAAGAATACTGGGGCTCAGAAACAATAATTCCCCCTCAATGACGCCACTAAAAGACAAAGATGAACAAAGACACAGGCCAGGCCACTCCTTGTGAATTTATGAAAGGTGTGTGCTGGCGGCTGGGTGTGGTGAGGTGGTGTAACTAACGTGAATTTACAAGACATGCCCTTTAGCTAGCGCTGGGATTTGTGGGCCCTGCTTTGGTTTTTATTAAAGCGTGATGATCACAAGCAGAAGAAGAGATTTGTTATTCTAAAGACAGTTGCACACCAAAGTGTGCTATTGTATAATCTGGCATTTTCCCCAGGAGGGAGCTATGGTGCATTACTCACAAGTGACAGAACCAAAGAGCTCCATCTCCCAAGAGGCCGTGCATCTATTTAAGAGAAGCAGGGCTCTGAGATCGCCCCACCGTGGCTCAGGGCAAGCTGAAGGGGAGCAGCTTTCAGGGCACAGACCATGAGCCAGGCAGTAATTCTATCCCCCGCCCAATCCCAATCCTGTTCGTTCTAGTAGCAGGACTGCAAGCTGGGAGACAGGTGCCCAAATGGTATTCAAGGCTCTGACTCCATAAATGCCAGTAGAGGAGTCTCTTTCTGTGCCTCATTTTCTCAGAAGACCTGTGCATCCTGAGGCTAAGACTTTGGGCTTAGGAATGCAGGCCTAGGGCTTGCAGTGTGCTCCTTTGGTCTCCACTTGTCTCTGGTCCTTTCTTTTCTCATCTAAACAGTCAAGACTGGCTCACTGTCAGGGTAGAAGAAGTGAGGGAAAGCGGTAGGCATGTGCCAGGCACATAGCAACAGTCAATAAATGTTTGCTACCAAAGCATCCTGCTGGAGTCCAAAGATCAAAGGGAAGTGACCTGGCTTCCCTTCTTAGCTCACAAAACAGTTGTGAACTGAACTGAGTTGGTGGATGAGAAAACACTTGGGAAGTGTTAAAGTGCTCTATTAATGCAACGTAATGAAATCAGTGTCAACAGCAGTGCAAATAGTTATAGTGTTAATCGTGATGTTCCTAAGAATGTGGAAGAATTAGTACATTGTGATGAGAGCAGATCAGTTGCAAAGGCAAGTGAGAGTTGTTTTCGTTCAAACTTTCCATTTTACAAAGACTGGAGGAACTAACATTAGTGGCAAAACTTCCTTGCCCCCTCTCAGCACCCCTTGCTCAGGACTCACTAGAAAGTTAACTTGCTGGAGTTTGGGGACCCAGCTGGAGATGGCCTCTTCGGATGGAAAATTCCTGACATATTGTCATAAGCTTCAGTTTATTTGTCTCTAAAGTGGGCACGACAGCACCACCAAACGCCCAGGCTAGTAATGAAGAATGAAAACTGGACCTGTGAAATGGTTAGCGGGCATGCTTGGCATGGGAGAAGCCCTCTAAAGACAGTAATCAACCTTGTTCGTGATAATGTTTCTCCTAGAACCTGACATGAATGCTGTATTTTCACATACATGCTGCTAATGACGCTACCTCAGTGTCTTGAGAATCACTGCTGGGGACTCTCAATGCTCCAAAGT
This sequence comes from Hydrochoerus hydrochaeris, assembly GCA_004027455.1. Lineage (NCBI taxonomy): Eukaryota > Metazoa > Chordata > Mammalia > Rodentia > Hydrochaeridae > Hydrochoerus > Hydrochoerus hydrochaeris. The sequence continues at coordinate 16,167 of PVLA01004061.1, read as the reverse complement.
GAGTGTCATGTTTCTGGAAGGTCCTAGGCGGGCTGGTGGCACCCTCTTTGTGAAACAAAGAAGGCTATGTAGTGACCTGAAATTACGGGAAGGGTAGAATTCTATAAGCCACAGGCCCTGAGGTGACTTTGTTTTGGACTTCGAGGATCTGTGAACAATAGAGGGTGGGCAGTGAAACTCAGCCCACCTACTCTGACAACTCTAGTGCTTAACGAACTTTGGCCTGTATCAAAATCAGCTGGAGAGCTTTCAAAAACACCTGTTGTTGGTCCCGCCCCCAACAGATGAGTGAGTGTGTGGAGGGGATCCCTGCTTTTTGCATTTCTAAGAAGCACTGCCTGTTTGGCCTTCATGGCTATTGATATTTGGGGTTGGATGATTCTCAGTCATAGAGGGCACTAGGGATGTTTAGCAGCCCCTCTGGCCACTGGTTGTTAAATGCCAGTAGCAATTATAATTACCAAAAATGCATTACAATTTTCAATAAGCAGACATGCCCTCTGAAAACTGAAGTCACTCCTTGTTAGAACCACTGTTCCGGAGTGTAATGGTCTAGAATCCAATCTTCAGAATAGTGGTGTGACCACTGTCACTTAAGAATATAATATCTCTCAACGTTTCTTCATCCGTGTAAAGAATGCCAACTCAGAAGATCCAAGTGGGGACCACAAGAGAGTAAGTAAGGGAAGAGTATTTAGCACAGGACCTGGTACATATGGAACAGTGAGTTAGTCCTTTCAAGTATTTAGTGAAATGGTTGTTTCCATCACAAAGCTTTTGCAGAGAAACCACAGCTTGCCTGCTGGCTGGAAGGGTGAATTTGAAAGATGCTCAGACAGGATCAAGGAACTTCGAAGAAACAGTCAAGAACTGTCCAGTTGGACAAAAGAACCCAAAGTCATAAAGTCTTCTTCAGCCTTCTGAGCTAAAGTCCAACTGTTATCAAAGTGAGGAGCTCCCAATTAAGAGGTTGGAAGTGAGTGGCTGTGAGAATATCTCCAGCCTTGTGCGCCCACCTCCTGCTTGGGACCTAAGGATGGCTCAAGGTGGATCTCTTTCCAGTTTATAAAGAATATTTAAAACAATGATCTCAGCATTCCTAGGGTTTTTATTTTTATTTTTTCCTCCAGCTTCACTCTAGAAGTGAACTTTAGCGTCTGGAGGAATGTGAAGGTCCCCAACTGCTGCTCCAAAGAGTGATAGCTGCTGGTACACACGAGGGAACGCAGATTTTTCTTTGGCTGTCAGCTCTTGAAATTACCCAGCAATCCCAAAATGAATTTCTACTAATCTGACAGATTTGCCTCTCCTGACATGATGTACTGTATATTCAGTGGTCAGCGGGGACTATTTAATTGCCGTTAAGCCTGTGCTGCTCAGTGTGGCATTTAAAACAGAGCTGTGTGTAATGTGGTTAAACTTTCTGACTGTGCTGGTCCAGATGGGTGGGTGGAACTCAATTTTCTTCCTTTCTTTTTTCTTTTGGAAACTTTCTACCTGGGAGCTCTTATTAATTAACTTTTCCTGGCTGGCAGCTTTAATTCATTCATTTTTGAGATTTATAAATATTAGAATCAAAACTCAACTCAAATCCCTCTAAAGGGAAAAGGGACTGGAATAGCAGAGGAAACTGATTATGATTATAAAAAATGGATCAAAAACTTAAGAAAGAAAATGTACACATAACACTCTTTGAATGAATACTCCCCAGTTTTCAGGGACCATCTTGATTTGTTGTGAAAGCATTCTAAAGTGGCAGGGGCACACATTATCCCCATTTTATAGATGTGAAAACTGAGGCTGACAGTACATGGGGAACTTCTCAAGACCTATGGATATGAGAGAGGGGCCAAGATGTGCACTCAGCCTTGTGTGCCAAGAGTCTGTATTGTTAAACACTACACTGAACTTCCGCAAAGATCCCAGCTGTCATTGGGTTTAAACTGCTCTTGTTTTATGGGTGAGCAAACTGACTCCCACACACTTCAATGTGACTTGCTCAGATTTAAGTTACCCCAGATTCAGAAAATTAGCTTATGGTTATTCATAAGTCTGATTATTAATAACAATGCTGCATTTTACAGCTTGTAACGTGCTAACATCCGTTATCTCATATTTAATTTTGGTTTTTAAACGATTCTGCCATGTGAAGTGCTAAGAAGGGAAGAAGTTTGAGAAGCGCTTCTTTGTTCCCGGTTGAACCGGAAGATAGGTGTCTGCGGTGTGGTCACACAAACGCCCCTGCTGGGGGCTGTAACACAGGAGCAGTAAGGCATGAAGGGAGCAGCTAGTACTGATTCGGCAGATCCTACTAAGCTTCTCAATATGTGCCAGGCGTTATTCCGGGTGCCAGAAATACAGCAGTGAATGAGTCGGGCCACACCGCCCCGTTCTCAAGGATCTTACACTTGATCAGGCAAGAGTGCATGCCTGACCAGATGAAGAAGCAAAATATATAATGCATCGGGTGCTAACGGTGAACCAGTAAAATAAAGCTGGGACGGGAATTAGAGAGCTCGGGGAAGGGATTAAGCTTCTAAATAGAGAAGGCGACATTGAAGCAAAGACCCAAAAAGCTGTGAAGAACAGCTTTTTGAATACATGGGAAAGGGCACTTAGGGCAGAGGTGACAGCTAATGCTAAGTCCTCAGAGCAGTAAATACATAGCGTGTCGTGCTTAAGGGGTCTTAAGGAAGCCGAATGCAGGAATCTGACTCTTTCTTGTGTTGCTGGTCTCACAGTAGCGCTGTGTAAAACTCGAGGTAGAGTTGATATTCAGTTAATTGTACATATTACAGTGCACGAGTTGATGTTTTGGTATCTACATGCTCATGAAAACATCACCTCAGTCAGCGTGATGAGCATACGCGTCACTTGCAAAACTTTCTTTTGTAAATACTCCTTCCCTTCTCCCATTCCTGTGTGGCTGTGAAGCTGCTTCTCGTCACCATACTTCACTTTGCATTTTATGGAATTTTATGAGGATCTAGCAAGACTGATGGAGTGTTTATCCCTTTTTGTCTGGTTCCTTTCTCTCAGGATAATAATGTTGAGTCATCCGTGTCATGTGTATCAATAACATTTCTCTTTATTGTCAAACATTGCTTGATTGTATGGGTAGTTCACAATTTATTTGCTGTTCACATGTTGGGGGCTATTTGGGCCATTTCTGGCTTAAGGCACTCACAGAAATGTCTTACTGTGTTCCTGAACAAACCATTCTAAAAATTTCTCTTAGCTAGATACTTGGGATTGTCTTTGTATGTTTAACATGGTAACAGACTGACAAATTGTTTTGCAGGGTGCTTATATTATTATGCATTCTTATCAGCCATGTGTGAGAGTTCTAGTTGCTCTGTATCACCATCACCATCATCGTCGACATCAAAGCTTGGCATGGGCAGCTTTATAAGTTCAGATATTTAAAACTTACATAGTCCCACCCCACTATAGTTTCAGTTTCCCTAATGACTGGTAACGTTGGCAAGTTTACATGTGCTAATTTATCATCCATGAAACCATTTGCCCATTTTTTGGTATCAATCTGCTTGCATCATTCTGTTTCTTTCCTTACTGTTGAGCTTTGAGTATTCATTATATAATCTAGACACAAGTCTTTTTCTCAGATACTCATTATATAATCTAGACACGTCTTTTTTTCAGATACATGATTCTCAAATATCTATTTTTCTATTAATTCTTTGTTTTCCTAGTATTCTTTTTAAATTTTGATCAAGTAGAATTTATTTTCTATAAATTGTGCTTCTTGGTGTTGTGTGTAAAAATCTTTTTCTTTGACTATTTTAAAAATTGATTTCAAGTGAAAGAAAATGTGCTTTCAAGTTCTTTTAAGTATATTCACTTCATTTAAGTAAACAAGTTACTTATCTAGAGTGATGATTTTTAATGATTAGTTGACAAAGGAGTTAAAAACCATTGCGTCCCATAGTCCTTCCTCCAGGCCATGGTCCCTGCCATCCTAAGTACAACCAGGGTCTCTGGCCAGCTGGGAACATGTGGCAGTGCTTTGGGTAGGAACAGCTTTGGAGCAGAGCACCTTTTCTCCCCTGCTCTGCCACTGGTTAAAAGCTCAACTCTGGATTATTAGTTGTTCCCTTTTTAGTTTTAGGTTTCCAGAAGCAAACATAGGGGTTTTACTGGATCTTTATGAATTTCTATCTAGTTCTAGCACAGTGTAAATGAGATATTAAGAGTAAATTCAGCATCCTCTATAGGAGATGAAGGGTGGTCAGGGAAGAGTGTGGCCAGCACATATTTGTGGAAACTCACACGTACAAATTTTGGTACTGGTTTTGCACAATCCTAGGGCCCTCACATGGTTGGAAGCACCTCCTGCCCTACACACCAGCCCTGCCTTATGCTAGTCCTGGGCCTGACAACAGTGCAAAAAGGGGGAGCCCCTGTGGCTACTGTGCTTCCAGTGCAAAGCTTCTCTCCTTGTGGCAAAGCTTCTCTCCTTGTGGTACATGCTCATATCACCTGGGATTTCCGTTCACTCTGATCCCAGAGGCCCTGGGTGGGGCTGAGACTCTGCTTCCTGACAGGGCCCCTGGGCTGTCAGACCTGCTGGCCCAGGGGCCACACTTTGAACAGGATGAACCGGGGCACAGTGGCTTTGCCCTAAGGTACTTCTCAGCTCCATCGCCGCCAGGTGGGAATTCAGCCCCAGCGGCCCCATAGGACCAGATTTGACACCAGGGACCTGTGATGTAACATAAAGCCTTCTGCAACTTATTTCAGTCTTTTAAAACATTATAAGCCCAACCAAGGTGGTCTAAGAGTCAAATCTGTCCCGTGTAAAATAAAGTTTGTCACTGTTAGTACAGCCAGTTGGTCACTGGTTATAAATTGAGCCCTAGGAGTATTCCTGAAAGTTTGCATGGAAAAGTAAAAAGCAAAAAAAAAAAAAAAAAAAAAAAAAGGCAAAAACTCAGTATCTCCATTCTTCCCACCAAAACTGTGAGCCTAAGGAAACAGGAGGAGTTTTAGCTAGATTCGGCTTTGTTCCTCAGGCACCCTTGCTTGGGCTGACATATGGCAATGACTCAGGCTCCTTTCACCTTGTCTGTCATTTGTGTCCCCTGTGACTTTGTTTGTTCGCTTGCTTTGTGGTACTGGATATTCATCCCAGGGCCTCAAGCATACTAGGCCTCTACCACCAAGCTTTATCCTCAGTTCCAATGTTAATTTTTTTAAGCGTATCGCTACCTTTCTCTCCATTGCTGAAATGGGTCACTCTCTCACTCAGATCAGCGTTTATTTTTTCCCCTTTTAGAATCAGCTCATTTTCCTACTGGGACTCATTCGTCCTCCACTTTCAGCTCATGGAATGTAACACAGACCGCATTCATCATACTGCATCTTGTGGATCCAGGAGGGACCACGTTCTGCCACCCAGCTCCAGCAAATGGCTCGGGAAGGGCATGTGGCCCCGATGTGCTAAACATCTTCCCTGCTAAGTTTAAGAGATCAGGAAAGGGGGACCCCTTCCAGTGGAGTAGACAAGCTGGCAGTAATAATAGCTGGCATTATGGAGCATCTGCTCTCTCCCAGGTCCTGTGTTGAGAGCATTTCACATGAGTTTCTCTTCTCATCTTCCCAAATGTGAGGCTCAGAGAGGTTAAAGGAATGTACCAGATGTCATACAGCTTGCAAGCCACAGGCCTGGGATTTGAACCTGTCAATCTGACCGGAGAGCTGAGCGCGTAGAGATTGTTAAATGGCTTTCGAGCACGGAAACCTTGAACTGCTGTGGTCATTTGTGTAAATTCACAGAGTGAGCCTCAGGGAGCATGAGACCGACAGAGGAGAAAATGTTGCTGAGATGTGTGAGAATCAGGGTCTCAACAAAAGGATCTGTGGTCCCCGATGTCACCTTAGCCAGCGCCCAGACTTATAAATTGGGTGCCCCAATGAAAGGATTCAGATGTATTTTGAGGCTGGGGGCAGGTTGTGTGTGAATTGAAAATTTTGGCTAGGTTTTTTGTTTTGTTGTTGTTTGTTTGTATCAGAAAGATTCCTGATTAATACACAATGTGACCTTGGAATGCACTTCGTTTCCTCTAGGACTCAATTTTCTTAATGATAAAACATTTCTCAGCCTTTATCAGTCTGATTGAAATATTCATTTCCCAAGGTCAAAATCATTTAGGAAGAAGGAAAAATGCAGTGGAGCCCTACTGTCCTGACTGTGACCCCTGACTCTCATTTTTCTCTCGTTAATTTCTGTCTCTCAGTATTAGAATGTAAACTCTTCGAGGATAGGAATTTCATCCGGTTTTCTCAAAACTGCATCACCTGTAACTTGATCTGTGTCTAATTCCGAGTGATCTCAAAATATGTGGAAATATACAACTATGTTAAATGAATAAATCAATTCGTCTATAGCTTTCATGGGTAGCCGGCTGTCTGGACCGCAATTTTCAGTTCTCAATCTTTTCTCTAGCTGGTAACTGACTGGCTGTGGCATTTGTCTCTATCTGCTCTGGGTCTCTCTCATCCATTTTGCTTTCTTGGATGGAAACAATAGATAAAGACAACTAAAAACCCTCTGAATAAAGCAGGGGCTTTCAATGCTTCTTACAGCCTGTAACGTATTATCACTGCTAAACTCACAGCAAACAGTTAGGCTCTTATGATGGATGGATTTCCAGTTTCAAATGATATAAGAGAGAGCTAGGTCTTAGCTTCCTTCCTATTTTACTTATATTTCAATATCTTAGTAGAGCTATTACATGAAATTGATACCTCCGCTGTAGGAAACAGGGTGTTTCTGATACTGTTATGTGCCATTATATAATGCACTATTATCTGTCATCTTTGTCGTGACATCTAGCCCAAACTTCTCTCCTGCTTATAAAGCTCAATTTGGTTTTGGGTGGCAGTGTGCTCAGATGCAAGGCAATAGCAATGACTGTAATAGCTATTACTTAAGTATTTTGTAGCATGTTTCAGGAACTGGTCTAAGTCATTTTATTCATTTAATATGTATAGGTAAGAGGTTGAGATTCAAGTCAGCCGATCACATCACCACTGTCCACAGCAAAGAGTGACCATGATATTCCTTCTGCCCAGTAAGAGGCAAGGCAGCCAGCAGATGGGATAAAAAGGTGAGCTCTCATGCTAACTTTGGGATCCTGGAGAATTTACTTCCTATCTTGGTGGCTGAGGGATTTTGCTCTCTAAATCTCTGGAAAGGGAATGACAGTGGAATGCAGTCTTACAGTAACACACTTAGGACAATGCCTTGACCAGTGCTTCTCAACTAACGTAATGTCAGGGGACCCTGGGCAATGCCTGGAGACATTCTTGCTTGTCATGGCTGCAGTGGGGGCACATTTGGAATGTAATGGTCACCATTCCATGATATGATTCCCCACAGCAAAGACATATCTGGCCCAAAATGTTAACCACACTAGGTTGGGAAATCCCAGCCTAGGCTTTTGTGAGCACCTAATGTGAGCCGTTTAAGGCTGCCTAGAACATCTGGACTTATCTGCTTGTTTTCTTCCTTCCTTCCTTCCTTCCTTCCTTCCTTCCTTCCTTCCTTCCTTTTTCCTTCCTTCCTTCCTTCCTTTTTCCTTCCTTCCTTCTTTCCTTCCTTTCTTCCTTCCTTCTCTTTCTTTCTTTTCTTACCTTCTTTCTTTTTCTAGAACTGGGAATTGAATCCAGGTCCTTCACTCTGACCTACAGTCTTTTTTTTCTTTCATTTCGAGACAGGATATCAATCACTAAGTCTTTCAGGCAGTGCTGGGATTATAGGTATGCACCACTGCCTCTGGCTCGTCTGCTTAGTTTCTTACTTAATCCTTGCAGCTTCAATGTTTGGCACATGGTAGTTGCTCAGTAAACATGCTAAATGGACAAATAATAGAAAGGATGAGTATCAGGAGGCTTTTGCAAGCATTAATATCCAAAGCACCCAACACACTGACAGCAGAGAGAAAATAGAGAGGGAATCTTTTAGTCTCTGATAACCATCTTGGTCATGCACTGGCTTGGACTCCCTGATACCAATGTTTTTGCTGTATTTAAAGTGATTTCCTGGTTGTCATGTCACTACTAGGCCAGTTACTGTACTTCTAAGCTCTTAAGCAGCAAAGATAGTTCTTCTCCTAGGTGGATGACATGATCTTAGCACCTCAAACCCATGGGAAAGAATGAACCCATTTGCTGATTCATTTCAAAGGCTCTGCTTATCATCAAACACTCTGGAATAAAGAAATTTACATTTGGCTTTCATATTTAAGAGGTGGTACTAAATGACATAACCAAAGCTGAACTGTCATACTGTTTGTTTGGGGGGAGTTGCTTAGCAACTAACAAACATAGCCTGGTATGAGCTTCAGAAAGTTCTCCTAATAAAAATTACATATTTATTTAATTTGTGTTTTTGAATGACTATTGTATGTTCAAGATGAGGCGGGGGCCAATGTATAATGGAGAAGAAGACAGAGCTGCTTCTAACTTTATAACCTTGAATGGTTATTTTATTTACTGAAAGGAGGCAAAACAATACTAACTTTATAGAGAAGCAGATGAGATAGTATATGCAAAACAATATTAAGCCTCAAATATTACAGTCTGCAGATTCTGTGATTATTGAACCTTAACTGGGAGAAAGAGATGAGGGGGGTCACATGGTAAATTAGGACGTGCAGAGTTGGATCTTCATGTGTCTTCATGTTACACAACGAGATAACAGGGCATTTAGATGCTCTTTGTTTATCAAGGTACTCAAAGAAAGTTGAAGCATTTTCTGAACAAAATGTAAGTCACACTTCCTAGACTCTATGGTTCTCTTTTTCAATTAGAAACAGCAATTACAAGAAACAATTATAAACCACTCTTGTTAATCAGTTTTCTTTTACTATAATGAAATACCTGAGACAAATAACTTATAAAGAGACAAAGATCCTTTGGCTTAGAGGTTTGGAGTTCCTGTCTACTCTGTGACTGACTGGCCCCCGTTGCTCTGGGACCATGGCAAAGCAGCACATTGTGGTGGAAGCACATGGCAGAGCAAAATCACACATCTCAAAGTCAGGAAGCAAAAAATAAATGGACGGGGTGCCATGATCTCCTTTGAAGGTGCATTGTCAGTGATGCAAGGGTCCCAGCACTGATCCCACCTCTTTAAAGTTCCATCACCTCCAACAGCAGTCCTGTGGGGATCAAGCCTTTAGCACGTGGACCGTTAGTGGGTGCTTAGCTAAACCAGAACACACCCAAATGGTTCTCAGCTGGTTAATGGACAGATAAAATGTGGTATTTCCATGCCTTGGGGTTCTGATGGCCATAAAAAGGAATGAAGTGTGGATGCATGCAACAGTGTGGTTAAATCCCAAAACACCATATGAAGTAAGAGAACTCACACACGAAAACCACATGACATGGGATTCTTTTTATACAAACATCCAAAAAGACGACTCAAAGGACAGGAAGTATTTTAGTGGTTGCAGAAGTTTGAGGATGGGGGAAAACAAAAGATTCACTGTAAATGGAAATAAGAGATCTTTTGGTGGGAGTGACGCAATATTCTACAGCTAGATAATGATGACTCTTGTTACACAACTTTGTACTAAAAATCATTGGAAGGAGTGAACTTCATGTTATCTAAATCATGTCTCAAGAAAGTTATTAAAATGAAACACATTAGGTAAAAATAAACTTTCAAATTCTTAATGTCTGTCAGGATATTGATTCTTACCCTGAGACATTAAGTTTCTATGCTAAGTCAGAGTATTACTGTAGCCAACCTGAAAGGAAAACTTGATAATTTTGCTGGGAACATCTAATATTTGTAGAGGTCACTGGACATTTCTGAATCATGCTTATCCAAGACCGCTGATTCCTGTTCTCTTGCTGAACTGTGTCCCACATCCACCACCTTATTATCCTTCACTATGAAATCCTCTCTGTTATTATTACCAGCATTGTTCAAGTAGAAACTCGGAGAGCTGTGTTTATCTTTTGCACAGCCATCTTTGAAGACACTGACTGCTAAGCTGCTTCTACTCCCTGAAATAATGTTTGATGTGAAAATTTCCTTGGGACCTTGAAAAAATTTCCTTCCTAGCATCTTTGTATGTTTTAATCTATGCTAGAATGTGAGACAAAGAATACATTGCATTTTCTGTTTTGTCAGGTTCAAGGATAGCAGTGAAATTCAGTGGTCAGTATAGGGTCAGTGCCAATGCGTGGAGGTATTTGTCTTACTGCTATTTTGACTGCCTTTCTCCCTGTGGTTCTACCTATAATTGGCCCATTTATATTAGGTTTAATTTAGTAAGCTTCCTCACCTTTGCAGCTGGCAGTAGGTGAGTTACAAATAAAAGGAATGAAAGCCCAACTTTGTATATCTGCAATCATGCATGTGTGCTTTTGAAATCAACCCACACAAGCAATGGCACCAATGTGGTGGAGGTTATCATAAATACTGCACGCACTCTGGCATGTATGGATTTGATGTATTAGATATGCAGATACAGGGCTAAACATGAATTCTTGGCTGAAAAATGGAGCAGCTAGTGAAAATTTGTGGCTAGGTTTAAATCTTTAGAAACTGGTCTTTAGAAAGGACATATTAATGCAAGGTAAATTTTACTAGGAAAAACTAAGCAATAATTCTTCCGATATAAACCACACAACATTCTAGGGCAGTTAAGTTTAGATGACTTTAAAATACTTGTAGTTGAGCTTCTATGATTCAGACGCAATTGTTTCTTTTAAAATTATTTCTGCTGACCTCGATGTAACTTCAAGGACAACTAACGCCTAAGGATTCAGATCAAAGATGCCACTCGAAATCTCAAAATGTGATTCTAAGATGTTCGGCTGTAGCCTTCTGGCAGCAGATACTGTGCACGATTTGGGTTTCTGCCTTTGAAAACTACTCCTGCCACCTTATCAAGAACAGTGTGAAATCGAACTTGCAATTTAAAAATAAGATTTGTTTTTCTCCCCCTCCCCACCCACCTCTTGACAAAAACAAGTTCAGGGTCATCGGGAAACAGAAGAAAATGTAGCAAGATTTCAAAGATGCCTGGTAGGAATAACTCTTAATTGAGTTGTTCTTTCGAGCTGCATGGAATTGTTCTTATTAAAAATTAAATAAGAACAGCAGAGAAGAACACAGGAGGTTCTTCGAGATTAGAGCTTTGTGAGATTTACTTAAAAGGCTTTCATTAGGCACTGGGGGTTTGGTAGTGTATTAAAACCTCACCTATACAAAATACGTGGTGTTCTAGCTTTTAGCCCCTTTCCAAGAGGCACACGAAACATTGCTACTTAAAACAGGAATAGGGAGAGAATACCTCCACAGGGCTCTTTGAAATAGAGTCTGTGTTTCTGCACTGCTAAGTAATCAGTCCTTTCATTCTTTCCTTCCCTCCTCCCTCCTTTTCTTTCTCCCTTCTTTTTTCCCTGCCTTTGCCTATGCAGGTTAGGACAGGTTCTAGTTGTAGTTTGCCTCTTTATTTTGTTATTACTGCTTTTAAAAAAAATCAATGTGTCTTGAATGAATGAAGGGAAGGGTTTCAGCAAGGCTTCTTGAACTTTAATCTTCGCACGCATAGCCAGGGATGTCAAAATGTAGACTTTGATTCAGAGGGTGTGAGAGGGAGCCTGAGATCAGGCATTTCTAACACGTTCTCAGTGCTGCAAGGGTGTAGACCACCGCAGAAGAGCAGAGGGTACAGCATTCCCTAAACTGAATTAGATCCATCACGAATTCACTTCGGCAGCACACAGGCTACACCCACCAGATTCATTAAAACTGCATGAACCAGAGGCGGAGTGGGGTGGAGGTTCAGGTTGAAGATAATGAGAAATAAAAAGAAAAGAAGCAAAAACAAAAGAAAAACCCCACCCTGCTTACAGATACAAACGGCCTAATTATCCACACCGATTCATGGGATGATTTACCATTCCTAAGACAGTGATGCCTGAATGCAATTTTTGTCATGTATTTATAAAGCAACTTGGTTTTGGGCAAACTAATTGGAGTTCAAAAAAATGAGCACTTAAGGCACTAAATAGGAAACACACACACACACACACACAGAAATACTGCCGGTCATAGTAATCTCACCTATATATGTGAGTCTACATAATTTTCTCCCAAGGATACAATAAACCTTGTCCTTAAACATAGCAGTTTTGCTATAGGGAGAGTGGGGAGCTGAGACCTGAAATGTAACAAAATTTCAGCCTCTTTGAAGTTCAATACATGTCCTGGCCACCTACCTCATTGTGGGATCTAGGGGGCCTATAAAATCAAGTGACAAGATTCACTAGGTCGTGTTGGAAATATTTTGTTAACTGCAGTATTGGGTGACTTGCTATTGTTATTTTTCTATTTGGATTTTATTTTATAATATTTTATTTCATTCAAAGTTATCTTTTGAATCATTGCTGGTTAGAGTAAATTGTGCTGACGATATTGCAATTTGGCAAGATCATTCTGTATCAAAATTAAAATTTAAACTGAGCATTTCCTCCACCTAGCAAATCCATGGATTTAAATAAATTCTACCAAAATAATCATGCAAACATGAGAAAAGGTTTATATAAGAATGGTCATTATTGGCTTGAATAGAAAAAAAAAACCCTGGAAATTCCTTAAGGCCTTCTGAGGGACTGGCCTACTGTGTGACAGTATATCCAGAAGGTGATATATTTAGTGGCTAAAATCCCAAAATGAAATGTTGCTAAGGTACAACCAGGGAAAGATATCCAGTATATAGATGCAGCTATGTTTAAAAAAGAAAAAAGAATAATGGATATGTGCTAAAGTTGGATTGTCCATCTGTCTGTCAATCTGTCTGTCTATCGGGCTTTCTTTTATAAGCCTGGCACAAGCTCTTGACTAAAATATCACTAAAAGGTTAACAACAGTGATAACTAGGGGAAGAATTGTAAGGCATCTTCCATTTCTGGTTTCATACTTTTTTCTTGGTGTATTTCTGTAAAAGAGAATATAAACAGAAGAGAGAACAGAAGAAGCGGGGAACTTAGATTTGGGTCCTGCTATCTTGGCTGAGGTCTCTCAGCAAGTGATTCAACTGAGCATGTGTCTGCTCAAGCATCCCAGTGGACTGGGACCATATGAATTCGTGGCTTTAATTCTTGGAAGATTTAATGAACTTTATAAAACACTTTGGCCTTCACAAAGGACCAGGATTGTGCCAGTTTCTTTTTGCTTTCCAAACCCACGTCTATGTCATTGCAGGACGATGATATCCAACCCTGATATTTCTCTGCATCTAGCTCCACACTCCAAAACCCATGAAGCCTCCTACAGTTCCACCTCTCTCTTCTCCATGGCCCTCTGACCCCTTCCCAGATACTGTTTGGGTTTCCAGAGGAACATGTGACAAAATGTCAGGAAGATCCTTGTCATACGCATACACTTTCCAATAGAGAGACACTGCATTTCTCCCAGGGATATTTGTTCTTAGATCTTCCTGGGTCCCACCTGCCAAAGGATTGTGGTGAGAGCCTTGGCCTGGAGAAGACAGTCAAGATGCCTTGTGAGTATCTCTGAAATGACTTCAAGTGAGAAGTGAGCCACTTCCTGTAAATACTGCCTGATCGTGTATCACTATATTATTATTGTTTTAGCTTTTTCATCCATTTATCTTAACTAAATTAAAATGTACTTTAAAAGGAAGTAGTAATAGATACCCCATATGCAAATGCTCTGTTGGTAAAAAAAAAAAAAATTAACGAATGGCCAATAAAATTTCAAAAACATTTCTCTGTAATGCAAAGCATTTAAAATGGTGACTTATACAAAAATATATCCACCCCCCTCCTGTAACACCTTTTTCTCTTAGCATCTCCCCAGTGTACAAGAGACTGACACACACAAAGCATCCCAGGGCTGCAACAACAGGGCGACACTGATGATTCAGAATGGGAGAGTCTCTTCCTGGGGGACGGGGAACAGCAGGCCCTATTCCTCCAGTGTCCTGCTGCTTAGTGGATAGCCCCAAGCCGGTGTTCGATTAGTACTGGATGAATGAATGAATGAATGTAGTGCTTTCTGTCCATGCTAATGACTTTAGAAATTGATTTCCTATTAGCATCTGTTGAAAACAAAAACAATATTCTGTTGTCCTATGACAAACTGCCCTGTTCATCTCAAAGCATCACTTTTTTGTCAAGATCCGAGCCCAGCGCCCTTAGGTTCCCAAAGCATGCATTTGTCTAAAGGAGAAGGACCAAGGCTGTTGCTGAGGCTGCCAGTGGAACTGGGAAAGGAAGAGAATTAGCTGTGCGTCCCGTATATGTTGGCAATAATGTCAGCAGAGAAACCTTTTGTTCTCACTTAATTGTTTTTGAGTCTGCCTGAGTAAAGTGCTGTGTGTGAGCTGTCAGGTATTTAAAATCAAAGGTGGAATCCTGGCATTCTAAGAGCTGTGCTATGTGGCACCGTGGACATTCGTATAACGCTGCTAATTTCCATCATGTCCCCACAGTGGAGTTTTTGCTAAATCCAAGTGGATCACAGATTAAGACCAGGGGAGATGAAAACAATCCACGCATGTACATATGCGTATCTACATACACACAGAGAAACGCACATACATACACTCACATGTATTGCACGGGACTATTCCAATTTGCAAAAAATATGCAGAATACAAGGCTGCGAGTTACTAAGTATTCCAAACTCTGGTTATTATAATCCTTTTCCTGGCATAACTGACATAATTATTGTTTTCAATGAAATCTGAGATTTTCTTTATGCAATCTATTTTTAAGAAAGAGATGGATATGTACAAGCTCACAGCACACATACTCCTATCGTATAATTATATTCTTTCTGAATCTTCAGGCTCTATGCTGTGATTTCCTTTATGTCTTATTGGGGGTTTCATCCAGCAATTGAATGACTGGAGGGAAAAACAGACATTTTTTTTTGTCTGTCATAAACATTAGTGTGGTTAGATTATAGCTACCTTACTTGCAAATAATATTTTTGCCTGCTTTGAATCTTGCATGTTTTTTTTTCAGATTTCCACCATCTTCACACATGCTTCATTGTAAATATTCAGTTGTGGTTCTTATGAGTTATTTTATTTTGAAAAAAATGATAGAGTTGGGAATGATGATGCCGATGTGTGTGTGTGTCTTTCTAATTCAAGGATTCATTCCCCTGATTTTGAGAGGATAAACCTAGAATTTCATTTAATAAATCATAGGTCCCCCTACTGTCTTTGTTCATGTATTTAGGTGCAGTGCATTTCAAGTAGTACAAATAAATACAAGACATCCAGTTAAATTTCAATTTCAGGTAAGCGATGCTTTCATTTTTAGTGCAACCATATTGCAGCTATTACACGAGACATACAATACCGGTAACAATTCATATGCTCAAATCCACCTGAGAACTCTGCAGTTCTATTTACTAAATTGGGTGGCCTGCACCTCACCCCTCAGCATCATGCCCTGGCCCTCATTTTCCTAAGTTAGTTCAGCCTTTTCCATGACCCCTGAGAGCCAAGACCAGAAATCATGCTGGATGCCTGAGGGAGAGCTGTGATTTTCTCCTCCGGCCTGAGGATGTCATTATCTGAGGTGGTCACTGCAGCCACCTTGAGCCATGGTTAGAGAACAGCCTGGAAAGATGACACACAGTGACAGTAACAGCCTCAAGATTGATCGAGCATTTTCTAGGCTCTGGGTGCTGTTCCAAGCAAAGCATGCAAACGTTCTGCCCATAGTCTCAGGCTTGACTCCGAAGATGAAGGTTGGAGTTAGATTTATGAGGTTGAACTGCTGCAGTTTTCTGGCTCAGCTTAGCAGTTTTCTGTCACAACCAGGTGTGATGGGTAAGTGATGACATTGGGGACCCAGGCTCCTTCGCCTTCTCTCATGCACAATCCTCAGCAGGTGGTTTTCATTGTCACGGTCACGGGGTGGCTGCCCCTCTTCCAGGCATCTTCTCATGATGTCAGAACAAGGAGGGAGGGTCACATGGCCTTCTCCGGGAAGGCTTTGTCTGTTAGTCAGGAGACTTACATGGGATAAATAGCTACAATCCTCCTCCTGCTCTTTCTTGACTTCTTTTTCCTCCTCCTATTCCTCCTTTCTTCCTCCTCCTCCTCCTCCTCTTCTTCTTCTCCTTCTTCTTCTTCT
>PVLA01004060.1:115920-189229 GCA_004027455.1 Hydrochoerus hydrochaeris | reverse complement strand
GTGTGTGTGTGTGTGTGTGTGTGTGTGTGTGTAGTACCAGAGACTGACCCTTTGCACTCGGTACCTGGTACTGCAGTTACTGAATATCTTCAACCCTTTTATTTTTTACTTTGCAATAGGGTCTCACTAAGTCTCTAAGTTGCCTAAGGGGAAAAAGAAGAAGCCAGATGGGGAACCAGAGCTGAGAAAGGATTCTGGTTAGATGGGAGAATCAGTAGTAGGTCTGTACATTGGATGCAGCTGTATGTGAGATGGCCTTAGCTAAGAGCTAGCTAATGTCATCTGCAGAAACAGGAGAACAAAGAGAATACAGCACAGATAGATGTTTTGAATTTAAATCAGTTAAACATTGAATGGAATTTAAAATTCAGCTCCTCACATACATTAGTTACATTTCAAGTTATATTACTTTTCCATCCCTAGCAGAAAATACTCAATACCTGCAACTTAAAGGAAGAGAGATTTATTTTGGCTCTCGGTTTCAGAGGGTTCAGTTATGGTTGGTTGACTTCAAGGTAGAAACTGCAAGGGAAGCTTGCTGATGGGGAAAAACTGCTCAGCTCATGGCAGCAGAAAGCAAAGAGAGAAGGGAGGAGCCAGAGGCAAGAATATACTCCGAGGCCACGCCCCCAGTGACCTTGTTTACCCACCAGGCCCACCTCCTGACAGCACATTCAGCTATGAATTCACCAGTGGGTTAATCCACTGATGGGGGAAGTTTCCCCATGACCCAATCACCTGCCAAAGGCTCTGTCTCTGAACATATGAGACTTTGGAGGCATTTTAAATCTAAACCATAACAGAAGCTCTCAGTACCCTTGTGTGGCTTAGACTACCCTTAGAGACAGAAAGATCTTTTGAACTGTGTTCATCCAGAGTATGAAAAACCCACAGAGAAATAAGTGGCTGAGGTTGGGTAAAGAACAAGATCATGAGAGGAAAGGCCAGGGTGTTGTAAAGACCATGGGTATGTACCTTGAATTTGCTGGCTCAAGACAGTGTAGAACTAAAGATGTAGCTCAGTGGTACAGTATTTGCCTAATGTATGTGAAGTTCCACATTTGGTGACCAGCAAGCACTGCCAACACACACACACACACACACACACACACCAATTAATATTAGAAAGAGTGAAGATAAGACAGGTTTTTAAAATAACCATAAAGTGTCTTTAAAAAACACAACAGGCCAGGTGTGGTGGTGCAGCCCTGCAATCCCAGCACTCAAGAGGCTGAGGCAGGAGGATTGTGTGATTTCAAGGCCAGCCTAGGCTACATAGTGAGTTTAGGACCAGCCTGAACTATGCAGTAAGACCCTGTCTCAAAAATAAATAAATAAATAAATAACCCAAGAGACCAGGTGATGTGATCTAATGAAATAATCAAAGCTGAATGTTAGAGATGGTGTGGGTTCGTGGTTTATTTCAGTCCCCACGACTCTATGTAGTGAATCCAACTGTTTCAATTTTACAGAAGAAAGTTTATTCAGAAATGCATCAACAGGAACCAAGCCTTTGCAAATGAAGGTCTTTACACTGCAGGTGGACTCTTAATCACCAGTAAGAAAGTGAGGAAGGGGGGTTCTATTTGGGTGTGAGAGAAGAGGCGAAGAAGGACCTGGGAGGGAGGCTGATTTATCAGGATTTGATTGAATGGAAGGTGTAGACATGGGTGGGGTGGGAGGCTGCTGGGAGACGGCTGGAAGCATAGCAGTAGGCTTGACTTGGGCATCAGAGCGGAGATGCTGTCCAAACCAAGGCGGGCTTCTCAGCTCCAGATCTTCCCGCGTAGAGGTCTTACCACCTTGGGGAGGGTGGAATTATTTTCTAGAAGACAGAAGCAAGAAGAGATTAGAAGTGAATTTCAGTTCAGGAACTTGACGACATCCCAGCCGCTGCCTTCATACTACCCATGTCATATCTGCAACTCGCTGTGCTAAAGGACTCTTCAATTTGATTGCCAGTTAAAGGCTTCTGCTTTTGAAATATTGTTTTAACAGTGACCTCTAGCGTCATAAGCAGGTCTCTGCTAACTGAAAATGCAGTCTGAAAAAAAAATTCCTTCACCTGAGTCCCTGAAGAGTCACAGTGCCAGAAGGCACCTTAATGCATTATTCAGTTTCCCTCTCTGCCTTTAGGGAAGATCACACGTGGACATTTCCAGGTCACTTCTCTTCAAGGAAGATGAAATGGAGCTGGAGAGCGTTCAGAGAGTAGCAACCAGCATAAACAAGATGTGCTTTCCAGTAAGAACGGCTCTCAAAAGAAGAGCAGGGGGAAGAGGAGGAAGAGGAGGAGGAGGAGAGAAACTACAGACTAGAAGCTGATGTACATAAAACACTGAAATAACAGAGCAAACAAATCTCAAAGTACCAGATGGAAGGGGTACTTCTTTGGAACTGTGTTGAGGTCCCTTTAACATAATGCTGTCATTTTTGAGCCCTTGCTCCATGGCAGGCAAATTTAAAACTACCCATGAGATAAGAACTATTATTACCTCCTTTTTGTGATAAGGATACAAAGATATAGCCATCAATTCATTACCTAAGGTGACAACATTGGAGAGGGGGCAAAATTAGGATGGGAACCCAGGGTTTTAGATTAAGTCTGAGCATCTACCCTCAGTCCGACAGCCCTTTAATAAATGGGAATGCTAACTGAGGCATAGGGTGCACACGCCATAAACTGGCAAGGGCTAAAAATGTTTGAGAAGAGTGGTAGTTTGCAAACGTTTGCAGTGTTTTCAGGCAAGTCCCTAACCCGACCCTGGGAGCTCATTCTCATGTCCTCATTACATGTCAGACATGAAACCCCTAAAAGTCCTCCTGAGGGGCGAGGCTGTAGTTCAGTGGCAGAATGCTGGCTTAGTATGCCCGCAGTCAGCATTGCAGATAAACAAATAAGCAGCCCCACTAGAATAACGTTTCTTCATGTTTAACAAAATCTTTCCCATGATGCCCAATTTCTATTATCCTGTCACCAGTAAAGATGGAAAAAGTTACGCATAGTCTTCTTTATTCTTTTCTATGTATGAATACCATCAAGTCCCTCCAGCTTTCTGGTCTACCTATAACACACACACACACACACACACACACACACACACACACGGAGTGGGGAAGAGTCTTCTGTCCTTGGTTTGGTTTGGTGTGGTGACTTGATGCACCCTATGGAAGTTTTTCCAATCTTAAAGAGAAGTTGTCCTTCTATAGTTAACAAATTATAAAAAATGCCTTCTTCTATAATGATTACACAATGTTTCTAATTTGTAAAGAATTTTCCTATAGCTTATCTTCCGTGATTCTCTCATATTTGACCCTGTTTAACATGAAAGAATGTAAAGCTGAAATAAAGAAGTAGCATTAAAAAGTATACAGATGATAGAGCAATGAGACTGTCAAGAAAAGAAGGGGCAAGTGATGACTCAGAAAATTCAGAAAGAATTTTTTAGAGGCCAAGTGAAAGTTGACATGGAGTCATTATAATGCTGTTATGTAAGCAGGGCAAAGATTATTCCTAGAAGGTACGGGGGAAATTGGATCTCAAGAGGTCAAGGCTGAGCACAGTGAGGCGAGATGATAGCATCCATCCGCACAGCTGTGCCAACCGTAAAAAGGTTCAGTATTTCTACACAAGCTGGCAACAGCTATCGGCCCAACCAACCTCTCCTAGACCCTGCACCACCTTGCTGAGCTGTCTAGATCTCCCCATTGCCTGGCAAATCAGGGGTCCCTGCTCCAGCGATGCTCTCAGTCAGCCCTAGCTGGCTCCCTTTGGGAACACATGTGGACACCTAGTGGGATGAGACGAAGCTGGGTTAGGACTGGGGGCAGAGAGACCAATCAAGGACAGAAGGCTTTGGGTGGTGTCCACTACATTGTTGATTTCACTTTTTCCCTCTGAAGTATTACTCAAAAGGCAACCTGGTTTAGGAACAGCAGATGATATATTTTCTCCTTTGTTTTCATGTTAGCCAGAGAACTCCAGTTATCTGAGCAAACAAACAACCCTGTCTGGTATGCAGCAGTTCCCTGGGGTAACTTAGACAAGAAAGAACCCGCATTTTGGGAGAGAGCTGGAGAGCTGAAAATGAGGTCTCAGGGATTTCTCTCCTTTCTATTTGGTGTATATGTGATGGTACATCACATGAAGCCCATTATAAATAGGCCTGGGCCCTTCCCTGATACTCAATAAAC
This sequence comes from Hydrochoerus hydrochaeris, assembly GCA_004027455.1. Taxonomy (NCBI): domain Eukaryota; kingdom Metazoa; phylum Chordata; class Mammalia; order Rodentia; family Hydrochaeridae; genus Hydrochoerus; species Hydrochoerus hydrochaeris. The sequence goes on along the minus strand of PVLA01004060.1, from coordinate 185,035 downwards.
TATAAATTGACTGTTTCCAAAGAAGGCAACTTTTGGTTGAAATTTGTGCTTTCTAAAATTTTTTAATGAATATATTTTAAATGCTGGTGATTAACTTCTCTCTTGCTATGGAGTACAGGGTGTTTATGGAAATAAATTTCTGAATATAGATGCGTTTCACTATAAGAAAACTTGTCATTTAAGAGTCAAGCTTTAAGGGCACATTGTTTAAAATATGATTATATTGTTTTTGCTTTAAAGTAACAAGGTTTGCACTGAAGAGAAGGTGCACCCTGGATTTCCTTTACACAATAAACTCCAACAGTGTGTGTATGGCATGATTCTGTTTCATACTACAGCTCAGAATTTCAAGAGTACAGGCACTTTTCAATTGAAGTTACATCGCCTCCTATTTTTGCCTGAGGCAGCTGTTAGTAGGCAAGATATTCCCACTGCCACACTCCTCTTTTTTTTCCACCAGGAACTTTGAGATCAAGGAGGTCAAATGACTGCAAGGGGACAATAAATAGCTGGGCAAATAGAGGCTGCACCCAGACTAAACACAGTCATTCTGCCCAGAATGATTCTTTCTTTGCTCTGGGCCTCTGATCACCATCTGACAAAAGCTGGTCATAGAGCAGAATTACCAGATGCCTACAACAAACACTTTCAAGTGTTTGTTTAAAGGCCTTGGTTTTCCTTCAGGTGGAAGCTTCCACTCCTCTCATTTAAAGCAGTTGAGAGGGCCAGTGGTAGCTCAATGATAGGCACAAGGGCCTGGGTTCGGTCCCCAGCATAAACACACACACCGGGGGGCGCCTGCTCTGTCCAAGGTGCTCAAGGAGAATGGCTTCCACTTGCAGTGAAAGTTTGTCTTCATCACTGCCTTGATTTTATTCTTATGCAATTGCTTCTGGGCTTCCTTCCCTGGATGTTTAGAGAGAAAAGGTGAAAGTTTCAGACACCTTCCTGGGAGCTGTGTTGTCAGCTGCTTAAAATTCAAAAAGTGCTTAGGTTGTCTTTTCATGTTTCTAAATATTTCAAGACTTCTTGGTTCATTTTTGCTTTGTTTTTTGAGACAAGGTCTCAAAACTTGAAGTCAGTATTTAGCCCAGGCTGGCCTTGAACTTGAGACAACCCTACTGCCTCAACCACCTGAATACCGACTGGGATTACAGGTGTGCACCACAATGTCTGACTCCTATTTGCATTTTTAATGTTGAGGTGTCCTTTTTTGTTTGTTTTCCTTTTGTCTTTATGAGACAGGATTTCGCTATGTAGTTCAGACCAGCCTTGAACTCACTTTATAGTCCAGTCTGGTTTTGACCTCACAGAGATCCTCCTGCCTCAACTTTCCAAGTGCTGAGATTACAAACATGCACCACCACACCTGGCTAAATGTCATTTGAGTTACAATCAAAGTCTTACTCACCAACATCCAGTATAAAGTCTTTTTTTTTTTTAAAGAGAAATGTACATAGTATAGTTGGCTTCTGATTGAAAAAATTAACTTTGTACTAAACATGTTAATCTATATGTTATATTTATACCTTATACATATGTTAACTAAACATATGTTATACTTATACCTCTGGCTAACTACAAATGAAATTTTCATACACCTACATGGAGATACTGTGGTAGTTAGGGTGTAATTTCAATTTAATTGGCCTCAGGGATCTTCCTCAGGACTTGGCAGAGCACACTTCTAGGTATCTCTAGGTGTGTCACAGAGACATGGCCCTGGGGTCTGCATCTGGTGCCTCATCCCTTCCATTCTGGCATTCTTCCTCTGTTCTGCTTTCCAGCCACCAAGAAATAAGCAGCTTTGCTCTGCCACACCCTTCCACCATGAGATCTTTAGAGCCAGCTGATAATAGACTGGAACTATGAGTAAATTAAACGTCTCCCCTTTTAAATTGTAGGTGTCTGATATTGTGTCTCAGTGATGAGAAAGTTAATACAGAAAATTGGTACCAGAGAAGTGGGGCTGTTGCTATGACTACATGACAATGAGATCAGAAGGCTTCAGGGTTGGTTAGTAGGAAAGTTTGGAAAGCTTTAAAAATGCCAGCTAGAGAAGCTCTAGAATGCTGTAAGTAGAATCTGTTGGATGATTTTGGTTGGAGCTCAGAAGACCAGAATGCTGATAGAAACGCAGATAGTAAACATTAGGCTCAAGAATTTGGAAATTGGATGAAAGGCCATGCATGTTTCATTTTGGCAAAGAATATACTTATGTTTTGTCCATGTCTTTTTTTTTTTTTTATTGGTACCAGGGATTGAACTCAAGACCACCTGCTTACAAGGCAGGTGCTTATGCTGCTGAGCTAAATCCCCAGCCCACCTTTTTTTTTTTTTGTCCATGTCTTAAGACTTTGTGTGAGGCTGAATTTAAAGATGGCAGACTAATCTGGTGGAGGAAATTTCAAGGCAGCATTACATATATATTTTGGTACCAGGGATTGAACTCATGACCTTATTCTTGCGAGGCAGGTGCTTATGCCACTAAGCTAAATCCCCAGCTAAGGCAGCAGAATATTAAGCTGCCAGATGGGTACTGCTGGCTTCTTTTAGCCAAACCTAGAGTGAGAAGCAAGAGGAGAAATGAGTGCTAAATTAATTGAACATTTTGTAGTTTTGTAAGAAAGAAAATGCCTATAAAATTTAGGCCATGAAAAACATGGTGGCTGAAAATAATTAACACTGAAAACAAGACAAGTAGTTTATGTCAGGGAAATAAAAAAGATGGCTTGAAGGCATCTGAGGAACTGGTCAACTCCACTATTTTCCTACACAGGGGTGGAAAAGGATAAACAACTTTGAAAGATGTTATTCAGAGTAGAAAGCCTCTGAGAGCCCAGTTCACTTACAGTAGCCTAGAAAAGTGTTGCTCAGAGTTAAGTCATCCAGTCAGAGGCCACTGAAGCCATGATCCAAGGGTGCCTGGCTACTGCTCCCATGGATGGCATCATTTAGGCAATCTTGGGTTTTCAGCCATGCAGAATACAAATGTCAGAGGTACTTCTACCCAGACTTCAGAAAAAGGCCTAGGTAGGCTGGCCAGGGCTCCTTGAGAGGGCATTGCATGAAGTGATTGGAAATGAAACCAAAAGTGCAGTGGAAAACCCAGGAAGTCAGAAATTCCATGTGAAGTGTCCGGTGAAGAAAACTGCAGGATGTGAACTGAGCCAACCCGAGTGAAAGGCTAAGTGGGCTGCAGTCAGCAAGGTCATAGGATGGGGTCTCCCAAGCCCATCATGTGCCCTCTATGCAGCTACCTACAAGATAGGTTTGCCCTGATAGGTTTTGGTCTTGCACTGATTCAAATCTTTTTTTAATCCCCCACTCCTGCCTTTTGCAATAGGAATGTTTATGCTTGCAAGAGTACCTTGGGAATACGTAACTTGGTTTTGTTTTGTTTTTGTTTTATTCTAACAGTTTCACAGCTAAGAGTTTGTCTCAAGTCTCAGAAGAGACTTAGGTTTGGACTTCTGAAATAGGCTGGAGCTATTGAAACTTCAGGAAATTGCATTTCTAGTTGCACTCAAGGCAGCTATATTATGTCAGGCAAAATTATAAGCTTACTATTTTCTTTACTTGGAGACTAAGTATGGTTTAAAAAGACTTGTTTGGGAAGCAAACTGAGAAGTGGTGGGATGTGGCAGATTGAGTAGAATTTCAAATGACTGGCTTTGAGATCTGCCCCTGGGTTGGTAGAGTGTACTTCCAGATATGTCTGCGAGGGTTGTGGGGAGGTGGGCATTGGAGTCTACGTCTGGACCTTCAACCTTTCCGCACTGATGCCTCTCCCCTGTTCTGTTTTCCAGCCACCAGGAACTACACAGCGTTGGTCCACCCCGCCTTTCTGCCGTGACATCTCTGCTTTGGAGCCAGCTGACCGTGGACTGAAACTGAGCAAATTAAACCTCTCGTCTTTGAAGTTGTGGGTGTTCAGTATTGTGTCCTAGTGTCAGAAAAGCTGATTTATATAGATGCATAGCTGGAGTTGATACATCCAAACTGTGTGGGCCCTACCTCCCAGAGGAGGAGCTGGCATATCAGGGTGGCAGAGTCTGAAGAAGATAAAACCATTTGTCAGTTTTTTTTTCTCTTGTGCTTCTACATAAGTGCTTGTACATAAAATATATTACATCTTAGGAATAGTCCTTTTTACCCCTTTCCCCCTTCCCTCTGGTCAGAATTGGATGTATCACAGTGTAAGCCAGAAACATGCACCCTTTTGGGCCAAGCTGCCTGCTAAATTAACTTATGCTAAACAGCTGTCTGCCTGTGGCTGTCACCTCTGTCATCCTCGTCTGGCTCCTTTTCCCTTTCCCAGACATTTCATTTCACTATGAATGACATTTCATTTTATTCTTAGTGTCATTTCATCTCCTTGCAATGGATGAAATTTTTTAGTGAAGAGGATACTCACTGACCCTTCTGAAAGTGACAAGGATATCTGTGTCCCCTGAACAACTTCAATAATGCAACTCTCCTTGGCTTCTCTTCTAGTCTCTTCCAAGCTAGTCCACACTGAAGAGGCAGAATTCTGAAAAGCAACCGTTTGTCCCACTTGTCCTCGAACCCCAAAACTGAGTTTAAGCCTCATCGTGGACATACTCTCAAGGACAGCCAGTTACGTGAAAGTCCTTAAGACACAGTAAGCAAAAGTCCCTTAGAAATTGGAAACCAACAAATATTTTCTGAGTATTTGCAGTACAAACTTGGGTGCCACCTTGGTCTAACGGTCACCTTGGGAATATGTGTTCACAGTACTAGAGCAGGAGTATCTGGTAACGACAAGAGATAAATATTCTAGAGCACCTTTATAGAAAGCTGTATAAAAACACTAGAGTTACAAGTTTGTGCCTCTTTAGTCCAGATACAGAGTCATTTAACTCCTCCAGCTACTTACTGAGATCCTACTAAAAGCCAGTTTATCTGTTAAATGCTGGGGTTTCCAGGTTTAACATATGCCTGCTTCTTTCCAGAGCTCATGGTCTGTCTGAGGAGCTAAACAATAACACTACTAGTAAGAAACAATGGGAAGATTGAAGCGCTGTGGAGCTCGCAGAAGGAATCCTTTGTGTGAGTTTGGGAATAGAAGGGCTTCCCAGAGCCCGAGATAACTGAGACCTGCAGTACTGGTGTATAGAATTCAACAAGGGAAGAATGAGGAGATCACATCAAAATTCTCCTGGGGAAAAACATTTTCTAGGTTATTATATAACTACACACACACACACACCCTACTCCATTATGAAGTAACTATACCGATATCTGCCCATCCATGCTCTTCTGAACTTGAACTCTCTGGCCCAGTCGCCATAGCTCAGATGTGTCCACATCAACTACAATCACAGGATGGCAGTCCCTAGGAAGAAAAAGCCTCAATCTTTGGTAGAGCAACGATTATCAAAAGGATATAATAATTACTACTTATTATTACTTCTAAAGCACTAGCATGTGATTTTTTTCACAGTTGTTGCTATTTGTGAGATTTTATTATCTCATAACAGATAACGGATAAAGAAATAAAGGCTCAGGGAAGTTGACAGATTAGACCATAATCAGATGACTTATAGATGGCAAATCAAGATTCAAATTGAGACCTAAGAGAGGAATTTTTAAAGTGCTTTAAACAGTGTCTGGCTTTAAACATACTAAGTGATATATGGGTATTGGTTGACTAAGTAATCAAAATGTCACTAAATTCCAGCAAAGTTTTGCCCTCAACAATAACCTCCTCTGTGTCCTGGGGCACATTAGAGTCTTTGGAGTTTCTTTAGGGGTCTGGAACTCTGGAAGAAGCAGAAGATCCATCCATCTCCTCACCCCCATCCCCACCTCAAGCAGAACCACGTTCCTGAGTAGTTTGTTGACTGTAAGGATTTGGGCAGGCCAGGGAAAGAGACCCACCAATGATGTAGCGTGCATACGAGGTGCGATCAAAATATACATGAATGTTTAAATTTGAATACTTTATTATGGTAAAAGACACACTGTCATTAATCACCCTCAGAGTACTCTCCCTTGCTCCTAACACACATTTCATCCTTCATCCCATTTTCTGAAACAGGTTGGAAGTTCCCCTCTGTAAGGGTCTCTACAAGGCATGACCAACACCACTGCCAACCAACACCCAGTGGAAAGGCAGACCTTAAAAACATGACAGTGTGTCCTCACCCGCTTTCTTTACTGAATCTGGTACTGTGCCACTTCTGGCTCTTCCCCAAAGCCAAAATGACCATAAAAGGTAAATTTGTTTTAATCAATTCAAGTCATAAATGTAGCCGTGTCAGTGCTACAAAAGGCACAAATAAGGACTTTCAGAACTGCTTCAGAATCCAAGCAGAATGATAGAGTGAGTCTGAAGTGAGGGCGAGGGAGTACTCTGAGGGGAACAAATGACATTGTCTTTTACTGTAATGAAATTTTAAAATTTAAACATTAACTGTATTTTTTCAATCATACCTCTTTTTTCTACAAATACTATCTGGGGGAGATGGGGATATATCATTGAGAAAGTGCAACCCTAATATAAGAAAAAGAAGCAACAGCTTCCTCATTTCCAAAGATACTATGTCCCATTGGGGAGAACGGGTTCTATCAGGGGATCGTAGGCAATATTTAAATCCCAATCCTTCAACTAGCTAGCTGTGTGAACCTCGGTTTTATCCTTTGTAATGACCAAGCTAAGGAAAACTTTTACAGGATTACTGTTTTATTTTAGTTCTGTATCCCCGAGACGTGTGGTGGGTACTCCATAAATATTTGTTGAGTGGGTGAATGAAATGACAATTGTAGAACTGTCAAACCCAGCATCTGGCTCATTGAAAATCTTTCTTTCTTTTTTTTTTTTTCCTGGTCAGATGGAACAACTAGATGGAGATAGAGAGTTTTTTGGACAAGAGTAGAATGAATTCTTAATAACAGCTAACATGTGAACACCCCATGTGCTAGATACTGTTCTGCATGTGTTACACAGTCACTCGTTTAATTCTCAAACCCTAGAGACTTCACAAACTTGAGAAAGACTAAAAGAACGCGGGTCCTGTAGGTAGGGGAAAGACAGGGCAAAAGCCTAACTGAGCTTTATTAAGGCTTAATACACGTCTTTGACCTCTGCGGCCAGACTTGAAGGGCAAAGGCAGCTAGACTTGAGCAATCAGGCAGACAAAGGCAAAGAAACTAGGTTTGGGAAGTCCTAAGCAGCCCGATTAACATAAAAGTCATAAACTTTCCTTTTATTTAATCTTTAAACCTTAGTGACCCGTCCTTGAGGCTATAAACTTAATCTCCACCAAAGGACGGGGAAAAGTCCACATGACCAGAAGAAATCCAAGGTTAAGATGAAAGACAACCCAGGGAGCCAATCAAATTCCAAGAGCCAACAACCCCACCCACCCACACACAGAGGAAAGGAGAGAGAAAGGGAGAAGAAACCTTGTAAGAAGAGCCGGTGGCCGGATCCCCCAGCAGTTCCCTTTCAGATTCTCCCTACTCAGTCTGTAGCTGTCTGTCATCTCTTTTTTCCTCCTTTCCCACCTTCAAATAAATTGTTTTTACTTTTTTTTTTTCTTGGTACCAAGGATCAAAGCATATGGTGTTTGCCAGGCAGGAGCTTGTGCCGCTGAGCTAAATCCCCGCCCTGTGTTCTGTTACTTGACATACAGCCTCTTGGACTCTTTTCTGACACTGTGCTTAGGAACACCGGGACCTGGGTTTTTCAGCAGAGCAGTGGCCTGCAGTCCACACCTGGCTGTTACCCTGGGAAAGGTATTTAACCTTTCTCTGCCTCACTTTTCACCATCATGAAATGGTAATAATGATCATGGTACTGATCTCAAATCTTTAGGAGAATCAAGTCAGTTGATCTGCATAAAAAATTTTAAGAACGATTCTTTGTATTGTGCTTTAACTCTGGTTAGGCTGTAAAATCCCCACCAGTTACTGATATGATGTTGTTCTTCTGAGTTTAATGTCCTGACGCGTGCTTAGCTGTCCTAAGTATAGAGTAAGTAGATGCTTTCAGAGTTCCGAGATGAGAGAAATCGATGGAGGCATAGGAGAACTTTTTGGAAAATATAGATGTATGGGCCTTCGCTGAATACAGATGGCAGAGGAGCAGGAAGGAAAGTCACTGTCTGAATTCTGCCTTCACTCTTAACTAGCTTCCTCACCTGTAAAATCAAGATAATACTTTCCTGGATCATTACACAATATACAGAATTCATGTAGTAGACCATCATGCTGTACCCCACAAACACGTCAATGATTACAGGAGTTCATACATCTTTTAAGAAGACAATACCTGCCTCAGAGGGTTATTGCTAATTGGATTTTCTTATGTGAAACAATGAACACAAAATGCTTAGCACAGTGCCAGGAATATTCTAAACACTCAAGATGGGTAGCTCGTCATACTACTACCATTAAGAGTAGAAGCAGAAGTTTGCGAGATAATGTAGAAGCTAGCCCATTCCATCTGAGAATCAGGCTAGCTCTAAAATGGTAATTTTTCACCCACATTGGACATTAATCATTTAAATGTTTTAAATGAGGTCTCAAGATTTACTTTGGATTTAGGGATGGGGGCAGGATTGAGTTTTGGGTATACTACTTGGAGTAAATTTTATAGTTATATTGAAGCTGATTAATACCAAATGTGAACTGGATTATTGGAAAGAAAGCCAAATGGCTTTGTGGAGAGGTGTCTTGCTCTTTCTTTGAGTTCTCCCATGCAAGCAAAGTTCTGCTCCTCCAGGTCAAGCTGCTGCTGTTGCTGCTCAGCAAGAAACAAGAAGTAACCTGAGATGCATCCCTTTCTGGGTACTGCTTAAAATGCTTTATAAAAACGTCTAACTCCTAAAATAATTTTCTGAAGCTCAGTGCTCTTTTGGCCTGTGGTATTTCCCCGCTAATCCTTTCATCCAACCCCACCCCAGCTGTATTAAAAGAGTATGAGCTCAAGCTTCAATTTTCCTTCCATACTTAACAGCAGCCACTGCGCATTTGATCATTTTTGAAAGTTTCTTCATGAGGATTGCACGCACACTGGGGAGAACGTTGCTGCTTCATACAGTCAAGGGTGGAGTTGTACAGACTTAGCTACAACACACACGCAGGCTGTAGGTGAAGCTGTAGACTCTTTTTCTACAACCTACATTTGGAAATATAAACCTACACTCTTTCTTCTCTATATGCGGGACAGAAAATACAAAATCAAAAACTTTTAGAAGTTCTTCCAAAGGGCCTTTGTTAGTCCTGTCCTCTGGTCTTTGCCCAGTGTTTCTGACATAGATTTACTACCCTACTCCTGCCTGTCCAGAGCAGATGCCTTCTACATGAAGCTCTCCAAGAGCTCCTATTAAGCTTTTCTCTGCACTCTTGGAATTTTTTCACACTGATTGGAAATGTAGCATATATTAGATGGCTTTTGTCACATAGTAGTCCAAAGTGGATGTTGAATCATGTTGTTCTCTCTTGTCTGCCTGGTCATCACCCAGCACAGCCCTTAGCAGAGGAGGTCACCAAGAGACTCCTCTCCTCAGTAGCTATTAATTGAACTGATTGTTTTCTTTGCTTTGTAAACAGAAAACACAGCATTCCCAGGGGGTCAATTTAGGATCTGGTAATCTGCAAGTTATCAAATGCTGTATTTCTGAGGTTTTACCAAATAGTAGCAAGATGTCCTGCTTGACACTAATTCTAGACTCAGTGTTGGGCATGGAGGGAGCGCAGGTCCTCTGAGAGTTCTATTAATTGGATTTGGCAAGGAGAGTAAATTCCTTGTAAAAATACACAAGCAAGCTATTAAAAATCACTGTCAAAAATAGCCTTCAAAGGAGAAAGTTAAAAGTAATGTGGAAAAGAAAGCCAAATGGCTTAGTCAATTACAAGTTTAAGAGAATAATTCCATTAACATTTTCATAAGTTTTCTTGGTAACATTCACATGTTAGAGAAGATGTCAGAGCCAAGCACAGTGGCACACGCATGTAATCCCAGTACCCAGGAAACTGAGGCAGGAGGGTCATAAGCTCTGCTTCTCTGTCAAAGCAACTCCATTTTAGGTTTAAATGACCAGGCCTTCTACTCACTCTCCACCCCACTCACCTTAGTATCCTAAGCTCCAAGAAAAGGTGACTGTACATTTCCCCGGAACATAGCCGCTTTCCAAGACCTGGCATTCCAAGTCACAGATCTCTCCAGCCACTCCCTCCACCAGGGTGAGGGCCAAGGACTTTGTGTTCCAAACCAAACACCTATCCCCCCACTTATTCAGCAACACCCCAAAACCCCATCCCCACCCTGCGCCATCCCAGGTAGTCAACTTCGATTAAAAGACTTTGAATTCAGCCAGTGAATTTAAAAGTCAGTTTCTTCTGTGTTAGGGATTAAAAAAAAAAAAAAAGCAACCAACCCTCCTTTGTCCTCCAAGCCTGCTGTCTCATGCTTGTGCCCTTCTGCAGTAGTAAAATGCCTTGCTGAGATTTCCTGATATCTAAGTGCATTATTAGCTACAATAATGATTTGAGTCTGGGGGCTTATTTCTAACAATAGTGAGTCTGAGGCCAGCCTGAACTACATAGTAAGTTCCTGTCTCACCAAAACAAAATAATAATAATAATAATAATAATAAAGAAGCCAGAGAGGATGTTAGCTCAATTGCCTTAGCAATAGGATTTTAATTTTTAAAAATACTTTGTATATCTTTTAAAATAATGAAGACTTTATAAGTAATTAAATGGTAGCTTCTTAACAGTGAACTAATTCCCTGCACTGGGGAGGTAGCCCAGGCACAGAGCACTTGCCGAGCATGAATGAAGCCATGGGCACTATCCCCAGCGCTGGCAGAAAACACTAATCTCCTGTAACTTTATGTACATGGCCCTGTTTGGAATAAAATCCAAAGTTTTATACACATTCCCAAAAGAGACTGCTGATCAAGAGAGATATGAAAACATCACATTCTTCCAACCAGCTAGTGTTGAGTTTGGTGAAAAAGAAAATTGGAAATGCTTCCAAATTCTCTTCTAAATATGTTCTGTTTCAATATATTTTTGTCCTTACTTCAAAGTAACTAAAGCGAAACAGAAACCTATCTTTAACAGTTTCGAAGGTCCAAAAGAGAGAAAGGAAAGAAGAAAAGAAAAAGCCACAGGTAGTAACTAAAGGCCAAACTTATATAACCATCCCTTGGGCCCACGGAAGTTGACAAGGATTTCCAGAATTGCTCTTGAGAGCTTTGAACATCTGTAGTCCTTACAGGAATGGAGCTGCCAAGTCACTAAAAAGTGTTAGCTTTTTAGTTTGCCTGATTAAGAACGTAGTTTCATCTCCCTCAGGTCCCACAAAAACCACCAAAAGTACTTAACTGGCTTTCCACACAGTGAAACCATTCTCAGGGCAGCTAATTAGGAACTGTGCCTTTCCCAGTTTATCGGGGAAGTTCTCAAGTGCTCTGTGGAGTGCCTGTCTGCTGCACAAATTACTGGTAGGAAGAAGCCTCCTGAGCTTGTGGTAAGTTCTCACAGCAAATTAAAATGGAAAGAACTCTCTTCTAACCATGAGCATTATAGGAAGCAAGTCAACCTCTAGGAAGCCTGGTTTTTTATTAGGGTGGGTAGGGTAGGGGTGACTGGGTGAGGAGAGAAACAGGCTTTCAGTAAAAGTCATTTCAAAGATCCCTGTCCCTGTCGCCTGTGCTCTTCATAAAGCGGGGAACGGTGCTCTGGCCAAGCACAGTGGTTGATCCAAGGATGACAGAATCTGAAGAGGCCAATGAATATTTCTAAAAAGACTTAATTGTTTTAAATTCTAAAAATAACTGCAGAATGATTTATATGCCCAATATCAAAAAAGAAAAATTACAGAATTCCTTTTATCTTTCATGAGCCCTGAAATGTACTTTTATTTTACTCTTCCTTTTGACACCTGAGTCTCAGCCAGTCATGCAAAGCAACACATCATTACTATGCAAGATAATAAGAAAAAGGGAAGTTCTCTAAATAAATAAAATTTGTTTTGCCTCTGGTCATCTTTTTTCTCCAGTGTTTTCAAATCTTTCCTTTGAGGCTCAAACCTTAAAATACTGCATATAGTTTTCAAGTGATTATATTCTTTTCCAATAGCATTAGAGATATATTCTCTTTTCCTTCTCCTCTTCCTTCTTCCTCTTTTGTGGTTGTTTTTGTTTCTGCATGCAGTGCTGGGGATCAAATTCCAGATTTCAAGTGCTATACCATTATCTGTACCCCCAAACCCAGCATAGATATTTTATTCTCTAAGTAGGCAAATCCCCAGTTAGGCCAATTAGGAGTATTGGTTTAACATAATTCAGGCTGCCTTGTGAAAAATAACATCTCAAAACCATTAGAACTTTAGTTATTATTCATTCAGCTCGTGCTTCCTTATTATATGCAATATTCATGCATATTTATAGAGAAGTGACAGAAATGGTTTGTAAGGCTCAAATCCAACATGACCCTCTCAGCACCCAACCTATTTACCAGCAGAGGCATTGTTCTCAGCAGGGACTCACCTAAGCTAGGAGGCTGTCACCAGCAACACAGGATGTCATAAAAGAGATAAGATAGGACAAGGAATGTTGCAGGTCCTTGGACATCTGTAGACACCAAAAAGTCTACACTGAACACCTCAAAGACTCTGTACAGAGGTGCAAGACAAGCAGAGAACTTTGACAACACATGTTCATTACATTCCCACCTAATGTCCCTTGCCCTCTCTAATCCCTATGAAAAAAACCACCTGCTTCTCTTCATTACCTACAGACAGTCTTTTTGCCCTCTGTCTGCCTGCACCAGGCACAGTAAATTCCATCCCATGTTGCCTTTATACAAGCCTAGTGGTCTCGGTTGGTCTCTACCTCTCACCATTCCTTACCCACATTGAGAGTATTAAAATGACACCATTAAAATCTGTTTTATTGTTTTTATAAAGATGTATAGCTTTTGTAGTATGATCTTATGTATTTATATCATATATACTGTACTCAGTATTATGGGCATAAAGGAAGTGGTCTCACCAGGAGGGGCAGCTGTTGAGTACAGGGCAGTTAGAGGAATCTTAACTGGGCTCAGTCCAAGCTCTCTTACCAGGTGCAGCATGGAAGGATTTCCTGTCCTCACCTCCACCATCTCATGAGGACTCTGGGCCCTGCCATCTGGAGGGCCTAGACATGTGAGGAAGTGGACAAAACCTGCCCAGGTCTCAGACTCTCCTTTCCCCTGATGTTTCCAATATCCCAACAGTCCCACTAGTGTTGGAGAGCATTGAAGCTGAGTACACGTGCAGGGCTGTGGTGTGGCCCGGGCATGGTTGAACTGAGAATGAGACACCTCAGAGGGCAAGACAGATCACAGTGGAGGCCATCTGGAGACCTTCCAGATAGATTTCCTTAATCAGCATCATCTGTTGCTCTGAGGGGTTCTTGAACCCCGCCCGAGATCCTGCTCAGGTTTCCCACATTTTCCACTCAACTCCTTGCTTGTTCTGATTAAATATGGACTTCCCAGGGTCAGTTGGTTGGCTGGCTAGCAGAGTTATGAGCTCTGCCGAGGATCTCACTCCTCCTGCAGCCCAAGATGCTGCGTATCTCATTCCTTTGACCCTTCACTTTGCATCCGTTTAGGGCATTGGGGGTCGAAGCACAGACCCCAACACTGTCACAAATACTAATGTCCCACCGGATGTGGTGGCTCACGCCTGTAATCCCAGCACTCAGGAGGCTGAGGCAGGAGGATCGTTGTCATTTCAAGACCAGCCTGGGCTACAAACTGAGCTCAAGGCCAGCCTGAACTGCATAGTGAGACTTTGTCTCAAAAAGACAAAACAAAAACAAAACAAAATAAAACAAAAAATCCTAATGTCCCAAGGTTTTGAAACAACCCTGGAAATACAAGTAAGAGGTTGTATCACTGTGTGTGTGTGTGTGTGCTGGGGAATCAAACTGGACCTCATGCTTACTTACTAAGCAAGCGCTTGAACCGATGAGCTAAATCCTTGGCCCTTAAGGGGTTAAAATAGATCTTTGAAAATTAAGTGTTTTTTTTTTTTTTAAAGTAAAGATCAATGTTCTCCAAGCTTCTCTCACACTGAAAGACATAAACTGCCACCCCAGGCAGGAGGACTCAATCTTTGCAGCCCTCCGGGTCAATGCTTGACTGAATCTACTTATGGGCGTTGCCCAGCTCTTGTTGGACTCTTTCTATAAACTATGGTCCTTCTATATTCCAGGTGTGTGTGGTGGGGTCCCTTCACTCCGATCTGGCAAATTGGTAAATAAACTCATTTCCCCACTTCCTGGGGGCTTGTACTTTGGGTTACGGGAAGATAAACCCCAACACCTAAAGAGCTGGGTTCCGATTCAGCAATGGCTGAGCAGCTGCTGGAAACAGACTTCTTTTCTTCCTACATATTTGCCCCATAAACAGCTAGTGTTTAACCAAGGTAGTCTCTCCCGGGGAGGCCCATGCCCATTTCACACCCTTCCTCCTACTGATTTGGGCGCCTTCTGCCCCAACCCGTTCCAGCGGTCTCCTTCCAAGCCTGGGAAACTACCTTCTGTTCAGCTCCCAGGTCTCAGCTCCAGACCCTTCAGTGAAACCTAGAATGACCTTGAGACTAGGTCAGAGTTCAGATTTCCATATTATACGGTTTCATAGGAGCAGGGGTCACTACTTCAGAGTATTTATTGCAGTTACGATGTTTTATTTGTGTCATTATTGAATAATGTCTGTGTCTGCTTCTCCCCCAGACACAAAACCATTCAGGAGGCGTCTTAGTTACTTTCCTCCCCTTTGAGACACAACATCCGAGGAATGCTTTGTTTTGGTTCATAGGTTTTTGTTGTTGTTATTGTTTGGTTTTGTTTTTTGGTCTTTTTGAGACAGGGTCTGGCTATGCAGTTCAGGCTGGCTTTGAGCTCATTTTGTAGCCCAGGCTGGTCTCAAACTTGCAACGATCCTCCTGCCTCAGCCTCTGGCTCACAGTTGGTAAAGGTTTCCATCCTCAGTCAGCAGAACCCCAGGCAGGACAGCCGGGCACAATCTGCTGGCCACACAAGGAGCCCAGGAAGCAGAGCGAGGGGAGGAGCCCCAGAGAAACCCTTTCCGGCCACGCCCCCATGGCACGCCTCTCCCAGCCGGACCAGACTCTGAGCAGCCAATCAGTGCTAAGCCGCGTAATCCCATCTCCTCCCAAAAGCCCCGCCTACGAGCCCGCGAGGCTTCCAGGTGACGCTTGCGAACCTCTTAGAACGTTAGAGCGCTGGGTGACACACAGAGCCCGCTGTGGCCCCCTGGGTCGTAGGTTCGCCACCTCTGCTTCAGGGGGACGGCTAGCTATACACCGTAACAGCAAGGGACTTGCCTAATGAACACAACAGGCCCTTGTGAAATAATCTTTTTTATTCCTCCCTACAATGAAGTCACTAGGCTTCCATCCACTCTTTGTGGCTGCAGAGTAACTACGTAAATTGGGTAAAATTAATCTGGACTGCTTAAGGATTTAATATGGTTTAACAATAATTTAATCTGGAGGATAAAGATCAAATTTGGGGAGATTAAAAAAAGGGTTTAGAGGTCAGGGATATAGCTCAGAGGCACAGCGCCTGCCTGGCAAGTGCAAGGTCGTGAGTTCGATTCCCAATCCCAAAAAAAGAAAAAAGTGGGGGAAAAGGCTCAAAACTGAAATGCCACAGCCTAAGTACATGCAGATGTAAAAGGTTATTCACTTTAGGGCTGAGGATCTAGCTCAATTGTGTAAGTGCCTGTCTGGTAAGCACAAGGTCCTGAGTTCAATTCCTAGTACAAAAAAAATTAAAAACGTTATTGTAGGAGATCTAAATAGCATGTACTACAATTCAACAATAAAGAAGTATTAAATATTCTTTGAAAGCAAACTTTACTTGTTCCCAATTCCCCATTTCCACTGAGCAGAAGAAAATCATCTTTTCACTTAAAATATAATTGTCTTTTGGTTCAAATCTTAATTTCTTCTTAGCAATTACTCTGAAGTTGTAGGATTTACACTCTTTCCCAGCCAAGATGTCTGGGCACAGATGCGACACTTGCTATAATCAGAAGAGACAAAACATTAAATTGGTCAACATATGGTGTGAGGCAAACAATTCTCTGTAAAGCACTCTAAGAGTTGAAAGATGCAATTCTGGGTCTTGTTTGGCAATGGCTCCTTACTTGGGCATGTAGCTCTGATCTCTGTGCTGTTTCCTATTTCATAATTTAGAAAATAAGGTGTGGTACCAACCAATAACCTCAGCAGTGACTCTGCATTAGCAAGAGTTTAGTGGTTTACAAAGAGGAAGTAGAAGGAAAACAAAAGCTGTCTTTATTCCTAATACTGGAAACAAAACAATCTCTTTCATTTAGTTCCTCCATTTGAGCAAATATTAACTCGTACCACCAACCTGCTATGTATTTAATGAGTACTCTTAGGGAGTACTCAAAAAAACAAAAAACAGTCTTGTTGACAACAAAGAGAAAGATAGTGAAATGAAGTGGGGACTTTATTCTTTTTTCTCCTTGATACACTGGCGAGGCTTTGATCAAGTGACTCTTTGGACTTTGGGCTAATACATGAAGATGAATGTGTGGTTTTAGGTACAGCAAACCAGCAGCTTGACTTTTTCACCAGTTCAGTATGATGCTATAGTTTGTTTTATTTGGTAAAGAATTTTCTAGTCTTTACAATAGTAAGAGGTTCATTAAGGTGAATCACAAGAAGAAGAAATTTTAGTACCAGAATTTGCAGGTCAAATTTATAGACTATCCACTTCTGTTCAGGTTAGCAACCTAACAAACATACCTAAGAAATTTTTTAAAAATTGATCCTAGGTACTGGTGGGTGAGGAGTGAGAACTCAGTGGTTAGATCACGTGCTTACCATGCATTATGTTCAATCCAGTGTACACACACACAGAATTTGACATATATTTAATTTTCCATTAGAAACATAGTTGGCTTTTTTTTTTTCGAGAAACAGTTTTGGGATATAGTTCAGGCTGGCCTTGAACTTGCAGCAATCCTCTTGCCTTAACCTCCTAAGTGTCAGCATTACAGGAGAGCACCACCAGGCATGGCTAGAAACATAATTGGTTTTTGCTTTATGCTAATATAGCAGTTCTAAAATACAAAAAGCTCTGAAAAAATTTTTTGTGGTAAAAACTGACAACATACACTTATTTGGCAATAAAACGTATAAAGCTCTTAAGATATTTATCACTTTTATATATTTGATTTTTATGAATGTTTTTAACGTTTCACTGTAAAATTATTTTGATTGCAGGACACTGTCCTAGCACTCCCTGGGGATATAATATAGAATAGACACATATATTGATTTTTTTCCAGCGCTGGGGATTGAACCCAGGGCTTCCTGTGTGTTAAGCAAGTGCTCAACTGATGAGCTACATGGCCTGCTCAATCTGAGAAATTCTAAATGCTGAAACATATTCTGCTGGGATTTGGGGTCTGGGGCTATAGGATGGCATGCACTGCATACATACCCTTAACATTTTCATTTCGTTAGGATAAATTTATACCATGTATATGGATTAAGTCAGCGCTTCTGGGTTTGAGTCCTAGTTCTGTTGCATCTCAGCTGTATACCCATCCAAAGCTATTCTCATCAGTAACATGAGCGTATGTGTTGTGTTGAAGATTCAGAAAGGAAATATGTGCAAAAACAGCGCAACATTTCACAAGTAGTACATTTTTAACACCTTGCCACTATAATTCTCCTGCCCGCAGGATTGTTTTGGTTTTGAGGACAAATACTACCATTTACAAACTTTCCTCTGGTATTGATACACATTTATTTGTATACATAAAAGTCAGAATTATGCTACAAAGTTTTAGAAAAACTGCACTAGGATTTTGATTGGGATTAGGTTAGGGGACACTGACATATTTCAATATTGAGCCCTCTCATTTATTCAAGGTTGTGAAATAAATGTTCATTTTTTCCCTAAGGGGTCTGTTCCTAAGCTTCAAAGTTCCTGCTGATGGTTATAACTGATGAACAGGCTCTGAAACATGCATTCCCTTTAGCAACTACAAAACTAAATATGTGAACACCTTCACCTGTTCTAGGGAGCCCCTCCCCACACTGACTCATCTGTTGAACTCTAAAACCCCAATGTGAGCAGATTTGGAAGTCCAGAGATGCATAATTGGGTCTTTTGGGGTTTCTCTGCTGGCATTCCTACCTTCACAAGAAGAGACGTCAGAGAGACTATTCTTTCTCCACGCTCACAGAGAGGTCATGTGTGCAGAGTTAGGACTGAAACCCTGGGGCTGGGGATTTAGCTCAGTGGCATAAGTGCCTGCCTTGCAAGCAGGCAGTCATGAGTTCAATACCTGGAACCGATAAAAAAAAAAAAAAAAAGGACTGAAACCCCAAGGGGACAGGCCTCTTCCATAACTAAGATGTGGTACCCTCTGTCTTCCAGGAAGGTGAGCAAATACACCTCTGCTGTTCAAGCCACCCAGTCTTTAGTTTTGCATAACAGCAGACCGAATAGACTATGACAGCAAAACATTTGCTAGCATGTCCTCATGCTCTGGGTTACCAGGTTTCACAAGTTAATTACAGCAACCAAAACACAAAGAATTTGAATCAGCTAATGTGGCAAGAGAACCACTTTGTGATGAGCACTGTTTTCTTGTATGGCTTTGCACAAGATCAGTTCAGGAAAAATAAAGGTTTCGAGAGTCACTATTTCTTCATCCAAAATGAAACTTTGAACTCTGTGGGTAAATTGCATATAGCTTCACTATTTTATTGCACAGAAGAACATCAATAAAACAATTTCTGGGGCTATGGGCATAGTGGTGGAGCTTTTATGAGACTTGGGGTTCTAGCTTCAACATCCAAAAAAAGTTATTGATATTTAACAACTATAGCATAATACTTGGGCATATTTTGAAGTAGTAACATGAAGTTGTAACCTTTCTAGCCATTCTTTATAGTTGTGGAAAACTTCAGTTTGCTATGTGCAGTTACATGCCAAATTTTCTTGAATCCTCAAAATAAATACAAAGGAAGTGTCCGTCTCATTTTATGAGTGGAGGAAACTGAGATTTAGACAAGTGGATGCCTTCCAATGAGGAAGTACAGAATCAGAGCTAGATTTGATGTAATCAAATGAAATCTTTTCTGAGAATCTGCACAAACACCATGGCCACCAACCAAAGCTTTAAGGTGGTAGGATCTTCTCTTAGCAACTGATGGAACCTCCTGGCTGACTTACTCCATGCTGTGCTTAGCTCATGTCACTCCCGAAGCCTTGGAGATTCAGCCCAGCTCTGGGTTGGGAAACTGCTGGATGATGTTCCCCTGGCCCTTCTGAGGGTCAAACCTCTCATCATCGGTCCCCACAGAGCTGGAGTCCCTACCCTGGGCGGCCGAAGGGGCTTCTCCTCCCCGCTCCCAATTAATACACCTTGTATACAGTCAACGGGAAGGTTTGAGATTTGAGGTCAGGTCTAAAGGAGAAGTCAGGTGGACAACAGGAGACCCACAGGCCTAGATTTACCCACTGTCCTATTTAATCCTGAAACAAACCTTTCATTAGTAGTTCCACAGCCAGAGATTGTGAAACAATGTCCTCAGTTTGATATAAGATTCATTCTCCAAGAAACAGAAAGAAGCAAAGACACTGTTGAAACAGTAGAACTTTATAAGGCAGTAAAGATGAAACTAATGATACATTTAATTTAAAAACAGGCAAACTATAAGTTATTTTTTTGAAATGACAAATGACATTTATTTCTGACTTTGTATTGACTGTATAGAGAAGATAAATTAGGATGTATACCTTAGTGATTGTTTATGTACTAGGAAATGTTAATTTCTACCATTCTTGTTCCAAAAATTGTTTAAATCTATATGTCTTATAAACTACATAGGGAAGTGCACAGCATTAACAACTTAAAGTTTATCTTTGAATTTAAATCTCCAGGCATGGTTTTCTTATTCAAATTTTATGCAATTTTGTCCAAGTTTATTATGACTCACAGGTATTTTCAAGAAAGAAATTGATCATGTCATTTGGAGGAAAAAACCAATAGGTGCTTTCAACACTTCAGAAATATTAAAGTTATTTTAAATAGTTTCAACAGAACTGTAATGGAACCTCTAGGAGAGTGGTAAACAATTACCAAATCAGAAGATATCTCGGTATTTTCTTAGTAATTGCTCAGGTAAGACCTTGAAGGATCCACTAAATCCTCAAAGGAAAAGAGTAGAATTTTCTTTATTCAGTGTAGATGTGAACACTGTGGTACATGGTTAGGGGGATGCAGGACTACATGATGGGGAACTACTGCATTTTAGTTTTGACTCTGAGGTTTTAACCAAATCATTTAATCCTTCCAAGTTTTAATCTCCTCATTTGTAAATATGAAGATAATTCTTTTATCATAGAATATCTGGAACAATCAAATAAAAGAGCATTACAGGGAGAAAGAAAGAAAAAAATCATCTAATGCTCATAATATGAAAGGTATTATGATTACAAGTGAGATTCTTAAGAGTTCCTTTAGGTCCATGATTCTACCAAATTAAAAGTCTAAATCAAATCATTAAAAATGCTTCTAATTTAAATAATCTATATTTCACTTCAAAAGAGACTCCCTTAATATCATTATAAAAGCCTTACTGATAGTAAATCTCAAAAGCAGAGTAAATCAACAGAGGAAAATAAAAATGCTTTCTGTAACTATTTTCTTCCAAGTGAATGCCATCTATTTGCAGGTTAGTAGTTCAAACTAAAAATTATCTACATGTTTTATATTTTTACAAAATACTTTCCAAACTGGACACTACCTTTCTAAGTTAAACACACGCATGTACATTTAACACATATATATTTAAGAAGGATCCGTATCTTCTGGCTATAGATGAAAAAACCCTGATATGGTCATAATCTTTAATTTGACCTTTTGTAAAAATAACTTGAAAGTAACACATATATTTTTAATCATTTGGTATATAGTTAGGTCAGAATTTATTTTCATTGCATCACTGTGCCTAGTTTTAGTAGCCTTTCACAGTTTCTTTTTAAGAAGTTTAGCTGTAAGAAAAATAAAACTACTTTGATACTTGATACTCGAAAGTCCAGTGAGAATACATATTACATATATATCTTTATAAAAATAAATATCTAAGTTATTGATATTTGTCTCTTAGGCACTGGGCAGATAAAGTATTGTAGAACATGACTTGAACTTTACAAAACACAGAGCAGTCACCGATTCCAGTGTGTGTGAAGCAGGTAACTGAAGAGTCCTTTTTTATATTTATATACACTACATGCATCAGATACAATGCTTCTGAAACACACTTCCTGCTCCCCTCAATCTTGCTGCAAAATTTCACTTAATTATATTTAATCATCATTTACCATGGAGCTTTGCTATTCTGACCAAACGCTTTTGCAATTAAACCAGAGATTACTAGTTTTTTATTTTTTTAACCTTTAGGAGGCATTTTCCCTTTACGTACCTTATATAATAAAACACATCAAGAAAAGCAACTAGTCTTCAGATGGACAACGAGTAATTATTTAGGTGATAAGGAGTTCATAAAATTTTCAAGGTCTGCTAAAGAATTCTGAAGTTCATCATTCATCTCGTGACTTCTCAGAAATTTCTTCAGCGTGTCCAGAGCAATCACGGCTTCGTGTTTTGAAGGTAGAGGCGGTGCGGTTTCCAGAGCTCCGCCGTCCTCCTCCTCATCGGAAGTGTAAAATCCAACCTCGTCTGCTTTGCTGTCTGCGGTGCCTTCAGAGCTGTCATCTGCAGCTGTCTCGCAGGTTTCCAGGCCCTCGTCCAGGGCCGCGTACTCCTCTATAGACAAACCTTCCGGAAATTCCACTCCTGCCCCCAGGGCCTGGGCAACAGGATCCAGTTGCCCGCCGTCGTCAGTCTGTCCATCCTCTGGGTCCTGCTCTTCCTTTTGAGATTTGAATCCTGCTTCTTCGAAACTTCTAACAATAGTCTCTGTGCTCACAGTCCTCCAACACAGATGCAGCGTGTCCGCCGCATCTAGCAGTGAAAAGGTGAATTCTCTGCTACTTTCAACGGAGTTTAAAAATTTCTTGATCAGACAGTGTCGATACTTGATTTTAAGGCTTTTGATGACACCTTGCTTCATGGCTATAAATTTGGCAGATAAACAGGATGGAAAGAACGCTAACTCAATGGATTTTAGGTTCTTGACCTCTGGGTGTGCAGGAAAAGAATCAACGAAAATCACCACTCTTCGTTGCTGGGCCTGAAATTTTTCATCAAGCTTCTGCATCCATTGCTGGAAGATACCTGAGGTCATCCACGCCATTCTGTTAGCCTCGTAGTGCACAGGCAGTGATTTCACACCTCGGAAGCACTGCGGATTCCTGTTTTTGCCGATGATAAGCAAGGGAAGTTTCTCCGAGCCGTCCATGTTTGCACCAACCACCAGAGTTACGCGGTCCTTGCATAACTTTCCCACTGAACACGTTTCTCCTTTAAATGCAAATGTGTTGGTAGGTAACAGTCTATAAAGCAGCGCCGTCTCTTTTAGGTTAAAAACATTTTGGGGTTGGTAATCGCTCAAATAATAAGGAAGCACGTTTTGGGACCACACGGTTGAAGGATCTACCGGTATCCCTGAGGCTTCTGCAGGTTGAGCTCTGAATACTAAGCCATACCGAGATTTAAACCGATCCAGCCAACCGTTACTGCACTTGAAATCATTATGTCCCAGCTTCTGGGCAAAATCATTAGCTTTGAGACGCAGCATTGGACCATTCACCGGTACATTCAGACACTGAGCGATCCGATACCACCGCATTAATGCCTCTTCCAGGTCGGTATAGAAAGCAGTTCTCAGTCTTTTCCTTTTTGGATCAAATCTCAGCGATTCAAAGGCTTCTAGAACTTTGTCTTTATTTTTCATAATTGAAGACAGGGAATTTTTCTTTATTCCATACTCGGCCGCAATCTCTGCTTTCTTCTTGCCGCTCTCCACGGCATTGATGATGTCGATCTTCTCCTCGATGGACAGGCTCTTCTTCTTCTTCACCACCGAGGTGGGCAGAGAGGAGGTGGCGCCTGCAGCCTCTGCTGCCTCGGCCTGCGCGGCCCCCGCGCTCTCCTCGCTTGCGGCCATGCGTCCGTTTCTTTAAACCTGTTTTTCGGTAAGATGCAGATTAGTGCTTTCTATCTCACTTCATATACTACAAATTGGAAACGTCTAATAATCTCACTCCTCTGGAAACTGATGACTAAATTTTTTTTTTTCCCCGAAAGAATCTGAAGGAGAAGAATGTTCTACGCAACTACGCTTTAGGAGAGAAACTTCCTTCTTCAGACCTTGCCCAGTTCAGTTTATAGTGTATTCGGTTCCAGAAGACAAGCTAAA
Organism: Hydrochoerus hydrochaeris; assembly: GCA_004027455.1. Taxonomy (NCBI): domain Eukaryota; kingdom Metazoa; phylum Chordata; class Mammalia; order Rodentia; family Hydrochaeridae; genus Hydrochoerus; species Hydrochoerus hydrochaeris. The sequence continues at coordinate 161,601 of PVLA01004060.1, read as the reverse complement.
ATAGAAATCTCATTATGTCAGACCTGTCCAGTCCTGCCGATGTATTTTTGGAACTGCAAGCCTTTAAGATGATCCATTTTATCTATGCATGCATTCAACCACCTCCTATTAATTCTCCGCAGAAGGTCTCACAGATAAGGAGAAAATACTTTCAAAAAATTTCATGTGAAATGTTATCCATTAATTTTCAAGCCTCTTCAAGGTTAAAGAAGAAAATGGTAGAATCCTTCTAGAAGTTGTGTCTTCTTTCTTAAAAATGTTTTAGAAAACGCAGTTTTAGTTATATGTTAATTAAAAGTTTAAAAATACGTATGTATCAATTATATTCTTAATAACAATGAAAACAATGGGATAATGTTTCTGAAAATGCAAGAGCCAAAATTTCCAGGAGAAATACTTACCACCTGAAGGGCCTCTCTGTAAAAATTCTCTAGTTCTTCTCTGTACCTGAATCCCTACTTGTCTGCCAATGCTTTCTAATATATACTCGGAACAAATCAGACAAATTCAATCTGTTTTTAAAACGTGGGCTCACCAAAATTAAAGCACTAAAAATGATGCTGGATAGATCCTTGATGGCTATTTTTACGCAGTCACATACTGCACCCTCTGACTTCTCTAAAAGAAAAAAACACAGACAGTGGTCACAAGGCTCAACTTTTAATAGCACATGGGAGACACTGGCTCTTTATAGGAGTCTGGAAGAAAATGCTTCACTAAAAAAAAAAAGTTGTTAGTAATTTAGTTTTAAAAATCTAAATGATCTAAAAGCTTAAAAATTCAGTAACTTATTTATCAATTGAATATCTTAGTAAAATGTACACGGGCCACAAATGGGCCATGAGAAAATGCATAGGAATAAACAAATAAGAGGATATAATGCAGACAGGGATTCTAGACTCAGAGTAGGAAGTGCAGTGACTCTGGTTCTTACCCTCTCAGGACTTCTACTTCTTAAGTATTAATAAAAAGAAAAAGGACTTACCATAGTATAAGGCTATGAGGCTTTGGTCCTATACAGATTTGATTAGAGAAATAGTATCATTTAGTATTTATGGGATCCTGAGACATTTACTTAACCACTGAAGTTTCTAGTCCCCTACCTGTAAAATGGGGTAACCACAGGACCTACCTCATAGGGTTCTTGCATATTCAATGAGGTTTGGTGAAAGACTATAAAGCACTTAACATGTATAGAAAGTGCTGACAAATGTATGACGATCTCACCAGCATTATCTTTTCCCTTAAATCCTTCAGCTATGTGAATCTATAATTCAAAGATGTTAGGAAATTGCCCTTGCAAGTGGAAGTAAAAATCCCCCTCCAAACACACAGTGCAAGTGGGGTGTTCTCTTCCAGTACCTAACAGAGAACCATGAGAACAGTCAGGGGGCTCCAGACGCTCCCAGTCTCTCAGCTCTGGTCTGACAGTGTCCAAGACAACAAGATCTTGAAGACTGCAAGACAGGGTGGGCACCACATTTTTTTGGCTGATGACTTGAACGTCTTTTTGCACAAAATTTTTTGACAAAATGTTTTATCAAAATACTTCAGTCTCTGTCGTCCAACTCAAAGGAGTTTTTGTCACAGGAATAAAGAAGGAATATTCATACAAAAAAGGTCTTAATAATAATAATCCAGGGTTTTGGTTCCCAAATTGCTTTACTATCTGTATTTCAAATAACTGATCAGAAAATTAAAACTGGATTTCAGTGATCAAACTATTATGTGGTTGGGTGCAGTCCAGAATCCAGGCTTTTAAAACACCAAATCCACATTCTTTTCACTATATTGTAGTACCCTTGAATCACACTGGTGGGCTTTCTCTGGTCACAGTGATATATTTTATGCTCCTAGCACAAAGTCAAGTTAGTATTTCCAACACCTATCTAGACAAAAACAAAACAGACAAACAGACAATGAACAGCAAGTTCAGGCCTCGTGGAAGTATAGGATTAGGAGTTCTAGCCTTTCCAGGTAAATGAGATTTAAGCAAGGCACTCTTACTGCATCCTGGTTAAAACAGTGTCATACAAGTAGAGCATTTCTAATCCAAAAATCTGAAATTCAATGGATTTATGGATTATGGATACTCATTTGTTAAGTCTATGCAAGTAATCCAAATTTGAAAAAACCTCAAACATGAAATACTTCTGGCTCCAAGCATGTCAGATAAAGACTTACTGAATTTCTATGGATAATCAGAGATAATAGGTTACCTTGATTGAATTGAAAAGAGCGATTTCTGTTTAGAAAGATCTTAGCTCCTCATTAACAGTTTTTATTCTTTCAAAAACAGCAAAGTTATAATTTTTCATGGTATTCATGAAAAATTTTTCACAATATATTCATAAAATAATCAAAATATAGAATTCCAAACAAGACAAACTGGACTTTTTTTTTCTATAGAAAAGCATAAAGTATCAACACTGCCTAATCAATGAAATGGATATTCTTCAGTCTCCCACAATACATTGTCTGGTGTGCTTTTTTTGCAGGGAAAAATGGCAGTAACTCTTATTTCTATGAAGTATTTATCTGGCCCCACGCATGTGAACTAAGCTCTTTAATCACTTTGCTCTTTGAACATTTTATGGCAGAGAAACACTATTTTGCATGTTAGAGAATATTTTCTCAGTGTCAACAGTAAAGCTACTGTTGCTTCACTACATAAGACTTAACCAATTGAACTCCAAATAAAGAAGATGCTCAATCCTAATAGCAATAAGAAAGGAATACCCTGTCAGTCATGATGGCATATACTCGGAATACCAACACTTGGGAGGTTGAGGCAGGAGGATTGCAATTTTGAGGCCAGTCTGAGCTACACAGAGATACCCTGTGCTTAGGAGGCATATAAATTTGTACCAAGCTTATGGAGGGCAAATCAGTAACAGGACAGTGAAATCTTAAAAATATACATAATCTTATGCAGAAAGACTATCTAGGATTTTTATCCTGAAAGAATAATTTTAGATGTGAAAATAACTTATTAGAAATGTGTTAATTTGCTATTGCTATGTAACAGATTATCCTACACTAGTGGCTCAGAACAACTGCCATGTATGCTCTCACACTTCTGTGGGTGTGAAGTCCAGGGGATTCCACAGGCTCCACTGGTTAGGGTTTCAGAAAGCAGAAATCCTGACGGCAGGGGAGGACTGTCACTGCACACTCTGGGAAGGAATTTGCTTCCAAGCTCATTCAGGCTTCTTGGAGACTTCAGTTCTTTGCTGTTGTAGAAATGTGGTCCTTGGCATTTTTGTTGGGTGTTGGCAGAGAGCCTCCCATCAAGTCCCTGTCTGTGGCCCTCTTCATCTTACCACAGAGAATTTCTCCTGTGGAATCTCTTATGCATTCTGAATCTGACTTCCTGCATTGCCACTGGTGCAAGAAAGCCCTCTGCATTTAAAGAGCTCCTGTGTTGGGTTGGGGCTGTTTACGTTACCCCACTTTTGATGAACACAAAGCCAAATGATTAGTAACCTTGATTTCATCTGCAGACTTTCCTGATATGTAGCATAACATAACCAGAGTGTTATCTTATCATGTTGTCAGGGCAGGGAATAAAAGGTGAGGGCCACTGAAGGTCATTTTAGAATTCCACATACAACACCAGTATGGTCCTCGTACTATTGTCATATAATTACAGATAAAATAGACAACAACCTGAATATACAACAAAAGAGTCAAGGAGTGTCTATCTATATGCTGAAATACTGTTAAGTCAGGGAAGGACAGCATTTAATGGTAGGAGGAAAACGATATAGTAAGTGAAAATGCAAAATACAAAGCATATGCCAACAAATCGTGAATACATGAGGGTAGAGACTCAATGTTATTGGTATAGTGCTCTGTCCAAGCCACCAATAGATTCTCAATAACAAGTTAAGTAAATGAAGACAAATACTGTGTAAGTGTGTATGTATGAAACAAACAACAGAAAAGACATTGTTATGGTTTATATCTAGATGTCCCCCCTACCCCAGGGCCTCAGGCATGGCTTCTGGAAGGTGATTGGCTTTTGAGGGTTTCTACCCAACTTGCTATTAGCAGATGGGTCAGTCAGAAGAGGAAAGTTCCTGGGGGCGTGGCCTAGAAGGGCTCAGGACCCTTCCCCGTCCGGCTTCTTCCATGGCTTTCTCTACTTGCCAGGGCTGGAGCAGTGTTCCTCCACCCAGGAGCGTCCACCGTGCCGCTCCTGCCCTGGAGCCAGATGGAAAACCGGCTCCTCCTACAGATGGAAAACTCTCTTCCTCTATGTTTGTGGGTGTCAGGCACTGTGCTCCAGAGAGAGATATGGAAAGTGACTACAACAGATATTGACCAAAATGTTGAATGTTCCCTCAAGGTAGGTGAATGATAAACTCAGTTGTTATTGTTATCATTATGGTTAAAACAATTTTATAATTTCATTTTATTTTTGTACCAGGTTATAAGAATTTTTTAAAATTTAAATCTCAGTATCAGGAAACATAATCTGGCATTTTTCCCACTCAGAATTTCTAGGGGTGATAAGTTACTCCCCTCTAATCAGTAGTTTACAGCCATCTTTAGAGAATTAACCACTTTCCAATCTTTGTTTTTCAAAAATAGCAATTATGTCCACATAATCCTTCCTACACCATTTACATAAAGGAACTTCCATGGGATGCATCAGACGGTATGTTTCTGTAACTCAAGGACAGTGTCCTAGTGCCATGAAAAAACAGAGTCCAAAGTTAAGTCTCCCAAAAAATATCATGGGAAATAGATATGCAGACTGAAGTACAAGGCAAACTAAGATGGGGGCCCAAATGAAGGGCCATGGGATCAAAGAAGTATGGGAAATGAATTATCACAAGCAGGATAAAGAATGGGTTTATAACTGAAGCAGGACCTGAGCTCAACTATGAGTGATAGCTAAGTACATGGCAGGTAAGGCGAGACAGGCAAACACTTCTGCTGATAAGAATATGGAGTAAAACAGGCAGACGCAAGCTTATTTGGTGCCAGCAGTTCTATGTAATGACATCTTCCTATCCATACTGATATCTGTATCTGTTGCCTAATGAGCACTTTTCCTCCAGATATGTAAAAGAGAACACTCACTCAGTGGACTGCAGACTAACAGCACTGAAAAGCAAAACTGGAATCAGACCTTAGTAAGCCTTGGGGGTCAGAATAAGGAACTGGAATTCACTCAGGATGCCCCAAATGCCATATTGAATGACAGGTGGAATGGGAGAATGAAAGAATCACACGAGAAACTCTCCCAAGTTATAATAAATGTGTAAGAGCACTCTCCCACTTTTAGAAAGAAGCGATGCTTGGAGTCTTAACATTGGTAAGTTTGTCAGGGACATGGTACAAAATTTTTTTGTTTTTTAATCTGAGAAGGAGCTGGGGACATAGCTCAGAGGCGTAAGTGCCTGCCTGGCAAGCAGAAGGTCCTGAGTTCAATTCTCGACACCAAAAAAAAAAAAAAAGTATACAGTATTAAATCTGAGAAGTTCTAGTAACTCACAGTGAATGCCTTTACTTTGCACCCCACTTACTTGGGGGCTTCTTAAAATGTTCCATCATTATTCAGCATCTTCTAATAGAGTTTTTTTTCCAAAGGAATAATTGTGTGATCAGTTATGCAGACAGCTACTATGAAGAACAAGGGAATTTAGAGATACCACCAGCATTCCCATAGAAAATATCTAAAGGTAGCAACTTTCTTTTTTTTTTTTTGAGACAGGATCTCACTATGTAGTTTAGGCTAGCCTTGAACTTGCTATGTAGCAGAGGGCGGCTTCAAATTTGTGGTGATCCTCGGGCCTCAGACTGCTGAGTGCTGGGATTACAGGCATGCAACACCATGCCTGGTTATCTCTTGAGAAAATATTGGTAAGCAGTATATAGCATTTAGCATCTAAATCAGAGATAAAGTATTAAAAACAGGATGTTTTAACCTATTGTCTCCTTTCCTGCCTGGTCACAAAGCAGAAGGCCACTGGAGTTCTCCTCAAATGCAGTGAGAAAATTGTATCTAAATTTTAAAAAGCTGGATAAATGAGTGGATAATCTCTACATCATCAATGTACATGGAAGGCCCCTTTTTCCTGTTCTCTCCAATCATAAATGTTGGCTAGAAGTCATAATCTATTCTTCCTAAACAGAATAGCTAGGTAAAAGTCCTCTAACTTCAGGGAAAAGGAAGAAAGGGCAGGAGAAAGGGAGGAAGGAGAGGAAAATAAATCTGCATCTGAACAGGATTAGGATTAAAATAGGTTTTGTAATCCCAGCACTCTGGGTAGCTGAGACAGGAGGATTGCAAGTTTGAGATTAGCCTGAGAAATTAAGTGACTTAGTGAGAACCTATTTCAAAATAAAAATAAAGGGCTGGGAATATAGCTTAACATCAAGGCCCTATGTTCAATCCCCAGTATCACAAAATTAATTAATTAATTAATTAATTTTAATAAGTCTTTTGGTTAGTAGCAAAAAATTTTCCTATTCCCTGGATTTGATTCCCAGCACAATAGTTTAAAGTGAAAAAATTCAGGCAGGCACTTATGCCACTGAGCTTTATCTCCAGCCCAGGTTTCAATCCAAATTCTAACTTCCCTTACGGCAGTAGAAGTCATGGACAGATTAATTCTCTGCACAACACAAGATGAGAATAATGAACAGGACCAGAATCTCATCTCACCTGTAGAAGTGAGAATCTATGATGAATAACTGACAAAATTAACAGTCATGTCACCAGGGAAAAATTAAGATTACTTCTGAGTAATTCCACAACTCCATTAAAAACCCACAGCAGCTGCCAAGGAAATTATCCAGCTATGGGCAAAGTGCCAAAGTAAGTGTTCACCTTTCTAATATAAGAAACACCCTTAACAGTCTAATAGACTAACTTTAGTAAGGTTAAGAATCTTAAGAGCTAGCAAGCAAGACTCCTTAAGGGAATAGCCAACCAAAGTTCAGTCATCATATCTGTATCATTCAAGTGCAGCTGAGCAGTGTTTGGAAACACTGGGAGTAACACCTCTACTAAGCTACAAATTCTGTAGCTACTCTGTTCCTCAACAGTAAGAGCAGTAAATACTCTAGATTGAGCAGACCAATGGGCTCCACATTGAGGATGGTTTTGAACAAAAATCTACAGTAAGATGCAGAACTGAAGTTATGGTCTGAATGAGTCGGCACATGTCTCTTTCTTTCTTTCTAAGAGTAGAATATATTTGTTGAGAAAGAACGTGTCCCCAGTGGTTTGTGGAGCTGGTTTCTTTAGTAAAGATAAAACCATGTAAAATAAGGAAGGGCCCTTTACACTAGATTTACACTTGAGGATTTCAGTAGTTTTTTAAAGAGGTGCAATCTGAGAAATCTCAGACAATATTGTTACTGGTACTTTAAATATTTGTAATGTCACAGGTATTTACTACTACACACGAATCTGGGGAAGATAACTGTACAGATATATTTGTCACTACATTGAATCTCCCTGGAACAGTGTAGAGTCTTCTCTGCTAATGTGAAAGAGGGAGGTGACCAGTAATGACTAAAGAAAGATGAATCCCTCCCATTTTTTTGTAGTACTGGGAATTGAACACAGGACCTTGTGCATGCTAGGTAAGGGCTCTACCACTGAGCTACATCCCCAACCCAAGAAAGCTCTGTCCCACTGAGCACAGCTACCCTTTGCTTTTCTACAAGTGACGTGAGAATAAAAGTGAGCGGCCAAAGCTGTCAAAGAAAAAACAGCCTGTCGGTTTAAAGGGAGATGCGTGCGGATGCGTCGATTATAGTAAGTACCATAGGTAAATAAGCTTCAGTTGGGTCTGGTAGGACTGCGCAGTCACTTTCCCTCCTCTCAATGGAGGGATGCGACCAGCACCCGCAGCGCAGGAGGTGGCCCCTACTTAGGGATCTAGGAAGGGCCGAGAAAAGGGATGGTGCAATGGTTTCTGCAGACAGGACAGCGATCTACTTAAAAAGCAGTGGAGCGAGCAAAGAAAGCAGAGCTCGGCCGTGTGGGAAAAGAGGAACAGAAAAGAAAGACAGGAGTGATCTACGGTGAGCGCGCGAGCCAGCAGCGGCACGTCGCAGGGGAGAAGCGGTGCCAGTAGCTAAGGGAGGGGCGTCTCAGGCGCGGCCGGGGTCGCGGGCCCGGGGAGCCCCGTCCCCGCCCCACCCCGCAAGTGGCCTGGAGTAACCTTCTGCGCGCTCCCCGGCAGCCGCTCTCCCATGGTAGTGTGGCGGTGAGCTACGTCCACCTCCACCCAACGCGTGGGGCCGGGGTGTGTGAGAAAGAAGCGACGCGCAGGCCTCCCCAGGCTCCCGGCTCCAGCTGCGGCGCCTGGCTAGCCGAGAGCTCTAGGCGGCTCCACGCCTCTTCAGCAGCCCAAACGCTACCCGGGCAACCGCGCCTGCGGAGCCCCGGATGTAGTTGCTAGGGCCGCTGCAGGAGGGGCGGGGCCAGCCTCTGGAAGCTCGCCGGCACCACTGAGACGCGGCAGCGGCTGCCCGGTTTAGGGAGAGAGAGGCCGTCCGTCCAGGGCCCAGGACCACGCGACTTCCGGTCTCCTCACTTCCGGCTTCGCTGCTCCGGGTGCTTCTTCTGGAGGCCGGGGTGAGAGGTCGCCGGCCCGAGTGTCTTCGCTGGTTGGTCAGTGTGAGGCGGTGACAGCTGCAGCTGCTCCCCGCCCCTGGGCTCGAGGTGCGTGGAGGAGGCGAAGAGAGCGAGCCGGGGTCGCGTTTCCGCTCACTTCTTGCAGAGTGCAGGAGATTCCAGAGCGCGGCGGCGGCGCTAATCCTCGGTTTGGGAGCTCCGTGTTCCCCGCGGACAGGTGAGGGCGGAGCGGGCCGGCGCGGGGCGCGGGAGCGTGGGAGCAGGCGGGGTGCTCTGTCTTCGGCGCGCACCTTGTCTTCCCAAGCCTTGTGCCTGGGGTTTCCGCCCCTGCATTTCTCCCGGCGGTCTCGGGTGCCCCAGAAACTGCAGGGGAAAGAGTTTGGAGCGGCCCTTCAGGGCGCCACTCCCGGCTCTGCGTGGATTCGGTGGGAAGAGGTTGCTGGGTGCGGATACCTAACCGAGCGTCGGCTCCCGCGGGCTCCGGGCTTAGTGTGCAGCCCCCCACTTCCTCTCTCCCGCCGTGAGAGGGCGGGAGGCTGTGATGGTCCCTTCGAGAGATTCCCCGGCCGCCTGTGCAGGAGGAGCCTTGCCCAGGAAATGTCCCAGCCTGCCCGTGCCTGCAGGGACGTCCAAGGCACGCTGGAGTTCGTGGCTGTGACTTGTCTCGTTCCTCTTTGCCAAGTCGCTACTGCCTACGTGTCTAGGAAAAGGAAAGAGAGTTGCACTTAAAAAAAAAAACCCAGATTTTAGACGCTGCATTTTTCTTTCTTTTATTACTGCTTCCTCTGCTTTGTTCTTACTTTCCTCTTAAACTCTTAATCTCAAAAATTTGCGCCTTCCTCTTCCCGTAGATTGTGTTGCCACCCCTTTTTAGGAATTCTTCCCTCTTCCCTCTTATTTTCTTCTAGTTTAAAGCGTATTTACTCAGCTCATATTTGATAAGAAAAAAGGGAAGAATTGCAGGAGTTTTCATCAACGTGTTCTTTCACCTGCGAAGGTGTGTTCACCTTTGCGGTTTAATTAACTGCGTCGACTGAGAAAGGTGCGCCCCATTGGCTGCTCTCTCAGGCAGCCTTCTGTGCAGGGCTGCAGGCATTGGCCGGTTCATCACTGCTCTTTCAGAGGAAGTACATTGTAGGCTACGTATACTTTTCTTCCGTTTGTCCTGTTTTTTGTTTTGTTTTGTTTTGTTTTCCTTGCTCAGTGTGATCAACCACCCCTACTACAGACATTAATACTTTTTATCTAGGAAAACAAAATATTTTTATTCCTACGTTGTTTTCTGGATTAAAATATCTATTTAAGTTACTTTGGTTCCTTTTCAAGTTGTTAAATTAGTTTTCCTTGGATTATGATTTGCCTTAATCCTGGGCTATGAATTGGGGTGTAGGGGCTAAGTCTCAGTGATTTTTAAGGCTCTCTTCATTCCCACCCCTGAAATTATATGCAGAATAAATAAATAAAGTTAGACTGGAAATATAGCTCAGCAGCATAGCACCAGCCTAGCACGTGCAAGGTCTTGAGTACGATTCCCAGTTTAAAAAAAAATCAAATTATCAAAAGAGATACTTGATGTTCAGGCAGATTAAAAACTACTTAGTGCCTTGTTGAAGTTTATGAAAACTTTTTTTTTTTTTTTGGTGGCGGGGTTTAGCTGTTATTTTTTTCAAACTGAATGGCTTGTTTGGGTGCCAAGAACACTAGAATGTAAAGACTATAACTCAATATTGAAATCTTTAACTACTTCAATACTTAGTATTTCTAAATTCCTTCCTAGAGGTATTGAAGGAAGTGACAGTGTCAACTTACTTAGTTCATGATTTGTGGTTTTGCGATTTCTTTCTAGGGTTGGCAGTTTGTGGCCAGTGCTCTGGCATTAGGTGGATTTGTAAAATGGTGTGTTTATCTCTACTTAATACATATTAAGTATCATGAATCCACTATGTACAGCTCAGAGTAAAAAGTTTAAGTTCTGGTTATACTTGGCTTTCATTTTCATGTGTTTCATTTGTTACCTTGCATTTTGGTTTTGCTAGGAATGGCAAGTAAGATGTTTCAGTGATGTGGTCCATAAGCTCTATCTCAACATTCTCTTTCTCTCCATTCTATATTAGGTATTTTAATGATTGCTTCTGTCTTGTAAATAAGAGTCTTTTCAAACTTACTGTAAGTTTTAGGGCACATACTTACTGACTTGGTTGTAAAGTGTTTGTTACTTATTTGAAAACCAAAGTTTTAAAGGTGTGAAGGTTGTTTCATACAATTTAGAGCTTGAAGAGACCTATATACAGCTCATCATAATCTCTCCGAAGTAACTAGTTTTTCTGATTATAGAATAATTTTCACTCTGTGTAGCATCCTTTCTTGGAGGAAGCAGTTAATATAATGTTGTAAAGAATAAGTTAAGCTAAATTAGTTTTCTTTTAATTCAAAAGACAATTCAGCAGACAAATTTTATCTTAACAGCATAATGACAACCACATTTATTTATACTGTGTACTGTTTGCCAGACATTATGCTCAGTACTTTATGTGACTATCTATCTCATCTCACCCTCCTAGCAACCTTATATGGTGGCAAAGCCCCACAGTTCTGTAGATAAAGAGATGGAACTTAGTGACTAAGTGAAGCTGAAATATTATGCTCACACTTAGATGGTGGAGTCAGGATGCGATCCTTGGTGTCTGACTCTGATTTACTATATACAGCTTTTATTAGTCTGGTTGCTAGGTCAGAATATCTGATACCCACAGTTTAAAAGAGGAGTTGAATTTGGGCCTCAGTTTGACTGAGTTCGGTCCATGAGCAGCAGACTCCAAGGCAGAAAGAGCCTGGTGAAAAGACATGGTAGAGGAAGCTGCTGGTGTCGTCATGGTCAGGGAACAGAGAGAGAAGGGAAGAGCCAGGGACACGAATGCACCCTTCACAATCCTGTCCCTAGAGCTAATGGCACAGTCAGCTGTGACCTCATCTGCGGACTGATCCCTTGATGAGGATGGTGTTCCGTGATCCTGTCACCTTGCAGAAGCCCCACCTCTGAACTCGACACGTTGGGGACATTTTAGATGTAAACCCTAGCACTGCTTCTGCTATGCTTTTGTTTTATCTTTTTTTTTTTTTTTTGGATTATACATAAATAGACAGTAAACTGTTTTCTATTAGGCATTAAGCAAAGGTCTTTTCCTGTATACTCTTAAGTGGATGAGCATCAAATTGAAGGTCATACTGAAAAGTTTGATAAAAAGAAGCAAATTTAGAGGAGGCCTGTAAATAGATTTTCCCCATGGACACAGATGTCTTAGAGAGAGAGAGAGAGAGAGAGAGAGAGAGAGAGAGAGAGTGTTGTGCTATGAGAACTGGAGAATATGAACACAAATGTTACAAGAATAACGTTGGCATCATAAGAACCTGGAAACAAATATCAGGATGATAAATTTGGGATGGAAAGAGTAAATGTAACAGGGATCTTAAGGTAATATAAGCATGGGTAAAAACTAACAGGATTTGTCAGATTGGAAGGTGAGTTGTTCATGTATCGTAGAAGATAATGACCAATAAAACAAAAAGATCCAACTCACCTTACTAAAAAGCTTTTCGATAGCAAGAGAAACCACCAACACAGTGAAGAGATGGCCCATAGTGTAGGGAAAAGGAATTTGCCAACTGTTCCTCAGACAAAGACTAATACCTAGAATATATAAAGAACTCAAGAAAAAAAATCAGACCTCTCAAATTTAAAGACCCAATCCAAAAAAGCTATCTGGGGGCAGGGCTTATAGCTTAGTGGCACAGTGCCTGCCTGGCAAGTGTGAAGTTGTGAGTTCAATCCTCAGTACCCTGAAAAAAAAATTTGGCATCTGGAAGGTGCAGATTACTTTTTGGAAAAAGTAGAAACAGCAAATAAATATATGAAAAAATGTTCAACATCACTTGTGATTCAAGAGATGCAAATTAAAACAATGCTGAGATTCTATTTTACTCCAGAAAGAATGGCTATTACCAAGAAATCAATAATAAATGCTGGAGGGGCTGTGGGGGAAAGGGAACCCTTCTCCATTGTTGGTGAGAGTGTAGACTGTGCAGCCACTGTGGAAATCAGTGAGGAGATTCTCAAAAAACTGAAATTCAAGGTTCTATTTGGCCCAGCTATTTCCCTTTTTGGTATTTTCTCAAAAGAATTAAAAGCATCATACCACAGTGATACATTTATTGGTACATTTTAGGTATACATAATGATCACATTCATCATGGGGAATTCATGTGCACACTCATGTTTATAGAGGCACAGTTTATAATAACTATATCTTGGAAACATCCCAAATGCTTATCAACCAATGAATGAAGATTTTTTATGCAGTGGAGTACTACTCAGCCATAAAGAAGAAGTTTGAGGCATTTCTAAGTAAATAGATTCACCTTGAGACCATCTTAAGTGAAATAAATCAGGCATGTGTAAATATCAAACTGTTTCTGTGGTGTAAGACACAGAAAGTATCAATAAGGACCAAAATGTATAATAGATACTGCAAAATAAGAACATATTCAATGGAAAGTAGAACAGGGGAGGGAGGGGGGAAAAGAAGGAAGGTAAAAGAAAACAATGAGAAAAAAAGGATAAAGTGGGAACAAAGCTTTGGTAAAGGAGGGGAAGAGGGTTGAAGGGAGGGGTAGGGAAAGGGGAAAAAAGAAGAATAAAGATATATCACTTACAGATACAGATTCCCTGTGATGAATGTGATCATTATGCATACCTAAAATGTACCAATAAACAATTTTTTAAAAGCCCCAAAAAGATCTGAAACTAATCTTGTTATTCTTGGTTTCTACCAGCATTAGGTGGTTACAAAAACCGCTTACTAGTTCTTGTAGATTCTCAGCTATGCAGTGTTCTCTCTCCCTCTCTCTCTGTATGTATGCATGCATTTTTCCCTCCTTATTTCTTTGCTATTCTTCTTCATCTCTCCTCCATATCTTCTAAACCTTTATCTTAAGATGGGTACAGGTAAGCCGTTGCTCCGTTCTGTTAGCAGTTGATTCTTGTAAAACAGTCTGACCTTTTTTGAAATACTTTTAACAGACATACTTATTTAAGTGAATACTGTTCTGAGTGAATAGTCTGCTTTGAAATCTATGTGGAGATATACAGAAATCTAAAGTTCTTACTTGGCTTTCTCACTTCACCTTAGTTATTAGAATCTAAATCTAAATGTGGGTGGGTTTTGTTCCTTCTTTGATGGTTGTGCTGGGGATGGACCTAATGCCTTTCACATGCTAAGCAGATATTCTACCATTGAGTTATATGCCCAGTGCACAGTAACTGTATTTGGAAAACATCAGATCTTCTCTTGAAAGACAAAAATTTGTCACCAAAGAGAATTTTTAGGATATTTTGGGCTGAAGGTAGTTGTAAGCCTGTTTGTTGCACAGCAGATCTTTTCCTTTGCTACTTCTCGCTCACTGTGTTTGATTTTTGTCTGATAGCTTTGGACCAGCAGCTCCTTGATGTTCAGGCTTTGGGGCAGAATCACAAAAGCAGCAGTTGGGGGAGAAGTCTGGAGTCATTCAGAGGAAGGAGTCTCTTGGCCCAACTCCTTTTCACCTTGCAAGAGATGATATTCTAAAGCAGGGTTTCCACACTTGCATCATGGTACACAAAAGTGATTCTGTTTGTGCCACAGATTGTGGCTAGACCCTGCCTGTTCCCTGAAAGCTGTTGGGTGCAGAGAGGAGAGTAAGAATTTCAACACATCTCTAGTCCATCCTTGGCATGTTGGTGGGAAGACTTTGCCCAAGAGAAGAAAATGTTACTGTTTAACATTTTATGTTTAGCATGTAATAACTTACAAAACACTTTCACATACATTCTTTATTTTTACTCTGGCCATACATGTAAGTATACAATACCGTATAAGAAATGAAGAAATTGAGATTTAGGTAAAATGTATAATACAAGGTTACACAAGAGATGGATCAAGAATTCACACCCTGGTTATGGGAGTCACTGGCAGTGGCTTTCAATCTCTTTTTTGTTTGAGTCCAATTTTTGGCATGTGCCAGAGACAGAACTAATAGTTGTCATTTATTGATTACTTCCTTTGCTAGGCCATTGTTTTTTATGTATTAGCCCTACTTTTTATTAACAAATGGAGAAACCAGTTCAGAAAACAGCAGAACTTGTTAGTCCTGGGTCGCCCAAGAAGTGAAAGAACTTGTTAGTCCAGGGTCACCCAAGAAATGAAAGAGCCACTGGACTCAGAGTCAAGGTTCCTGACTCCAGGTCTCGCCCCGTTTCACTGTAGTGACTGGTTCCACAGCACAGAGCGGAGGTCAGGTTTCAGCTGAGGTGCGCGCATTGATGGCTGTGGGTGGTGCTGGAGGGAGACAGGCACCAGGCTGTTCTGTGTTTATCTTTTGCAATCTTGAGGTAGAGTTGTAGAGATGATGTCAGTCTAGTAGGATTTCCGGGGTATTGGGGATAGAGATGAGTTGGGAGAGAGGTGGTAAAACTAAAAAAAAGTATCTTGGGCCATTATTACTACATGTGCTTCTAACCAGAGGTTTAAAATGGAGATCTTCCTCATATAGGGCTAAATGTTAGCCCTTCCTTCCTCCCTGCCTGCACCTTCCTTCTTTTCCGCCCTGCTTCCTTGCTTCCTTCTTTGTCCATGATGAGCTCAGGACTTTGTGCATGTTTTGAGCAGGGTCTCGCTATGCAGTTCAGGCTGGCCTTGAACTCACTGTGTAGCCCAGGCTGGCCTTGAACACATGGTGATCCTTCTGCCTCAGCATCCCAGGTGCTGGGATTGCAGGTGTGTGCCACCATTCCTGCCTAGGTTATTTCTTCTGGCTGGGTCACTTATAGACGTAAGTGATTTTTTTTTTCCTCTCTGTATTTCCTAACTGTCCTGTATTATATTTAATTACTTTTAAACTAAAAGTACTATATTCTTGAAATAAAAATTCAAATAATAAGCAAATGGAATGAAAGTTGGTTCTGCTCCTCAGTCCTTCCATCTCCTCCATCCTCTGAGTGTTAATTTAAAAAGCAGTTGTTGAGGATCAGATGAAACAAGGAAACTCAGACCCATTCTCTGTATAGTATGGCCACTGGCTATGTGTGGCTGCGTTAATAGAAATAAAATAGACAGTTAGGTTCTTCAGTTGTCCCAGCCGTGTTTCAGTGTTCAGGAGCCACTTGTGGCTCGTGGCTGCCTTATGGGGCAGTGCAGACTTAGAACATTTTCAGCATTTGCCAGCTGTTCCAAAACTTCAAAATGGTATTTGTTTAGTGACATATTATTGAGCCAAGATTTTAAAAATCTTTGTTTCTCCCATGGTGCCTAGCAGTTTTTGTTTTAACTGGTGAATATTATTACCATGTTTTCTCTCAGTTACTTAACCAAATCCAGATGGTCAATGTCTAAGTCTAATGTTTTTCTTGGCTACTTGAGGATTATAGTTAGCTGCTTTTTCTAGGACAAAGAATACCAGCTTTTCCAGGGGCTTGAGTGTTTTCTGGCCTCAGCATATCTTGCCGATTAGTTGACACCCTCTCTTGGGTATCTCAAATCCAGGATATCTAAAACTAAACTGATTTCTCCTTCTTCCCTATCAAACCTCTCAAATATTGGTCTGCTTTCTTTCTCTCTTTTTTCAGTGAATGATAACATTATGTTTTCACTATAAAATCCAAGAAAAGTAGAAGTGAACCTTACAGAAGCTTATATCACTCTCCCTGCTTTATCAAATGTGTCAACAAGTTTTATTAATCTGCTTTATCAATCTTTCTTGAAACTTTCATTTTCCAATACTGCCACTGTGGTTTATTACCATCATTTTGCTAGAATCTTCTACAATAGCTTCTGTTCTTGTTTGCTCGCCTTATCTGTCCTGAAGTCCCAGTAGTTGAGTTAAAACACTTCTGATTGGTACTGCCCTCCCTTCTCCCCTAACCCTTTTAGGGCTTTCCTTTGCCCTTGACAGTGTGTTGTCCTCTAGCCCCCCTTCAGCCATGTTCTGCGGAGCTCTGCACCGAGGGGCTGCTGGCTGCCTTGCTTCCTGCTGCATGCACACTTGCTCTGTCTGGACCGCTCTTTCTTTACGTCTGCTTCACTTGTTAACTCCTAGTTAGCCTTAACAGCTCACCTAAAGTTTTGCTTCCCTAGGGAATATCTGACCTCCCAGATTTAAGTAGTAACATCATATATTTCCATAGTTGCAATTTATATTTATTTGATAATAAGATTGTCTTTCTCTTCTACGGCCTACAAACTCCATGAGGTAAGGGCATCTTATTTTCTTTTTCACTTAGGAATCCGTAGAACTTAGGACAGTATATGATATCTGAATATTGACTCATTAAATTTCTAAACTGTTGGGATTTCTAAATTATTACGAGGATTGTGTAGA
This sequence comes from Hydrochoerus hydrochaeris, assembly GCA_004027455.1. Classification (NCBI taxonomy): domain Eukaryota; kingdom Metazoa; phylum Chordata; class Mammalia; order Rodentia; family Hydrochaeridae; genus Hydrochoerus; species Hydrochoerus hydrochaeris. The sequence goes on along the minus strand of PVLA01004060.1, from coordinate 144,587 downwards.
GGTTTCTGCATAGCCTGTACCCAGTTTCCCTTATCATAAACATTTCATTAGTGTAGTACATGTGTTACAATTAATGATTCAATATTGACAAATTAATCACTAACATTTATGTTACTTACATTGCATCATTTTTCCCTTCATGCCCTTTTTCCATTCCAGAATCCCACCCAAGACCATTTTCCCTTTAGTCTTCGAGTGTTCTCTTGGTTTGGCAGTTTCTCAAAGTTTGACAAAGTTGGTAGTCAACACGACTACTACCAGGTAATTTGTGGACTGCTATCCTGCAGTCAGGATTTAGCTGATGTTTCTCTCATGGTTAGCCTAGGTCATGTGCTTTGGACGGAAGACCATAAATGAAGTACCATGCCGTGCATTGTGGACCGGCTATAGGACTGAGCACTGTGGACGTTCCCCTATCTGGAGGTTTGTCTCGTTTCCACTGTGACCTTAGTCTTTCTTCCCCTTCCTTTGTGTTCCATTCTTTATAGAGAGGATCTCTCTGTGATGTGCACAGTGGGGGTGAAGTGGACAGCCCTGTGGTGTGGGCAGCCATGCTCCACTTCCTTAAGGGTGGGTCTTCTGTAAGGTGGTTTATCTCTTCTCCCTCACTTACCGATTCATTCAGCCATCTGTCTATATCTTACTGACTGGTGAACGTGTACACTCGTGTTATAACCCCAGGATGTGTCACTGTCTTGCTCAGATTGTTCTAGCTTTGGCCATTGGGAGCTCCCACAGCTTCTGGGTTCCCTCGACCACCACATCCGTATGAGATTGATCTTTTGAATACTTTTTTTTTTTAAAACTCTGGTGCTAAAACATGCAATCCCAGCCCTAGAATGAGCCGTTTTTCCAAGGAGCTTTTGCTCCTTTTGTTGGAGGATGGTGTTGGAACCTGACATTTGGGACCCTGGTGCGCTCATTGCCGGCTGGGGTGTTGCTGCTGCCCGGCTGCTTGGCCTGCAGAGGGGAGAGGAGGGGAGTGCATGTTTGTGCATGCACTCCTGTGAGTGAGTGAATGCGCTTCTAGACAGTTTTGTGATTGTCTCTGTAGCAAGCTGTGCTCTTACCATGAGCTTTCTTCCATTGGAAGAAAAAATTACCTGTGGATTTTGAGGAGGTTTATTTGGTAGTTTCAAGAATTTAGTAAGGAGAGACTGCAGTTACCCATTGCCGGGGCAATGAGCGTGCATATGTGTAATACTAAATACCAGGCACTGGGTTGGTTCTGGGTTGACTTGACTTCTAATGTTCTGGAACCCAGCTGGCTATCTGTGAAGAATGAAGCCACAGTACACTGAATAACTTAGAGTTTATTTACAGCTAGTTTTCTTTTTAGAGACTAATTCAGTTTTATTTTTATGATATGTTTTCCCCCCTCCATTCCCCTACCCTTCCTTCAACTCCTCCTCCCCTCCCCATTGAGAGTAGTTCTAAGAGTCTTATCATTTTACTTCTCATTAGTTTCTCTGCGACCAAATCTGAATGGGGAACATAAAAAGACTGTCAAACAGTTAATTTTGTTACTTCATGAAAAATTGATTGTAGTGGTGGGGATGGGCATAGTTGAGTATTAATAGATTGACTTCTAAGTTGTTCCTCTTCCTACATACAGTTAAGAATTAATTGTGTTTGATCAGGGCTGGTTTTTAATTCTGATGAATAACTGTTTGTTGTTTCTTTGTCTTTTGTGTTTTTGAGACAGGGTCTTGCCATGGTATATGAGGACCTCAATTTGAAAAAATCAAATTATAATTTCTATTCAATTACACTCATCTCATAGACACTATATATATATATATATATATATATATATATATTGTCTATTTGAGACAGGGACTCGCTATTTGGCTCAGGCTGGCCTTAGGCTTGCTTTGTAGCCTAGGCTGGTCTCAAATTTGCAATGATCTGCCTGCCTCAGCCTTCCAAGTGCTGGGATTACAGGAGTGCACCACCACACCTGGCAAAAGGTTATCTTTTAATAGTGAAATAAAAACAACCCCAAACAGTTAAATTATTTATAAACCTCAGGTGATAATTATGTATGCATTTTTACAAATACTAATTAATAATTCACTTTGTAGAGTATTGGTCCTTAATGAAAACCTCGGGCTGATTGTCAAAGTGAACCCAAAAAATAACTTACAATATAACTGGTCTGTGAGGCCTGAACATTAGTGGTAGTGGCAGTTTTGTAGCAGTAATTTATCATTCTGTGTTTTTATTGTTGTTCTTTTTTTGAGGCAAGATCTCACTACAGAGTAGTGCAGGTTGGCCTTGAACTCACTGTGTAGCCCAGGCCACTTCAAATTTGCTCCAGTCTTCTGCTTCAGCCTTCTGAGTGTTGGGATTACAGGCCACATGCCTGATTTATTATCTGTTTTAAAGACAATTTTTAAAAATAACTGAATTTATCTGGAGATCAGAAAACATAGATATATACAGTGCTTAGAATAGAACCTACCATCTTGCTAGTTCTGAGCACATGCTAAATTGCTGAGCTATACCCTCAACAGAAAATGTGTATCTTAAATAGCACAGATACAAGTCATTAACTTTTTGTTATTGTGATTATCTCTGTAGCAAGCTGTGTGCTTACCCTGGTGTCATTCCCATTTATGTTAGCAAGCTTGCTTTTAGAAAATAAGTGTGAAATGGATCACCATACTTAAAAATATGATCTTAGGCTTTGTACCTATTTCTGCAGTTCTCAGTGGTTTTATTTTGTCTGCCTTGAGTTACTTGGTTTTTTCAAGAGCTGGATGATAATGGTATATTTTCATAATTGGGACTAGTGTTTAATATAAGGGAACAGGTGGTAACTGTGATTTTATGAGGACATTGAAGACCAAAAACATGAGAACTGCCTTATCTTTCTTTTATTCCATTCTTCTTTGTCTCTACAGTTTCCTTACTACTTTCATTCTTACCTCAGTGAAAGACATTTCTTCCTGTTTTAGGGTGATTCCTCTATCTTTGCTCAAATTTTTTTTTCCTTTTTTTTTTTTTTTGTATTGGGGATTAAACTCATGACCTCGTGCTTGCCAGGCAGGTGCTTGGGCCGCTGAGCTGAACCCCCGGCCCCTCCTCTTTTTTTTTTCCTGGTACCGGGGATTGAACTCATAATCTTGCACTTAACAGGCAAGCACTTGAGCCACTGAACTAAATCCTCAAAATCTCTATTATTTTAAAAAAAATTTATTTCTACATATTTGCCATACATAATGATCACATTGATCATAGAAAGTATGCACCATACTTACACTGTTTGGATTCTTTTTTTCTCATGTCCCTTCCCTCTCTCTAGCCATTCCTCCTCTCCCCATTTACGAAAGCTTTGTCTCCATTTCTTTCCTTTCATTCTCTTTTTTAAAGTCCCTGTTCCTTCCTTCCCTTCCCCCTCCCTTTCTCTTTTCCTTCCCACTTGAATGTTCATCCTGCTTCCTGGTATCTGTCCCCCCATCTGCTCCTTCCTTACCTCACACAAGGGAAGCAATGTGATCGTTAAACTTGTGTGCCTGATTTACTTCATTTAACATTTGGTCTTGAAGTACATCTATTTACCTAAAAATGATTCAAGTTTATTCTTTATGGCCGAGTAGCACTCCATTGTGTATAAATACCACTTTTTTTATTCATTTACTGTTGATGGGCATATGGGCTGCTTTCAAGATTTAGCTATTATAAATTGTACTGCTATAAACAAGGGTGTGCATATATCACTGTGGTATGATGCTGTTAACGCTTTTGGAAAGATACCTAGAAGGGGCACAGATGAGTCAAATGAAATCTCAAGTTTTAGTTTTTTGAGGACTCTCCATCCTGATTTCCATAAATTGGTTGTAGCAAATTATACTCCCACCAACAATGGAGAAGGATTTCTTGCTTTTGTTATTCTAGGTCTCTTCTGGTTCCATATGAATTTTAGAATTATTTTCTCTAATTCTGTGAGTTATGCTTTTGGTATTTTGATCAGAATTGCATTAAATCTGTATTACAGTTTTGGAAGTATGACCGTTTTCACTATGTTCGTTCTGCCAATCCAAGACAGGGAATGGCTTTCCATTTTCTAATATCCTCTTCAATCTCCTTTTTCATAGTATTGTAGTTTTCAATGTATCTTTAACGAGGCCATTTCCTAAACACTTCATTTTTATTGATGCTGTTGTGAAAGTTTTATTTCCCTAATTGCTGTCGTAGTTAGTTTGTGTACAGGAATGCTATTGATTTTTGACTGTTGACTTTATATCCAGCTACATTACTGAAATGGGTTATTAAATTTAGGAACCTTTTTGGTGGAGTTTTGGGGTCTTCTGTGTAGAATATCATGTCATTCAAAAATAATATTTAGCTTCTTCCTTTCCCATCGCTAGTCCTTTTCCTTCTTTCTTCCGTCTAATTGCTGTGGCTTATGTTTCCAGAACTGTGTTGAGCAGGAGTGGTGATAGTGAGCATCCTTATGTTGTTCCTGATTTTAGAGTAAAAGCTTTCTGCTTTTTACCCTTTAGTATGATGTTTGCTGTTGGTTTGTCTTAGATGGCTTTTACTGGATTGCGATAAAGACCATCAATATCAATCTTCCGTGGGGTTTTCATCATGAGTGGGTGTTAAGACTTTGTCAGATGGTTTTTCTGCATCTATTGAGATGATCATATGGTTTTTGTCCTTGGTTCTGTTAATATGGTGTATTATTACATTTATTTGTACATGTTGAACCATCCCTACATCCCTAGGATGAATTCTACTTGATTATTATCTTAGTGACTACTTGGTGTATTATCTTGATAATTTACTGTGTTCTACTTGCCAGTATCTGATTGAGGATTTTTGCATTTATGTTCATTAAGAAGATGGCCTGTAGTTCTCTGTTTTTGGTTGTTTCCTTTTTAGAATCAGTGTATCAGGGTAATGTTTACCTCCAGGAATCACTTGTTAATGTCTCTGTTACTTCTGGGAATGACTCAATTTTGTTAAAGTATTTGAGGGATGGTGGCATTATATCTTATTTAAAATTCTTAGAGAATTCAGTGGTGGTTCATCAGGACTTAGGCTATTTTTTGTTAGTATTTTTTTTAACTACTTCAGTTATAATGACTAATACTGGATTATTTAAAATTTGTCTAGTTGGTTCATCTTTGATAATTCATAGGTATCTATGAATTTGTCCATCTCTTCTGAGTTTTCTATCTTATTAACGTGCAGGTTCTCAAAGTAAGTGCTGATGATTTTTTGGATTTCTGCAGAATCCATTGGGATTTCATGCCTTTCATTCCTAATTGTGTAGATTTGGATCGTTCTGTCTGTCTTCCTTTCTTCCTTCCTTTGATAAGGTTGGCTAAGGGTTTGTCTATTTACTCTTTCACAGAATGAACTCTGATTCATTTATTCTTTGTATTGTTTTCTTAGTCTCAGTTGCATTAATTTCTGCTTTGATCTTTACAATTTCTTTCCTCATATGAGTGTTAAGTTTAACTTGGTCTGCTTTTTCCAGAACCTTGAGGTTCAACATTAGATTATTTATTTGAGCTTGTTCTGTTTTTCTGATGTGGGAATACACGGTTACAAATCTTTCTCATAAAACTGCTTTCTTTGCTTTCTGTAACTTTGGATATGTTGTATTGGCATTATTGTTTAATTGTAAACACTGTCTAATTTCTTCTTTAATCTATTCTGTGACCAGTTGATTGTTCAGAAGAGTGTTAATGTTTTATGTGTGTGCAGTTTTCGTGGTTTCTTTTACCATTGATTTCCAATTTCATTGTACTATGATCTGATAATATTCATGGGCTAATCTCAGGTCCTTTGCACGTTCTATGAATTAGTAGGTAGTCTGCTTTGGAGAAGGTCCCCAGTGCTGTTAAGAAGGATGTTATTCTGTTGCATAGATTTTTACTAAGTCCATTTGTTCAGAGATGTGGTTCAGCTCTGATTTCTTCATTGATAATTATTATTATTATTATTTTGTCTTGTCTAGTTGATCTATTTGTGACTGTGGAGTTTTGAGGTCTCCCATTACAATTGTATTAGTGCTTATCTAATTTCTCACATTCATTAGGATTTGTTTTATATAATTTGGTATGCTGATACTTGGTGTGTATATATATATTTATGATCGTTATTGTTTCCCCTTGGATTATTCTTTTAACAAGTTCATAGTGACCTTTATCTCTTCTGATCAGTCTTGACCTTAAATTCACAAGTGAATAGGTATCCATGCTTCTTTGGAGGTCCCTGTGTCATGGACTATTGTTTTCCATCCTTTGACTTTTGGTGTGTGAATTTCTTTTAGAGCTAAATGTGTTTCTTGGGTGCAGCATATTATTGGATCTTGTTTCTTGATCCATTCTGCCAGTTTCTTTTGATTGGTGAATTAGCATTCATACTGATGATTATAAATGATAGGTATTGACTTACCCTGGTCATTTTATTATTTTCCTGTTGTTGGTTCTCTTTCTTTCCCTTCTATTTAATTGCTTTCCCTGGTGGATTCATTCTGTTGAGATCCTTGGCACTGCCATCTTCATTGTCTTCTTTCTAGGATATCTTTCAGAACCTTTTGGAGCGCTGGATTGGTGGTCATGAATTTCTTCAGGTGTTCTTTAGCATGGAAGTATATTATTTCTCCATCAATTTTAAAAGATCATTTTGTGGGGTACATCGATCTGGCTTGGAGATTGTTTTATTTTAGGGCTTGAAATACTTCACTCCAACCTCTCCTTAACTTAAGGGTTTGTGTTGGAGTCTGCTGTAATTCTGATGAGTTTTTCCTTATAAGTAACTTGTTTCTTTTCTCTAACAGCTTTTAATAGTCTGCTCTTGTGTTGAATCTTTGGAATCTTGATTAAATATACTTTGGTATATTTTTTCTGATCATGGCTATTTAAGGTTCTATATGCCTCGTTTATCTGTCAAATTCTCTTGACCATGTTTGGAAATTTTTCTGTTAGATCCATGAACAAGTTTCTATGTCCCTTATTCTATCTTATTTTTTTCATTGATTCCAATTAATCTTATATTACTCTTTTTTCACATCATCTAGCAGGTATAAGATTGAATTTTTTTGTGTGGTCCCTTGCTATTTTTAAGTTTTTCATTTGATGATCCCCAACCACTGTCTTCTAGATCTGATATTCTGTCTTCACATTGGTTGATTCTGCTATGTATACTTTCAGTAGAATTTTTAATCTCCTGGCTATCCATTTGAATCTGTTTTATGGCATACATTCATGATTTCCCTGTCTTTTCTGAGCTTATACTGTCTCTTCTTTTTTAAACCTGTATATACCCTGTATATAATGTATATATACCCTGTATATAATGAAGTTAACCATTTCCTTCATTATGGTCATCATCTCTTTAATTATCTGTGTTAATTATTTCTGTTTTGGTTTTGTCAAGAGAGTTAAACATCTGTTTTGTTACTTCTGTTACTACCTTTTCAGAAATTTCAGCTGAGTGGCTTTTAGTTTCTTCCACCTCTGTGACCCCTGGATTTGCCTTAGGTGACTTGAGCAGTGTTGGGTTGCATCTTGCTTCTGTGTTTTCTCATTTTCTATTATTTTGTTGTCGTTGTTGTTTAATTGTTTTTTGCAATGAGGCTTGCAAATTGCTTTTGGTAGTTAGCTTTATTACTAGTATGGAGAACTCTTAAGGAAATTACTACTTTTTACAGATGCCTTGTAATGTAGCTGGCTTTTTGCCTTTGATTCTGCTTATTCTGTTTGTAGTGATGAAGTGTTGCAGTCTGTTTGGCCTAAGACCAGTTCTTTGATAGTGGGCTGAGGTATTGTTTATGATTGCCCCCCAGACAATCTAGGTATTGGCATACAAACAAGAGCAATTAATCAAAACAACTATGTCACCTTGGCTAAAGTAGTATAATCAATAATAGCAGTAGTATCAAACATAGACTGGAAAATGACAAACTGTGATGACTAATAATTTGCCACCTTTAACCCTGGGTACAAGATTTACAGTTATAATAAAATCTAGGCCAAATCAGAGAACTACATACAGTAAATATCCACTCAATAGAGCAGTTTTACCTAATGAGAAAAAATTTAAAGGGGAAACGAGGAAAAAATAGAGAAATAAAAGAAGAAAAAGATTAGAAGCAACAGTGCAGAACAAAGGAAGATTTTTCCAAGCCATAGGAAACAGATGAAAAAAACAAGAAGGAAAGAAGGAGAAAAAAAGAACAAAACAGTGTTCATACACACAAAAAACCAAAAACAAGCAAATAAAAAAGAAAATAAAAGGAACAGCTACAAGAAAAGAACAACTAACAGCAAAGGGAAAACAGAAAAGGAAAGAAATTTCTCTGATTTCAAGCCTGTGGATATCTTTCGGGGTCCACAGTTTTGTGGCGGTGCCCGATTCAAGGTGTGACCCTGCTCTCACTGGTGGCAAAGGAGGCGATCGCGCTGGATGATCTCAGCAAGCCCGCAGTAGGGTTAGGGCCGTGTGCCAGTTTGAGACCCGCAAATCTACAGGGATTCAGGCTGAACTTGGCCTCTGGTCATGGGGTGGGGTGTAGAGCACTCGGGGTGTCTCCAGTCTGACCCCAGCTCCCCGACCGTGGCCATCTGCCATGGTGGTTCTTCACTCAGTGGCTGTAGGAGTTGTGACCCTGGAAGCCGACCCGAAGCTCCTGAGTCCAGGTGCGGCTGGCCCCTCTCCAGTCACTGACCCCCCTTGTCCTGCTGTCCTTCTCCCCCAGGCCCTGGTGTGGCGTGCTCTCACTGTGTCTCTGCAGGTTTGAACTTCCTCCTGCCAGGAGCCAGGGAACGGGAGAAAATACAGACAGCCTTTTCCTGTTTGTGTGTGTGGTCTGAGTCTTCAGTCTCTCCGCGGGCTCCAGTTTTCCCTTCATATCAGCCCTCCTGGGTCCCAGGCATCCACTCCTCTTTCCTTCTCCAGGCTGTTATTCTCCAGTGTCTGGATTCTGAATCTGAAAAGGCTGATTTACTGCCGCTTACAGCTCTGCCATCCTCCTGGAACTGTCTCTTAATGTTTTTTTAAAAAACTTTTTATTTGTTCTAATTTTAGACTCGTAGAACAGTTATAAAAGTAATATAAGAATTCCTGTATATTTCTTGCTGCAATTCCCTGATGCTAACATTGGACATAAAAATAATTATCAAGAGTAGGAAATTAACATGGAAGTTAACACTGCTACAATGTTATTAAACTACAGACTTTATTAGAATTAAATCAGATTTCCAAGTACTGTCCTTCTTCTGTCCCACATATATTCAGATCTTATTTATACTGATACCTCTGGTTGTAGCCTTACACCACAGGATTCCTTTTAGCATGTCTAGTTTGTTTTTTTATACCTTCTTTCTCTGTGAGAAACCCAGTTATCATGATGTATATTCTATTTCCTTTTCTTGTCTTCTTCCTAAAGTTACTCATTTATAATAGTCATGTTCTTATGTTAGCATTTCCATTTTGAGTTCTTATCATATCCTGGTTGTTTCTAATTATTTGGTATTTTAAAACCATTTTTTAAAGGCTATTGAAGAATACCATGACTGAGAGGCAGAATTAGCAAAAATATATTCAGAGACATTTCGCTGTCTCCTTAGGCCTGCTACCCTATTCTCATTTGCTCCACCTCCTCCCTTCCACCTGTTTCTCTCCCCTTCCAGGTACACATTGCCTTTATTTCTGGTTTTCCCTTCCTGTGCTACTTTTCTTTCAGTGAGTGCAACATGTGTTTTCATAATATCCCACTTTGTGCTTGCATAGTGTAGCTATTTTCTGGACTTTACTTTTGAAAACCCAACAGTACAGTTGTCCCCCTGTCTATGGGAGATACATTCCAGATTCCTCAAGATACTACCAAGATATCTGAATTTTGGTAATACTGAACCCTGTATGTACTCTATTTTTTCTTTTTAGTTATAAATTACAGTAACAACTTAAGAGTACAGAATAATTGTAACAATATACTACAGGGAAGATTTTATGAATGTAGTCTCTTCCTCAAAATTCCTTATGATATTCAGCTTTTCACATAAAGGAAGAACTTTGTGAGTTCTCTTTGGTATATTTGAATTGTTAACTCTATTACTCTTGTGCTTTGGGATCATAACGAAATAAAGTCAGGGTTCTTTTAACACCAGCACTGTGATAGCACAGCAGACAATTTGACAACAGAGACATCTACTAAGTGACTAGTGGGTGGGAAATATCTGCAGAATGGGCAGCAAATACAGTGTGGATATGGTGACAAAGGGGATGATTGGCATCGCTTTAGGATAGAGCAGGGGACATGAAATGTTGTTACACTGTTCAGGATGTCATGTAATTTAAAACTTATGAATTACATATATCTGGAACTTTTCATTTAATATTTTCAGACCATAGTTGACCACAGGAAGTTAAACTGTGAGTGGAAGAGGGGTGCTGTATGTCCTGGGAGTCACCCATATCATTATCCTATTCTCTTTTTCTATCTACATTCATTCTCTCTCTTTCTCTCTGTTTTTGTCTGACTGTCTGTCTCTCTCTCTTTCGGTGCTGGGGATTGAACTCATGACTTTGCGCCTGCCAGGCAGGCACTTGTGCTGTTAAGCTATATCCCCAGCTCATATTCTCTTTTTTTCTTTACCCAGTGGCATAGTTTAGATGTTCTGCTGTTTATTTGGTCACCTTCCTATATATACATATAGGTTGTTTTTAGTATTTATAATTTTAAAGAATGATGCCATATGTATGCATTTTTTAAATAATTGGATGCTGTCACTCCATCCAAGAATAAGGATTGTTGTTATTCCAGCCAAGAGCAAGGATGTCTTTCCATTTGTGCAAGTCTTTAGTTTCTTTCAGTGATGTTTAAAATTTTTCTCATGTAGGTTTTACACATGGTTTGTTCCTAAGTATTTATTCTTCCTTGTTGCTGATTGTAAATGGGGTTTTCCTGCTAGTGTGTCCCTGTGACTGTTGTATATGAAGGCTATTTTTATACTTTTTATTTTTGAATTAGTTTTATCATTTGTTATTTGTGATTTTAAGTGTAATATATCTGCAAATGTAGATTAGTTTTACTTCTTTTTTAGCTTTTATTCCTTTAGTTTATTTCTATTAACTAGTCAGACTGGTTAATACCTCTAGTACAATGTTAAATAGTAGGAGAGATGGTGGGCATCTTTCCTTGTACCTGATCTTATGGAAATGCATCCTTATTTTCTTGATTAAATAATATAATGTAGGTCTAAAGCTATCTCTTATATTCCTATTTCCTTGAGTTTAATTTGTAGTAAGTGCTGATGCGACATACATTCTTATCTCAGTGTGCACAGAGATGTTTTTCCCCTTAGGTTTATGAATATACTATGTATTAATAGATTTCCTACTTGTAACAATCCTGTACTCCTGAGATAACTCCCAATTAGTCATGTATTATTTTCTTATGTGGTACTGAATTCTGTTCATAAGAACTGTACTTCAAGAGTAAAAATTTGTTTTTTTGCATTGTAGTTTTTAATATGGCATTTTATAATTCTTCGTGTGTCCATCTCTGTGGGAAGATTGAGGGTGCTTTTAGAACCTGAACTAGATTTTATTTTTCTTTCCTTTTAGTGCCCAACAGTTCTTCATATAGAGTTGACATTCTCCAAATGATACAGAATAAATTAGTAGCAGAAGTTGGTCATTAAACTGTTACTGAATGAAATCTGAGTATCTTGTGTTTGTCTTTGACAGTGAGCATTACATTTGTTTATTTGTTTGTTTGAAATAAAATCCATTTTATTTCAAGGAGAAAAAGAAAAAAAAAAAAAAGAGAAAAGCCCCCAAAATTTCAAAGCACATCATTCGGGGCAGCAGTGGTACATACACTGCACATTGTCACCCCCAAATCATTCAGCCAGAGCTCACTTGTTCTCAGTGGTAAAGACTGCTGCCCACCAGTGTGGAAGAGGTCTGAGTTTCGGTTTCAAACTTGGCTTTGCGTAGCCACAAAAAACTATTTTGATTTTTTTATCTGTCTAATCATATTGATAATCTAGTCTTTTAAATTGTTTCATATCTAAATGATTTTATCAAATTATTGATTATTCTGCACAAATGCTTTGTCTGAATTTTTATTTGCTTTTAGAATTCTTTGCCTGTTGTGATTAATAGATATTCATAAAGTCTAGATAGCTCTGAAAAGAAAATTCTGACTACAAATAAATTAGTCTCGCTGTGGATAGTGGTAAGACTGTCAGTAGGCTGACGCAGCCCTCTTGACTGAGTTATTTAATGTGTGCCCAACACATTTATTTTTAGGTATGTCTGACTGCAGCAGAGGGACAGCCCTTGGTGCGTCTGCTCCAGCCACAGAAGAAGTCGCATCTAACGCTGAGGTGACTGGGTGGCGTCTGTCGCTGTATTAAGTCCGCCCAATCTCAGGCTTCAGGCTGACTTAGTCTGGCTGCTTGTGCTGCTCTGTCAGTTGTTTTCTTAGATAGAGGCAGAGGGAAAGAGGAGCGGTCTCTCCCTAAGGGCGTCGGAAGGTTTAGAGGATAGCTTACTTGGCCCAGAACAGTAAACACAAAAGCTGTGTGTGTTTGCTGAAGTTGGAAACATGGCCAGGCTAGAGGTTTCCGCTGCGAGAGGGCACCGCGGCACTGCAGGAGCGCGTGGGCCTGGTGTGCGGCGCGTCCCGGGCAGCCTCTCGGGTCTGCGGGCCCAGCCTTCAGGCTCCCCGGCCGCCTCGCCAAGGTGAAAGCTTCCGGGGGATTCTGAGCCGAACCACCTAAGAACCACAAGCAAGCAGAAAGATTTTATATGGATTCAAGTTAATCAGGTGGTTTGGGGAAATGTGACATATTTGTGTACGTGTCTATAAATGTGTGTGTTTCTTAAGGATTCACTGAGGAATCCGCCCACCCTCCCTCCTTCCATTCTTTGTGCTGGAGACTTAACTTAGGGCCTTTGCACTGAGCTGTAGCCCAGCCTCTTATTTTCTAGTTTAGGTTGCCCAGGCCACATTTGCATCCTCCAGTCCTGCCTCAGCCTCACAGAGTGCTGGGATGACAGCCTGTGCCACCACTTCTGGTTTTCAAGTAGCATTTTAGTGTTGTCCTACACTAGAATAGATTAGAATTAGTGAAATAGAATTAGATTAGAATTAGTGAATTAGAATAATTCACTGGAGTGCAGTCAGGTAACTGGAACAGTTATTACTTTTCCCATTTTTTTAATTGAATAAATTTAATATAGCCTTCAAACAGGTTCATGACTGATTTTAAGGGAATTGGTAAAGTCAGAAGACAACAGTGCTAGATACATTATTCAGTTGAGGCAGGTTATGATGAATCTTTGCAACTAGTTTTAATGTAGGATTTAGAGCTCAACTGATTTAGTTTTGGTATAAAAGTCAAACATGAGAGGTGTTTGAAAATATGTATTACATGTGGAGAATTTAGAATTCCTGTGTTTTACAGTAACTTGACTCTTTATTCTTTGGCAAAGCAGTGCTATAGTTATGTTGTCCTGAGAAACTGGAGAGTTGTATATATTGTATCTTAGTTCATGGATTTGATTATCTGTGATTAGATGTCTAAATCTGTACTATTGAGAGATGATCAGGCAGAATTTGATGCATGTCAGCTACAGGAAAGATTGGCAGTCAGCCAGGTATGGTGACACACGCAGAAGGCTGAGGCAGGAGGATTGTTGCAAGTTTGAGACCAGACTGTGCTACAAAATGAGCTCAAGGTCAGCCTCAACTGCATAGCAAGACCCTGTCTCAAAAAGACCAAAAAAAAAAGAAGAAAAAAAGGACTGGCAGTCTAGCCAGTGATGGGATTCATAATAGGTTTACTACTTTGAGTTTCTTGTTTATGAATGTTACTGTAATAGGTGCTAAGCTAGAAATTTCTGGCTAGGAGGGAGTGAAGCTACTGTAACACCGCTCTGAAGGAAGCCACTGCCAAATAATGGAGTGTTCAAATTTGTCTGTAAATTAACATAAAATTCATGTTAGGCATTCTCTTTGTTTTAGACATACCCAAATATGCAGTGGATATAATAGTAGTAATAATAATAAAGTGTATGAGTATATGCTAAATTATGCTCCTGTTGAAAATCACTGCAGGAGTTTATAGTTAACTGAAGTACAAGTTAGAAGTATCTTTGTGACTGTGTGTGTGTGTGTGTGTGTGTATTATATAGAATAAACTAGCATGTATTTTACAACATGGGTTGAACTGAAGGTCATCATTATGTTAAGTGGAGGAGGCCAAGCACAGAAAGGTGTACCACACGATTTCACTCATACACAGGGTCAAGCGGATCCCATTCAAGTGGAGAGTGGGATGTAGAATGGAGGTGACAGCAGGAGTCAGCGGCCGGAGACCCAGGGGGAGGAGGAGAGAAGAGGTTTATCGGTGGATGCCAAGTTACTTACGGCAGCCTAGGAGTAAGGAGTTCATGTGCCCTTTTTGGAATGCAGAGTAAATATGTATTGCAACATCAAATGCTACCCTACTAATACGTACAATTTTTGTTCTTGTTTATTGGTGAAGAAATCAAATAAAAATTTCTATTAGTTGGTCTACTGTTTTAAGCCTGTTTTTCAGAGTTCATGGGTCAGATTCTTATGAGTAGAAGCAATAGGCTACTTGCCCCATTCGCTGAGAGCCCAGGCATAGCATGAGGTTTTATGTATATTTTTAAAAATTTCATTTAATGTTAGAGTTACTCTGTTGTCAGCTGAAATTTTCTCCCCATTTTACAGATGAGGCAGCTGAAACTTGGAAGGGTTAACAGCCATTAAGGAAAACAGCTATGATTTGAACCCTAGTGAAAATTTAAAAATGAATAAATTTAAGAAACTAAGAAAAAATTTTATAATTTTATAAAGGCTAAAGAAATTGAGTAAACAAAGTTTTAAAAACAAGAAACAAAGAAGTTAGGAATTTAATCCCAAAGAAGTTGGGATTATAGCTTGAATTCTTTGTTGCCTGCCATCTAACCAATTTCTGATATTTAAGAAAAATACTCAAGTATTTGCATTCTTTTGTGTAATACAAAAGTCTAAAAAAGCGAACTGGGTACAGATTCTGCATTTAACACGCATATTGATTAATAGAGGAAATATATAAATGAATGCAGAATAACAGTGCCTTTAACGTGGTGTGGCTTAGTAGTTGTGGCAGTTCAGGGGAGTGTCAGTCAGGAAGTCGCCGGGCGTGGGCAGACCTGGAGCCCGGGAGTCGGGGCTCGCTGAGAAAAGGCACAGGGCAGACAAGCTGAACCGTGTATGAGGAAGTTTGACTTTCTGGCCGCCTGAGGAAGCGTAATGAATGGAAAGAAGGACGTTCAGGTCCAGGGAACTGAGGAGTTGGCTTTTATAGTACAGACGTGTCGGGGAGGGAGGCGGCTGTGGTGAAGACGCCTGTAGTTTTATAAAGTAAAATACTGTTTACTGCTTTGCACATTGTAAGGGGCGAAGAGTGCAAAGAGGGCTGGTTTACCTGCCTTGGTCGAGGACGGCCCTCCCAAGGAGCCGGCATAAAGTTGAGTGACGTGGGAAAGTCACCTTTGTGCACAGAGGAACCCGCAAAAGAAAGCAGCAGCCGCAGCAGCCGCAGGAGGCTGTGGGGAGACGCGTGTCAGCGGAGCGCGCAGCGAGGGGCAGAGGGCGGCGGCCCAGACCCGCGGGCACTGGGAGCCAGAGGGCTCGGCAGGCGCCAGGAGGCCGGAAGAGGTTTGAAATGCAGTGTTCAGGTGGCACGTAGTTGACAGGTTTGGTGGTGATAGTAATAATTAAGACATTAAAAAACATTTTAATATAAAGGCAAAATGGTAAACAGATTAACCAAATATTTATCATCTAGTTCAACAGATACCTAGATTTACTCACTTGTTTTATTCTCCGTCTGTAGTAAATAATAGGCTTGAGAGTCATCTGCTTATTAAAACCATAAAGCGCCATGATATAAAGGGGGAAGGCTAAAATGACACGCCTGTCTCTTTTTTTTGTTTGTTTGTTTGGTTTTCTTGAGACGGGGTCTTGCTGTGCAGTTCAGGCTGGCATTAAACACACTGTGTAACACAGGCTGAACTCAAGCTTGCAGCAGTTACCCTGCTTCAGCCCCTGAGGGCTGGGAGTACAGGTGTGTGCCACCATGTCTGGCAACCCTGTCTTGGTCATGATCTGTTCTACAGAGGTGTAGGGTGCCCATAGGTATGGATGGTAGTTGGGCTAATAAATACAGGTCTGAAAGCTTGGGGCCAGAAGTGTTTTAGATTTCAGAATTTTTTGGATTTTGGAATATTTGCATGAGATATCTTGGGGTTGGGACCCAAGCTAAACATGAAATTCATTTTTATTTCATATATACCTTATGTAACTGGCCAGAAAGTAATTTTATACAAATTTTAGTACATCTGTGTTTTGACTATGATTCAGCACATATCAGGCATGAAACTGTCCATTTGTTTTTTGTTGTTGTTCTTGTTTTGTCTTTTTGAGACAGGGTCTTACTATACGTTCAGGCTGGCCTTGAACTTACTTTGTAGCCCAGGCTGGCCACTCCCATCGATCCTCCTGCTTCAGCCTCCCAAGTTCTGTGATTGATTACAGGTGTGTGCTGCCACACCTGGCTGTCTATTTGTCAATTCATGACAGCATTCAGAAAATTTCAGGCTTTGGAGCATTTTTGATTATGGAGTTTTGTGAGTACCTCTGCTAGTATATTGATGGGTCTTCTCCAGTGTTTGCCCTGTTCATCTGGAGCTGAAGTTAATTGTAGCATCTTCATGTCGTGCAGGACTTTCACTCTTGATTCTCACAATAGCAGTATGATGCATAGTTGAGCTCAGTAATTTCATTTTAAGAGAAGGAAAGTAAAAGTTACAGAACTAAAGTGACTTCTAAAGTTTAAAAAGAAATAGAGCTGGAGCTTACATCTATTTCTTTCTGATACTTGCTAATTCCCCTGAAACTTCATGGCGTAGGATTTATTTACCTAATACTTTTGACCCATACTGAAATAACACTTTGCTATAATTACATTAAGCATTTTTTAAAAGGTCATACCTTTTCTAAGACTGAAGGCAATTTCATAGGCTGTTTGAATTATAAGTTTAATAGAATCGCTCTTTTTGTAGGCAAACAAAAATCTAAATAATTTCATCCAACACAGAAGGCATTTGTAGCTTTTTACTGGAATAAAATATGGTCTCTGTTGAGTTGTCTGAAAATACACTAACTAGAACAATTGGAGTGGAATATTTGCAACTTTCCCTCTCATTCTGGTCACTTTATTGCTCTTTATCTGCAATTGACTGAAATAAAAAATTTAGCCTTTTAAATTGGAAGAAAATGTAATAAATAATGGGACAAAATATCTACTAAATACATATGACCAATGACCTGAGCATCAGAAGTATTTCATAGCACTTTTCAATATCCCTTTTTTTTTAATGTGGCAGATTTAAGAAACTGGAAAAACTTTAAGCTTATTATTATACCACTTTAATTTTGTTTGCTCAGTGGTAAAGAACAGTTTTTAATGTGTATTTTAGAAAATACAATGCTATGATAGTTAACTGATATGTCAATTTTAGTGGGAAACAAATTGGGATCAGCATAGTTTGGGTGTGGCTGAAGGGATTCACTGAGAAGACAGAAGACCCACCCTGGTGTGAGTGACACCAGCCAATAGGCTTATAGCCTGAATGGAATACAAGGGAAGTGAAGAAAGAAATCTCACTTCTGTTCCTTCTGAGGAGCTTCAGGCTTCACCTTGGACGTCATCTCCTGGCTTCCAGCAGGGACCCCTCAGCCTTCCTGCTCAGACCCTTTGCCTCCTGATAAGACTTGCACGGGACACTGCAGTAGCTCCAGGGCTCTGACTGGATCCTCTGGGTCCCCAGCACGCAGGCAGCTCTTTTGCACTCTCCCACACCTGACTCTGCAGGTGGCTATTGTAAACCCATCTTGTACATTCTCGTATATTTCTATAGCTTGCATTAAACCTGTTTCTTTAGTACGTTCTGACTGCTGCAGATTTTGGTACCAGAGTGGCTATAGAGAAAAAAATTGTAAAGATGAGATTCTTTAATGGCTTTAGTGGTTTTTGGAGTTGCCTAATTTGATGAGACCTGAAGATGCCATGATTTCTGATACTGGGGGAGTACTGTGAGTCCTTGGTATGAACTGTGTAAAATCCTTGTTCTAATTCACCACTTGTGAGATGTAAGGAATTTATCAAACTCATATATAATATTTTGGAGTGTTTTTGATTGAATGGGAAATATAATAATCCTGCCTGGTTCTGGACAAGCCAGTGAAGGATAACAGTGAGCTCAAAACACCCACTAGAAATCCAAAGTCTTCTAACTGTGAGACAGATTAATAGAGGAGAATAAGGAGCTCAAAGATTCAGATCCCCAGCTGCAGACACATAAAGAATGTGGAAGTCCCTAAGTATCCTGAAAGAATCTCCTCTTGTTTAGCCAAGATCGCAGGAACCCAGACACAGACTCTCCTAATTCAATTGGCTGAAACACAGCATAAGTTTGATGCTCAGCATCTAAGGGCATATAAAATAAAGGTAAGGGCACTGATCAGAGAAGAGTGGGGTCCCATAAACTAGGGCAGAAGTGTTTGGGAGGATCTTGACAAGGCTAAGGTTTTGAGCTCCTAGACTCTGTTGAGATTATTTTGCTAGAGGCAGAGCTTTCCCCACACCCCACCCTGTAGTGCTGGACTCTCCTCCTCTACCTAAGGAAGCTTAATGCTGACTCCCCAGCATCCACCCTCATTCCCGCTTTAGCCTCCAGTTCTGTAACCAGGCTCCCATCACAGCGGGCTCTTCAGGGTGAGGTGCGTTGTGTGACTCATGATGAGGTCTGCTCTACTCCCAAAGAACTTCTTGAGTGTTCTAAGTCTTACTAGCAGAGGCCCAATGAGCAGTGTGGGAGTGGATTTTATGGGTGTGGGCTAATGGTGGCAAAAACATAGACCTGGATCAGGCTGAGTTTGTCCATATGGGCTCAATAAGCAGAGACTCTGAATTTAATGCTATGGCTTGTAAAGTGAGAAAAATTTATTTGACTGGTTGGGTTTAAAGGTGGCCCACTATGAATGAGTTGGAGGTGCCTGATGTCCCATGGTTTACGATTGACGAGGGGAATCTCAAGGCTTAGGGAAACGGGAATGCTGGAGTGGATTTGTCCTGTTAAACTTAACCCAGTACACAGGTGATCCAGCAAATGTACCCTTCACCGATACCTCAAGAAATAGTTCATGAGGGGAGCACCAAAGAGCCCTGTCATTGCTCTTCTCTGTATGCCAGACCTTACAGTTACTTAATGGGGAAGCTTAAAGGCAGTGGCTTTAACTGGATCTCAGAACAAGTTCAGATGTGCCCACTGTGAGTTGGACCTTGGCTCAGGGTGGCAGGGGTCAAGTGGCAGCACTTCATTGCAAAAGACAAGGTCCACATACTCCTTATAATGGACAGCAGAAGCAGAGCAATGATCAGAGTGGCCTCACAATTGGCTTATTAGCCATGCTGGTCCCAAAAGTGAAATAGGAAACCTATACTTTTTTTTTTTTTTTTACTAAATTTATGTAACCAAAAAAATTTAAGGACAAATGAACAGAAGCCTACTTCAATTTGTAGTAGCAGGGAGCCATGGCCTCTCACTCAGTTTCTGAGTTTGAGCCAGTTTACAGACTCAATCCCTTGAATGAAGGGGAGGTCAGGTCCTGGATCTTGGTGCACCAAAAATTTATACGGTCCGTCCTTCCCCAAGGAGACCTAAGGCCCTTTCTGTCTTACTTTGGGGGAAGGGAAATGATCAGATATTTTGGGGACTGCTGGACACTGGTTCTGAACTAGCACTGCTTCCAGAGGACCCAAAATGTCATTGTGGCCTCCAGTAAGAGTGGGGTCTATGGATGTTAGGTGGTCAGTGGAGTGTCAGCAAAGGTCCAACTCATAGTGAACCCATTAGGTCCTTAATTCCATGCTGTAGTCATTTCCCCTGTTCCATAATGCATAATTGGGGTGGAAATCTTCACACTGGTTCCTTGACCTGTAGTGTGAGAGCTGTTATGGTTGAAAAAACCAAATGGGAGCCATTAGAGTTGCCTTTACCTGGTAAAATAGTATACCGAAAATATCACATCCCTGGAGGGGTTGCAGAGATTTGTGCCACTATCAAAGACTTGAAGGATACAGGGGTGGTGGTTCCCACTTTATCTTCATTTAATTCTCCCATTTGGCCTGTGTAGAAGATGGATAAGTCTTGGAAGATGATGGTAAATTACTGTAAACTGAATCAAATGATGGCTCTGATTGTAGCTGCTATACCAGATGTGGTTTCCTGTTTGAGCAGATTAACACATCTCCTGGGACTTGATGTACAGCTCTTAATTGGGCAAATGCCATCTTTTCCTTACCTAGTCATAAAGCCCATCAAAAGCAGTTTCCTTTCAGCTGGCAAGATCAGCACTGCACCTCTGCTGTCCTACCCGAGGGTTAGATTGACTTCTAGCCCTGGGTCACAGCAAAGTCTTCAGGGAACTTGATCACCTGTCTCCCCCCAAGATATCATACTGATCCATTATGTTGATATTATGCCGATTGGATCAAGGAGCAAAAGATAACAACCATTCTGGATTTGTTAGGAAAGCATTTACTAGCTAGAGGATGGATCCAACTAAAATTCAAGGTCCTTCAACCTCAGTGAAATTTTTAGGAGTCCCACGTCACAGGGCATGTAGAGATACCTCTTCTTCATCTTTGTCTTTGCCTTCATCTTTGTCTTCATCTTCATCTTCTTTGTCATTGTCGTCTTTGTCTTCCCTTTTTTGTATACAGAATTGAACCCAGGACCTTTTGCTTGCCAGGCAGGTGCTGTGAGATACCCCTTCTAAGGTAAAAGATCAATTGGTGCATTTGGCTCCCCCTGCAACCAAGAAAGAAGCACAATGCCTAGTGAGCCTGTTTGGATTTCCATTGGGTCCAGCAAATCCAGTGGTGCTTGAAGTGCCCGTGGCAGGTAGAGATACTGTTTAAGAGTCCCTGGCAGGCGCCTTTAGGTGAAATGCAGTGGAGGCCTTTAGGATTTTGGAGCAAGAGTCTGCCATCTGCAGACAACTACTCACCCTTTGAAAAACAGTGCTTGGCTGGGGGTTTAGCTCAGCAGCACAGGCACCTGCTTGGCAAGCACAAGGTAGTAAGTTTGCTCCCTGGTACCAAAAAGAAAAAAAGAAAAACAGCTTTTAACCTGCTGTTGGGCCTTGGTGGAAACTGAACACTTGACCACAGGACACCAGTTTACCGTGTTACCTGAGTTGTCCATTATGAGCTGGGTATTATCTGATACCCTGAGTCATAAAGTTGGATGTGCATAGTAACGGTCCATCATTAAGTGGGGATGGTACATATGTGATTGAAACACTATAGCAGGTCCAGAGAGTGCAAGTAAGTTACTTGAAGAAGTTGCCCAGTTACCTATGGCTGCTACGACTGTTGTATTGCCTTCTGTCTCAGAATGTACCTGTGACCTCATGGGATGATCGCATGATCAGCTGTCAGAAGAAGAGAAGGCTGGGGCCTGGTTTGTGGATGGTTCTGCATGTTATGCAGGAACCACCTGCATGCATAAGGGCCATCCCCAAAGGACGATGGTAAAGGGAAATCGTCAGTGCAGAGAACTTTGGGTGGTGCGCCTGTTAGTACGTTCTGCATGGAAGGAAAAATACCCAGTTGTGCAACTGTTGCCAGTGTTTTGACTGGATGATCAGAAATTTGGAAGAAACATGATTGGAAAATTGGTAACAAACTTATTTGTGGAAGAGATTTGTGGGTAGATATCTCCATGTGGGCAAGGGATATAAAAATATTTCTATTCCATGTAAATGCTTACCAAAAAGCGATTTTAACAGTCAAGCTGATAAGATGATGTGTTGTGTAGGTAGTGGCCAACCTCTTTCTTGAGCCATCCCTATCATTCTCCGGTGGGCTTATGAACAAAGTGGCCGTGGTGGCAGGAATGGAGGTTACACATGGGCTCAGCAACATGAATTCTCACTTACCAAGGCTGATCTGTCTACAGCCACTGTTGAATGTCCCATATGCCAGCAGCAGAGACCAGCACTGAGTCCCTGATATGGCACCATTCCCCAAGGTGATCAGCCTAGGACCTGGTGGCAGGTGATTATCCTGGATTGCTTCCACCATGGAAAGGACAGTGCTTTCTCCTAACTGGGACAAACACTTACTTTGGATGTGAATTTACCTTTCCTGCATGTAATACTGCTGTCAAAACTACCATCTGTGGACTTACGGAATGCCTTATCCACCATCATGGAATTCCAGACAGCATGACCTCTTACCAAGGAACACATTTGTGGCCAAAGAAGTGAGGCAGTGGGCTCATGCTCATGGAATTCACTGGTCTTAGCATGTTCCCACCATCCAGAAGTGCCTGACAGAAAGATGGAATGGTCTTTTGAAGACAGTTACAGTGCCAGCTAGGAGGCATTAAGTAGCTTGCAGGGCTGGGGTAAGGTTCTTCAAAATGCTGCATATACTTTGATTCAGTATCCACTGTATGGTACTGTGTCTCCCGTAGCCAAGATTCCTGGGTCCAGGAATCAAAGGGTAGAAGTGAGAATGGTACCACTTAGCATTACCCACTGTGATCCACCAGCAAAATTTTTGTTTCATGTTCCCAGATTGTTATGCTCTGCTGGCTTAGAAGTCTTAGTTCTAGAGAAGGGAAGACTTGTACCAGACAGGAAGCACAACTGTGCTACCATGGAACTGGAGACTAAGACCCCCCACCTTGGCCATTTTGGTCTCCTCAAGCCTCTTAGTAAACAAGCTAAAATGGGAGTCACAGTGTTGTCAGGGGAGGGTGACAGAGACTATGAAGGGAACCTGGACTATTATTCTAGCATGGACAAAAGGAAGACTATGTGGAGTGCAGAATATCCCTTAGGGCGCCGCCTAGCGTTCCCATCCCTGTCATGAAGGTCAGTGGGAAACTGCAGCCACCAATCCAGGTGAGGTGACCTACAGCCCAGAGCCTTCAAGAATAAAGGATTAGGGATGAAGACTGCTGAGGTGCCTGCCAAAGGCCAAGGGAATACAGAATGGGCAATAGAAGAACCTGGTTCCAAATACTAGCTGTGATTCATGCTCAGTTATGGAAAGAAGGATTGTAATTGGAATAGGTCTCTCTTAAAATGTTTCCAATATAGCACATTGATAGACTCAATATTGGCTGGTTAAATATTGTTAAACTCATGTTAGAATGTTCAGTTTGCTGAGCGCGGTGACCCACACCTATAATTGTAGCACTCCAGAGGGCTGAGGCAGGAGAATCGCCACAAGTTCCAGGCCTGCCTGGTGACCCTGTCTGAAAAACAAAGGAAGTAAGGAAGGGATGGAGGGAGGGAGATCAGCTTATGAAATGTTAGGAGTAAGCATCACCCAAAGAAAACCTGCCTTCTATTCTGGGAAGGAGCTCATGTGTTTCTGTTTGTACGCAGGATAGTTGTAACATAAAGGCTTAATTAGGAACTTGTCTTTGTAT
Source organism: Hydrochoerus hydrochaeris (assembly GCA_004027455.1). Lineage (NCBI taxonomy): Eukaryota > Metazoa > Chordata > Mammalia > Rodentia > Hydrochaeridae > Hydrochoerus > Hydrochoerus hydrochaeris. Next base: position 121,025 of record PVLA01004060.1, on the reverse strand, counting down.
CAGGAGACTGTGATTGAAAGAAATGCATCTGGTTGTCAAGTTGACAAGGGGTGGATTAGTTGACTGATTGTGTCAATTTGAGTAAAAAACACTCAACCAAATTGGATCAGTGTAGCTCTGGGTGTGGCTAAAGGGATTGATTGAAGACAGAAGACCCACCCTGGTGTGAGTGACACCAGCCAATAGGCTTATAGCCTGAATGGAATACAAGGGAAGTGAAGAAAGAAGTCTCACTTCTGTTCCTTCCGAGGAGCTCCAGGCTTCACCTTGAACGTCATCTCCTGGCTTCCAGCAGGGACCCCTCAGCCTTCCTGCTCAGACCCTTTGCCTCCTGATAAGACTTGCATGGGACACTGCAGTGAGCTCTAGGGCTTGGACTGGATCCTTTGGGTCCCCAGCACGCAGGCGGCTCTTTTGCACTGTCCCACCTGACTGCTGTAAACCCATCTGGTACATTCTTGTATGTTTGTATAGCTTGCATTAAACCTGTTTCTCTAGTAAGCACTGACTGATACAAATGCCTTATATAGTCCCACAAAATAAATTCTATCTGAATGTCTGTGTGTGTATACAGTATGTATGCACACTGTTATTTAAGCTGCTAAATTTTGTGTAACTTGATATGACAGCAGGACACCTATATGGTTCACAGTTCCTGTGGATGTATTTCAGATGCCTCTGGAGCAGCAGCGTAATGTGGAGGTTAACTCAAACCAGATGGCCAGATTTGTATCCCAGTGCATTACTTGCTAGCTGCGTATCATCAAGCAAATTTCCTAAAATTATTAATGATGATATTAGGCCAGGCAACATTTATGTAATCACAGGAGATAACACATACAAAATAAGTACAATTAAATAAATTAATGTGTGAAAAACAGAATAGTGCATAATACACAATAAGTACTGATTTTTTTAGCTCTTACTGTTACCTTTGTTTGCAAAAGGATGCATTGTTTAATTTTTTAAAATTCCTTACCTAGGCCTGAATCTATTCACCTGTAAAATTGGAAGAATCATGTTTATGCTACAGGGCAATTAATGTTCCCTTACAGTCCCTAGTAAGTACTCAGTAGAGGTCAGCTTTCTTAGTGATTACTATTTTAGAATAGGGAACCATGGAGCTGTCAAACAAGTTTCATAGCATTCTGATACTCTGAAAAGGTGCTAGATTGTTTCAAAGTTAGCATCTGATAATCAGTAATCTGATAATTATTTATGAAGATACTGGGAGACTTTCTTAAATTAACTACCGTTTGATTGTAAGTCTGATGTCAGACTCCTATGTTACAGGCCAGAGAAAGCAACTCCAACTCATTTACTCAGAAAAGATTGGGAAAGCAGCACCAGGGATCTTTGCTGCTGTGGCTTAGAACCAGACACAGCAGCTTGCACAGCCAACACCTCTAGCCCTGGTGACTGGATGCTTCAGTAGTCCAGTGACTTCAGTTTACCTAGGAGTTTCATCTTGGTATAATTATTGCTGTTAAGTTCCTTGATGTCCTTCTTGCTTCTTCAGTTTCTGATACACTTTTTTTCCCCCACCCCAACCCCTTACCTTTTTTTTTTAAGGAGAAAAGGTTTATTATGGCTCTCTCTTTGTAGAGATTTCAGTCCATAGTCAACTGGCTGCAAGACAGGGCAGCATGGTAGGGGGGCATGACAGAGGAGAAACAGCTTATGATATGATGGTGAGAAGCCAAAGGCTATCAAGGAGGAGAAAAGACAGACCTTGACAGACCACACCTACCTCCAATCAGGCTTCACCTTCCAAATCACATTTAGCTATAAACCTATCAGTGACCAATCTGCTGATAAGTATCATACTCACATGCTCTGATCACCTCCCGGAAACTACGTCTATGCACGCATAAGGCTTTAGGGGGATAACTTAGATATAAACCATATTCTAGCTCCTGACCGCCAAAAGACTCATACCCATCTGTTGATGCAAAATACATTTAGTCCATCTCTAAGAATTTGCAAAAGTCCTAACAGTTTTAGCACTGCTGAGAAGTCTTAAGTTCAGAACCTCTTAGATTTAAGGAAAAAACCCTTAAGCTGTAAGCCCCTGTAAAAATGAAAAGAGTTCACTGCTGACACACAAAGGCCTAAGGGTATACATTCCACTTCCAAAACGGAGAATGGGGGGATAGAAAAGACTGGGATCAAAACCAGACTGAAACCCACCAGGGCAAACATTATATCTTCTTGTTCCATATCCAGCATGTGGAGCAAATTTTGGTGAGGTATGAACTCCAAAAGGTTTGGGCAACCCTGCCTCTAGAGCAGTGCAGCTGGTTGTAGTCCTCCTGCCTTCTCTCTTGGACTGTCTTCACTCAATCCTTGTGACTTTCCTCAGAGGTTCCACATTCCTGGGTTTTCCAATATGTGAGGTCTCCTCTGCACTTAGAGCTTCACTCTTTAACAGTTTCACACTATACCCTTTTCAGGGGTACACTGCCCAACCTTCCAGGCCTTCCACTGAACTCTGGGTGGAAGCCTTCCTGACCCCACAACTCTTGCATTCTGCATGTGCCTAAAGCCAGCACCCTGTGGATTACACCATGGTCTGCCATCAGCTGGAGGCAGGCTTCGTTCTGTCACATCTATAGAGCTCTCTGAGTGCTTGGGTGGCTGGGCGCCAAAACCTGTCTCAAGGAACAAATGCCCTAGGTGACCCACCATTCTAGAGCATGGTGCCTTGGGGCTTTCAAAGTCTCATTTTCATGATTTTTGAGCCTTTGAATAGTAGATCTTATTGGTCTTTCACATTCCCTCAAGGCATTTTCCCTTTGTCCTATGGTGAAATAATTGGCTTCTTTTTAATGCTAATTTTTTAAAGAAGGAAATCCTACTGTGCTCTGCCTTTGCAGTTCCCAACAATACAAGAGCTTCCTTTCCTTTGAAACTCAGACCTTTTTAAATCACTCAGTTGTACATTTTGTGTTTAATTCTCAAGTAGAGCTGGCTGAAAGGCCCCAACAGTGGCCATGGCACCGCCCCAACATTAGACTGCCTTGAAATTTCATCTGCCAGATTAATTAGTTCCCTGTCTTTAACCTCATTCTTCCTCAGTCTCTGAGAACAGGAGCAAAATGTAGATAAATTATCTACCAGAACATAACACATATGGCCTAAAGCCCAATTGCCAGTGCAGTTCTTGTTTTCACCTGCAACTCCCTCTGCCTGGTCTTTACTGACTGCATTTTTATCAGCATGCTGGTCTTATGAACTCCAAGCAGAGTCTTCCATCAAGCTTAGCCGACTGCATTCTAGGGCTGTTTCTCCTGCAGGCATCTCCAGACTTTTCCAAACTCTTCCCAAAAGCCAATTCCAAAGGGTTCTGAACCATATGGTCAACTGGCTGTAACACTGCAAAGATATAACCTGCTAGATGTCAAATGTGCTGAGTTCATGTTCTCTGAATATCACAGAATGCATTCCAGGGAACAAAGGAGGTTAAGGGTAGGAAAACTATTAAGCGAAAGCTCCTGAGAGACCCGAAGGGTCCTGAAAGGTGCTGTCATTGAGGCTGTTTGCCAGGGATAATTTAAACAACAAAACCACAACATGGGTACAGTGTGGATCAAACTACAATCAGCCTTTAGGAATTACAAGTATAGCTGGTTAGCTAATATTGATCCAATAGGGAAATGAGTCACATAGCAAAGAAATTCTTGGGAGGGGAGTAGGTCCAGGAGTTCTGGTCAACCACATATGTGTCTGGCGCCTCCTTTGGCCCACTGGACCAGGTAAGGCTGATTACAATATGACTGCAAGTTACCTTTTTATCTCTAGGGAGGCGTGCAGGCTTTGATATTGTTTCTCCATCCTAAGGCCTGCCTCTCATTAGATTTACCTCCAGCTATAATTCTAATGTCTGTATTTTCTTGTGCTGACTGTTTGAGGGCTGAGTCCCTGTCTGACAGTATATTAATTTCTCCCCAGCTTAGCTATCTATAGTAGCATCATAGCAACTCCCCCCACCTCTCTTGTACCAAAGTCTGTCTTCCTTTCTCATTGCTGAGACATAATACCCTGTACCCACAACTTGAAGGAAGAGAAATTTATTTTGGCTCACAGTTTATAGAAGTTTCAGTCCATAGTTGGCTGGCTCCAAGGCAGGTTGGCATGGCAGAAGACAAAGCTAATATCTGATATTCTAAGTCTGCGGCAAGTGCCTTTGACTGGCAAAGCTAGGTGATATGCCAGTGCTCTACATAGCACTTGCTATATGCCACGACAATGCTGTGATGTAAATACTATTGTACACTGTGGAAGGAGAGCTTAGGAACTTGTTTAAGATTTACACTAAGAGCCAGGGATTTAGCTCAGCAGTATAAGCGCCTGCCTGGTAAGTGTGAGGTCATGAGTTCTATCCCTGGTAACAAAAAAAAGATTTAAGGAAGTAGGGGAATCACAAATGGCATCCCCAAGCATTCTGGCTCTAGATGCTTGTCAGTTATTTTCATCTTTAAATAATAGGCAGGTTCTGCCTCTGTCCCAAGGCTCAAAGTGTGGAGGCTTTTCCAGCATTGAGAGAGGTCTGGAGCTAGGGAGTCAAAAATGAAATGTATATGTAATGCTTGACAAACCAGTTATGTCTCTTGTTTTAAAAGATCTAAGATGAGTAACAAGGATTTTTTTTCATGATTCCATTACACTCCCATTCTTTAGCTATTTGCCATTGTCTGGGCATCCTCTTGGAGGCAAGTCTAATGATTTCCAGGCTCTGGACCAAATGGAGTATGTTTCTAAATGACATTTAGGCTAGTGCAGGCACTTTTACAGTGAGAAAATATTGGCTAACTCTGTTTTCTGTAGTTGAGACGTATTTTGGAAAATGACAAACTTTTCTTGCTGCTGTAATGTGGAGTCAGGTAGTGAGCGTGTCAGTGCCTTTGAGAAAGCTAAGGTAGCCCACAGTTGTGTGGAGTTAACAAACATACAAGAGAATTTACAGTTAAAAGTGGACCGGTGTTCAAGGGAATAAAATTAAGATACATATTAGGAGCCCAAGAGGCTAGAAAGTTAGCTCCTGGCTCATCTCAAATGAGAAACCCAAAGTGTTAGGGAAAAAAAAAAAAAAAAAAAGAAAGAAA
>PVLA01004060.1:56000-115820 GCA_004027455.1 Hydrochoerus hydrochaeris | reverse complement strand
CTGCAAGCACTTACTAATAAAAAATTGGGAAAACAAGTAAGCTTCAAAGACTTACACAGTCACTGGAAATACCAAAAAGCCAGAGCCAAGAAAAGCAGGATCATTAAAATCGGTCCCACTGAGACAAGGGAGCAATTTGCCCTGCTCTAAAACCCAATTAGGAATTTTTCCAGTTGATAAGGAGCAAGTTCCAGGTGCTAAGGAACAGATGCATGTATACAGTAGTCACTAAAACAACCTATATAATAGCACCTTTATTTTATTAGTGTAGTAGAAATCACACCCTAAGGCAGAGACCTAAGATGGTAATGAGATGTGTTCCATGAAGAGGGATGAAGAAGAGCACAGGTGCTGTGCAAACTGCCTCTACATGCAATGACATCAAGAGGTGAGGTCTCATTGGGCGTGGTGGCACATACCTGTAATCCCATCACTCTGGGATGCTGAGGCAGGTGGATCGCAAGTTTGAGCCTTGCCTGAGTAACAACAGCAGCTTGGTGAGGCCCTTTCTCAAAACAAAGAATGTTTAAAAAAAAAGGTCTGGATATTTCTCAGCCTGAGTCCAATGCTTAGTGAGTGTCCTCCCGACTTGCAGAGTTGGCCTATGGATGGAGTTTGGGGTTAGAGATAATAAAATGGAGATTTACCTTTTTTAAAAATATAAATCAACAGTTCATTGAAATAAAATTTGCATATGTTAAAACGCATCTTTTTAAAATGTACAACCCAAGGAGTTTTGACAGATGTCTTAAGTTTGGAAAACCACAAAGACAATCACGATGCAGTACATTTCCCTCACCCTAAAGTTTTTTGTGTCCATCTGCAGTCAGCCTTTCCTTTCACTACCCTTCCTGAAGGTGGCCTCTCTCTATTGTATATTCTGGAATGCTAGATAAGTGTAATCATATATTATGTATTCTTCTGTGTCTGGCTGTTTGGACTCAGCATAATTTTTGAGGTCACTCAGGAGTGGTAGCAAGTGTCAGTGTTCATTCTTTGCTGTGGTTGAGGAATATTCCATTGTATGGATATGCCACAGTTTATTAATTCAGTAAGCTGTCGGCAGACCTTTATTCCTCCTGGTTTTGGGCTCTTTTGAGTAAGGCTGCTCTGAATACTTGTATACAAGTCAAGATATTTGCTTTGTTTTTGGTGTTTGCTTAGGTGTAGAATGGATAAATGGTATGGTCAGCTGTATATTAACTTGTATAAAAAGTTGCTGAACAGTTCTCCAAAGTGAGGCACTTTTAGCATTCCCTCCAGCAATCTGTTAAAATTCCAGTTGGGCTTCACTTAACACTTGGTATCTTAATTTGCATTTCTTTGATAACAAGGGATAGTGCATATCTTTTCACTTACTTGCCATTTATGGTTTTATTTTGCACAGTGTCTTAAAATTTTGACCATTTTATATTTGAGTTGTCTTCTTACTGAATTGCTTGAGTTATTTATATGTTTTGAGTATCAGTCATTTGTTAATTCATATATATATATATGAATTTTTATTGTTTTTGTTTTTTACGTCTAAGAAACATTTGCTTCCCCAAGGACCTGACTCAGTTCTTTCTCTTCTACCCCTAATCACCATAGTTCTGCTTGTTGTCCTCATCACTTGGATTAAGTCCATGTGTTTTGCAGCAGTGCCTTACTCTTATTTTATAGCTTTGTGGTATTCCATTGTATGACGATGCCACAGTTTAATTGGTGGGCATTTATTTCAGTTGTTTCCAGTTTTTGGCTATTATGAATAAAGCAGTTCTTAATATTTTTACAGTACTTGTCTTTTGAGGGACATATGCATTTATTTTTCTCAGTAGAATTGCTTATTGGGCATATATTTAATCTATTTAATAATACAGCTGCATTAGATTCCAGAGCAATTTTGACTAGTTTTTACTTGGACCAGGAATGTGTGAGTACAGTTGCTTCACACACTTGCTAAGACGTGGTTTTGTTGGTGTTAGTTTTGGCCATTCTAATGCATGTGTAGTGTATCTGGTTTGTGGTTTTACTCTGCATGAGAAGTTGAGCCGAATTATTCTGTAGATCCTTCCCATTGCTAAAAGTTTTCTGTTTGTATGAATGACAGAGGTTATGGTTGAAGGTACAGCATATAACCCAAGACCTTAAATAATAGCAGGTGTTCTTGGGTTTTTATATATGTATATATATGACAGATGCTTACCTGTATAGCTGATTTTGCTATATTTACCCTTCTCCCTTGTTTAGGACTTGCTTACAGTAGTGGTTCTTGCTGCACATTGGAAACACCTCATGAATTTACAAAAATAGTTGAAAACCTTATCAGCCATTCATATAGGGGCTTACTGGGACCTACCAGTAAATAATCACTACTGTGGAGTGGTTAAAACCTCCCCAGGCAGTTTTGAAACTTAGGAGGTTTGAGAATCGTTGGCACATATGAATGAAACATTCCACTCCCACTAGAGGTCTTGTGTGCCCTGGGGAATGAACCACTACTATAAAGTCTTTATTAGGTGTGTGCTCTGTTACTATATCCCCGACTCTGATCTGTTGAAAAGATTCAGAAACTGATTCTTAGCTTTTTCTGTTTCAGTTGTGTAGCATATTAATTTTCCAGGTCAGTTCTATGCTCATATTTTTGATTTTACATACCTCTTCATTGTAAAACTAATTCTGTTTTAATTGTGTTTAAAGCATCTTTGTCTACAAGTGAATTGAGACAGTCACCCACTATGAAAATAAGTGTAATTTTTCTGTAGCACATAAAACAATGTAATCAGAGTATTCGATGTACTCTGATCTTATCTGTATACGTGACTGTGGATTTAGAGTATACTTGGAATTAGCAGGGTATGAAAGAAAAGGGACATTATTTGATTGTTGCCTTGTAAAATAAAAAGTGAATAAAATATGTTCAACATTTTTATCCTCTCTGATCAAGTAACATAATTCGAATGTGATATCCATGTATTGGATTTTAAGAAATCTAGGTATACAGTGAGTGCCTAATATTTATATTCTAACATTGAGATAACTCAGTGGTACCTGCAGCTGGTTTATAATGACTAATCAGCAAAAACTGATGGTTATATTTTCAAGAATTTGTAAGCCAGCTTTTAAACATTTCTAAATAACCTAAATTATATTTTTAAAAAAATCTAAGTTATATAAACTCATGACTAAGTCCTGTATTAAAAACAAACTAGTTTCTAAATGTCTTACTGTTACCTGCGCTGCGGTTGTCTCGGTATTTCCGTTTGGTTAACTCTGTATCTTGGGTACCCCTGCTGCTGCATGCCCCTTCCTGTCCGTGGATTCAGTGAGATCATGTGGGAAACTTGGAACTGGCCACAGTGAGAGTGTTGACATCACAAAAATAGGCAAATAATAAGGCCAAGGCTGTTGGTTTATTCATTTGTTTGTTTGTTTGGAGAACCAGTTAAGCACTTATTAGCACACTGGAAGCATTATTCTTTATTTAGTGAAAGTCTACTTGTGCTAAGGGCTTTGAGTACTTCTTCATTTAAGTATTTGAAATGCGTATATGTTTAATTTTATAGATGAGAATAATAAGATTAAGAAGATCACAAAGTAGTTGCTATATTTTAGAGCTGAGATTTTAACCCATAGCTTATTCCAAAAACCCCTTACCTTCTTACTGCACAGTACGGTCTTAGAGGAGTGAATGAGCTCAGCCTTAATTTAGGGACAGAGTTTTCCTAGGTCCTAAAGGCAGAAGAATATTTCAAACGTTGAGAACAGTTTATAGCACTATTCATGATGGCAAAGCACAGTTCGCATTCAAGGTTTAGTAGTAGAGGTTCTACAGAAAAGCAGAGCCCAAAAGGGTGACTGGACCCTGTGATGAAGGACCCTATATAGCATGAACCTTAAAACACATGAGATTCTGTTTTCATCAGATTACACGGAGGGGTGGTGGTGGTTGTCTTGTTATTCCCTGCTGATTTGTATGCTGGTTATTCCGTATTATAATTAACACTCTTGCCAAAAGTATGTCTTTCTTTGCGGGGAAAGAAAATGTGTTCCAAGAGTGATCGGGCGCCCTTTGGCGGATGGCCATTCCTACTGCAGTAAGCCGTCCACTTGGCAGTTGAGTCCTGAGCTTTCCGAGGTGTGAACGGACCTCGCTCCTGGCTTGCAAACCTCCCTAGACGGAAATGCAGCGCGGCCCCTACTGCTGGTCCGGAAGCGGGAGGAGGAGCAAGGGGATGCTGCGGGGACCCAGGGGCGTGGAGCACAGCGCGCCTGCGTGTCCCGGCCGTGAGACCCGCTTTGTCGGGCTTGGAAGCAGCAGTGCGAGAGTGCTCTCTGAGCGGAACCGTTCCTAAGTCAGGGACTTACTGCACCTACTTCCAGGCATCAAGTGACATGGTTTATCATATTTTCTTTTTCAGAATAGTTATTTCCCGTTTAAAGTCGTCAACCAGAGCAGCAGTCTCGCTGCTGTCATTTCTCCGTGCGCGCAGAGTGAGCGCGTTCATCCCTTCTCCCGAGGCTTTGGGCAGCGCCTCCGCCTTTCGCTTTTCCGTGGGGCGCTTTCCCTGGGCTCCCCTGGCCAGTGTCGCTGACCCAGGCGGCCCACACCAGCAGAGCAGTTCCAGACTGCGACTTCAGCCTGCTAACGTGGGACGGGCTCGTGTACCCACAGACTGTCCCCTGAGGGCGCGGCCGCCAAGCCGCAGGCGAGGAGGGGAGGGGAGGGGAGGGGGGCGGGAGAGGGGGCGGGGGAGGGGGGAGGGCAGGGGTGGGGTCTCTCCCCCTTGCCAGACTCCTCGCCTTGCAGCTTTCCTCCCACTGGCCTGGTGTCCCGCAGGTCCCTAGCCCACCGCCTCCTGTCTCTGGAATGCCCTTTTCTCTTTGCACAGCCTTAATTCAGATCTTATTTCTTATCTGGACCGTGACATGTCCTCCCAAATAGATTTTCTACCTTCTGTCTTCTCTTTCTTTTCAATTTAACCTCTCACCAAACTGTTCGCTAAAATGAATTGATCGAGCACGAGTGCTTTCTCTTCTTTCAGTTTTTTACTTCGCTTGTTTTTTCTCCCTACGTTTCCTCTTTACCTACATTTGAATGTACTTGATTATTTGAATGCTTTTATAATTCCATTTGCATTTTCCTGGTAATTCACCTGTCTTTGTATTCATTTGTTTTCATGTTTCACTTTTTATTTTATTAATTTCAACTCCTAAAATGTCGACATCTTACTCCCTTTTGGAGCTCTACTTCCTTCATCCCCACCGCGTATTCTTTGATGTAGTAGTTCCAGATGTTACATCTAAGTAAAATTTGAACCTCAGAAGATAACGTTACAATATTTGTTTCCAGCAGTTATATGGCTTATAAAGAGATTGAGAGGAGGCAAGAAGTAGTATTTTGTTTACTCAAATATTTATCTTTCTAGTTCTTCATTTTTTTCTTAAGATTTATATTTCTTGTTTTATTTACCTTTAGTTTAAAGAGCATCCTTTAACATTTCTTTTAATGTAGTTACGGTGTTACTGAATTCTTTTAGTTTTAACTGAAAATGTTTTTATTTTTGTTTTTGTAGTATGTTTTTCTGACTGTAGTATGCTAAGGACAGTTTTCTTTCATTACTTTCAAGTGGTCTGTTCTCTTCTGGCCTTTGTAAATTCTTGGGAGATGTCAGCCGTTAATTGGTTCCCTGGAATTAATATTAATTTTTCTCTTGCTGCTTTCAAAGTTCGCTCATTATTTCTGGATTTATATATTTATTTTAAAAATTTGCGGCAAAAAAAAATTAATTTTTGAGGTAGCATCTCACTATGTAGTTCAGGCTGGCCTTGAACTCACTTTGTAGCCCAGGCTCGCTGGGAACTCGCGGTGATTCTTCTGCCTCAGCCTCCCAGTGCTGGGGTTACAGGTGTGCGCAACCATACCCAGCTGTTTTTGGTCAATACCACATAAAGATGTTTTGGTCAGTGATGGTGGTCTCACCAGATTGTGTCACATACTCACATGCCTGTCTTGGTTTCTGTAAGTATACTCCATTGTGCCTGAAGGACAGAGCTGCCTGACTCATTTCTCCTGTGTGACTCCTCACTGGGCAGCCGCTATGGGGCCACACTGTTGAGGTGTTAGGTGTCTGCGTGCGTGTGTGTGGAGACTTGTATCATCTTTAATGATTAAAAAAGCAGAGGAAGGGAAAGAAGGTTAGTGTTTTCTGTGAGAAGTGGAATAAACTGCTTAGTTTATTTACTTAGAAGTTTTTAAATTATTAAAACAGGAGGAAATATTTTTTATAATCCTTTAAGTATATGAGAATCTCATTCGTACTCAAATTTTGAAAAGAATCGTGATTGGGCAGTTTTTTAACAACTATTTGTGGTGTTCTGTTATTCTTTAATCTCTAAGAGAAATTTGCATTTTCTGTAGTTATAAAATTAACAAATATGTTTTTAAATATTATTTTAGAACTCTAAAGCTAGAGTATAAAACTTGATTCTCCTGGTACAGAGGTTTAATTTTTTTTTTTTTTTAATGCTGGGTAAACTCTTCTGTTAGCCAGATGTTCACTTAAAAGCCTGTTAAATACAACAGGAAAAACAGAGCTGCAGTAGTTGTCTTAACAGCCAAGCCTGGCTGTCTGTAGTGTATTCCTTCCCGTGCTAAGCAGTGGTCTGTCATAACAGGAAGGCAAGGATAGCGCCCATTGATACTTAGAACAAAGAGCTTGTTTTTGATAGATAAATTTAGATTGCATGCAGTGAAATCTTCTAGCTGCATTTTTTTATTGTATTACTAACATGTTTGTTATGGAAGTATTAGTTAGATTGCAGTTCTAAACTGGTAGCTAGTAAATGTTAACTGGGGGGTGAATGCTTTTTTGACTGTGTACCTTTTATAATTTGGTATTAGTGTGACATTTTCTCTCTCTCTTTTTTAAGGAGTCTGCCATGGCTCAGGAGTCTCCCAAAAGTTCAGCAGCAGAAATTCCTGTGACTAGTAATGGAGAAGTTGATGACACTCATGAACATGGCTTTAACAGAGTAAGAATGTTTTTCGTTTTGTTAATGCAAAGAATCACAAAAAGTGTTTAAATGTTGAGAGGAAAGTAATAGACAAAACTTAATATAGGAATATTTTCTTAAAGTGGTTTCTTTTTTTATTTTTTTGACACAGGATTTCACTGTGTAGCTCAGGCTGGCCCCCTGCCTCAGCCTCCCCAGCAAGCACGGAATTACAGGGGTGTGCTACCAAGCCCAGCTTTCTTACAGTGGTTTCTTCCGGGAATCTAATGCTACTGTATAGGGATGACAGAGTAGGTCATGATAGTTATTTGTCAAGATTTATTTAGGGCCATTTGCTTTTTTTGTTTATCTCATTAATAGACTAGAATGAGAGTATGTCTGATGATTTGGGCATATAACTTTATAAAACTACTTAATTTTACTTATATTAGATAGAAATCACCCTTTTTTATAATTGGCACTGTCTAATCTCTTTCCTATGTGTCATTAGTACATAATTCTTGAGTAGCTGCTCCTGGTTTTTCTGTTTGCTTTTTAAAGTGTCTTCACTTAAGGAGAGAAACTTGGGTGCTTTTTAAGGCTGGGGTTGAACATGCTAAATGCACAGACTGTACCGATGAGTAGCAACTGCACCTGGCCCAGGCCTAGTTTTGATCTCATGCGGAGTTGAAATTTAAATTTAATGCATTTTAATGAGGACACCATGGATGTGGAGATAATTTGGGTTCAGATTTCTGCTATGCCGTTTCTAGCAATATAACCTTCAGCTAGTGTTTATTTGATCTCTTCAAGTTTTTGTTTCAATAATGAGAATCTTACTTTAAGGAGGATATTAATATTAAATAAGTAATATTCCTGAGAGAGTCTTAGAAATGATAGTTATTATTTCTGGAGATATTTACAGTAAATGTCCTGTTCCATGACATTTGGTATAACTTCATAACATAAAAATGTAGCTTTCATATTACTGAAAAAGTAATGGTTGAGAGATTCTTAAAATCATCAAATAGACTCCTTGCTTCATGTGTTTAAGAATAAAGTCCTTTAGAGTAACACAAGTGATGACTTAGTTCAGGCTTTCTCTGTCTCAGCACCGTTGACATGTGAGCTGGGTCACTCTTTGTTGTGGGGATTGGGCCAGGCATTTTAGGCTGCTTAGCATATCCCTGGCCTATTCCACCCTCCAGGTGTGGGAAGGAAAATGTCTTCAAGTGTTGCTAAGAATAGCCCAGGGCAGGGAGAAACTCACATCTGGTTGAAGTTTTAGAATAATCAATTTAATTGGTAGTAGAAAAGTCCATTGACTGACTTACTTTCTTTCTTTCTTTCTTTCTTTCTTTCTTTCTTTCTTTCTTTCTTTCTTTCTTTCTTTCCTTCTTTCTTTCTTTCTTTCTTTCTTTCTTTCTTTCTTTCTTTCTTTCTTTCTTTTTTGTCTCAACAGTCTTTTGAAAAGAACTAATGTGACTTCAAGCTTGAAGTTTATGTCTTAGTCTGTTTTGTGTTGCTACAACAGAATACCTGAGACTTGGATAATGTATAAAGAAAAGAGATTTATTCACAGTTCTGAAGGCAGGGAAGTTCAAGGTCAGGCAGCTACATCTGGCAAGGGCCTCCTGAGATATCAGAATTTAATGGATGGGATCATGTGTGGGGATGCTTACATGAGGGCAGGTGCGTGTGGAAGAGAAGGAGAGACGGAGAGTGGAGAGTGGGTGCTTTACAATAACTGTGAGAGACCTGATTCAGCCACCCCAGAGAGACTTCCCAACACTCCTACCTTACCAACCAGTTTTCCATGAGTTCTGCCAGGGACAGACCACATCTAAGCTATAGTGTTTTGTTTTGTTTTAACGTACAAGTTCTTTAATATGAGTTCTGAGTACCTCTGGCCAAAAATAGAGTGATTCTTAGGAGATTCTTAAAAATGAAACACACAGAGGATATTTTTACCTCAGGTTTTAGTTTAAGGCACACCTACATAATAAGGAACTCAAATTAGTCTTTACCAATTACTGTATGAATTTCTATTTGTGTATTCATTAACGAAGATTGTAGTCCCATGTATGATTTTATTCTGTATTGATATATGTTCCATATCAGGCAGGGCACGGGGCATATAGCAGTGGGCAAAAGTACCTGCCATCAGGGCTCCAGCGTATTGAACAGCAGGCAGCTGAAAGCTAAGGACCTCTACCAAGAAAGGCAGACCGCATGGAATGTTTCAGGGACTGAGGGCGTAGCTTAGTGATAGCACACATTTTGTTTTCAGCACACACACACCCCAAAAAAGACGCAGTTAGTGTTGGGAAGTTCACCTGTCACATTCAGTCTCCTCTTCTTCTCACCGTTCCTTGTCATGTAAGAGGGACTGTCGCACAGTCAAAAGCACAGGTGTGAAGTGCACAGCTCAGTGGAGCCCTCATCCAGAGGAGGACGAGAGCGTTCCCAGGCCCTCGGAGGGCTCCTGGAGCCCTGACCCAGCAGTATGCCTGCCCTCTTGGGTAACTGCTATAAACTAACCCTGCATGGACCGCATGTGACAGTTCCTCAAGTACAGACCAGCAGAGTCATCATTGCACAGTACTCTGCCTGTGAGACTTGCTCATCTTGCTGTTTGTGGTACTGTTTCATTCTTTTTAGTTGTGCTGCTTCTGCTGAATGTTTTACCCATGAGTGCGACTGCCTGGTCTTGACTGTTGGGCCATTTGTTGAAATGGTTGACAGTTTTACCAGCAATAAGTAAGTTCTAAGCTATTGTTTACCTTTTAATCTGAGCCATCCAGATGATGGCGTAATGGTATCCCTTTGGGTGCATTGTTGTCTGTTTTGTTTTTTGAGCCGGGATCTCCTGTGGAACTCTGTAGGCCAGGCTGGCCTCCAAACTTGAAATCTTGCCTCAGCCTCTAGAGAGCTGAGATTATACGTGGACCCTCCCACTTCTGTCTCCATTATGGTTTAGAATTTCCCTTGTGGCTAAAGATGCTGAGCACATCTGCATATCTTTACTGGCCATTAGGATACTATCTTTTCTGAGGTAGCTTTTTACATTGTCACTCCCCATTTTCTGTGGGGGGGGTGGGAGTTCTTTATACCTTTTAAGTATGAGTCCTTTGTTTGAACATAGCACAAATATCTTCTTCCAGTCTGTATTTGCACTATCAGTAACATTTTTAAGGAGCAAAAATAGTTAATTTCAATGAAATCCAAATTCCTCATTGTTTCCTTCTTAAGTGACCCTTGTGTCTCACTTATGGGATCTTTGCCTACACACTATAAAGTCAGTTCTCAAGTTTCCCTTCGCTTCTCATGCTTAGTTCTGTGGTTAATGCTGAATTAATATTTATGTACTGTGTGAAGAGGGGGTCGTGCTTCTTTCCCCTCACACAAGTGACCGTCAGTGACCACTGGTGTTTATTGATTTTTTTTTTTTTTTTTGGTACTGGGGATTGAACTCACAACCTCATGCTCGCCAGGTAGGTGCTAAGACCACTGAGCTAAATCCCCAGCCCCTCACTGGTGTTTATTGAAAAAAAACTATGCGTTTTGCTGACCTGTAAGAAAATGAAATCGAGCATGGCATGGTGGTTATAACCCCCTGGGGAGGTCGAGGCAGGAGGATCCCTGCCCCCCCATCCCACAGCCGGTCCTGGGCAATTTTTCCACTATGTGAACTAAAACTGTGTCTCAAAAAACAAAAATAGTAACAATAGTATATTATATAGTTGAAATTTACTAAGTAAATCTAGGTATTCTTACCATATACACACAAATGATCACTATGTGACATTATATGTTTATTAGCTTGATTGTAATAATTCACAGTATATTAAAATATAAAATAAAAGTTACAGTTGGGTGTGGTGGCACATGCCTGTAATCCCAGCACTCAGGAGGCGGAGGCAGGAGGATCACAGTGAGTTTGAGGCCAGCCTGGGCTATATAGTGAGTTCAAGGCCAGTCTGAATTATATAGTGAGACCCTATCTTAAAAAAACAAAAAAATTCACATCTTACACCTTACAGTTACATACAGTTTTATCAGTTGTACCTCCGAGCTTGGAGGAGAAAGATTGTCACTTCTGCACTAGGGGTTTTTGTTAATCAGGTGATTGTGTGTATATCTTTGTTTCTGGACACTGCTAGTTTCTTGGTCCTTTCCCCTAGCCTGGAAAGAGTACCACACATTATACTACTATAATAAGTAAAACTGGAGCAACGTCAGCTCCAACCTGATATTTGGTAACTAATTTCCCTGACTTTGTTCTTAAAGGCCTATTTTATAGCCGAAGCCCAAGCATGGGTCTTTGGTTAACCGTCTTTGCCTTTAACTAGCATTGAAAAAGTTCTTTGGATCCGTACTCAAAGCCAGTATCTCACTGCTTTGAAGATTTCCTCATTAGTAGATGCCAGGTTCTCTTGTTGGAAATTCCCGTCTTGTTGCTGAGTTTGTACTGGAAGGTAGAGGAGGGAAGGTTGCCATCCTCGAGAGGCTTTTCCTGCTGGCTGGGCACCTGGGGGAGCCAGGAGCAGCGGGAGCGCCTTGCGCCCCATCTCCAGAAAGGATGATGGGACAGTGGGCAAACGTGTTTGTGTCTGCTCCCCTTAACAACACGCAGAGCAACACCGTCTCCTACACAGCTAACATCCTGATGTGAAAATGAAACTTAGCTACATGGTTCCTTTCTTCCCAAGGGAAAACAGTATTTCAAAACCATCTTTTTACTGTTTTGCCTACATTACACTCAAGATCAATTAGGTATATGTTTATTTAAATACCGGTTCATTTTTATGCCTTTATTTTCCTGAGCAATAAATAATAAATTATGTTTAACCTCAGGTCTGTTTTTCTGTTTCAATAGAGATAAAATTGCAGAGAAAATAAATGTTAAGTGTATCACTTAGCATTAGACTGGACTTTTATAGATGAGTGCAGTGGTCTTATATGTAAAACTGGATCATAATTTATGTATCTTCCTTTTATACTATGTTTTTGGTTTAAAATCTTATTTTTTTATTTAATGCAAACTGTGGAACACTTCAAAAAGTGTTAAGGGGCTTGATAAAGTCCAACTGAGAGTATTAAATACAGGTGCCATAACTTGCCTGGCCAGCTGGTGTCACTGTGACACAGGCAGTGAAACTACTTTTTTCCTTGTTTCCCATTGCAGATACTTGAATTTTTATTTGACTTCCTTTCTTAGTCTGCGAGAGACCCTGCTTAGACTCAGACTCAACAGTCACATTTGTATAGAGATGGCACTGCCTCGTATGTCAGTGTTTCTAGATAGATTTGTTGGGTGGTTTTGTGTTGTTTTGTTTGGCCTTTTGAGACAGGGTCTCACTATGTAGATCAGGGGCCTTAAAACTCACTGTGTAGCCCAGGCTGGTCTCCACCTCATGACAGTTCTCCTGCCTCAGCCTCCCTGAGATTATCGGTGCTTGGATTACAGGTGTGTACTACTACACCCAGCTGGGCTTTTTTGTTTTTTTGTTTTTTTTTTAAGGTAGAAACAACTACTAGATAAGGAGAGGAGAGGTTAATAATCTTGATATTAAGAGGTTTTGTGTGTGTGTGTGTGTGTACAGCATTTCTACTTCTACATAAAAAATAATTCTTGTATTTTAAAGATTTAAAAAGTTTAATCTCCAAAGAATTCAAATTACTGTTTGATTTGTAAGCTGCATATTATTTATAATGAATGCAGTTATGGTGCTTGTTAAAATATTAAATAAGAAGTTTGCAACAGAAGCAAATACTAGCTCCACATGGTTGAAATTTCTTGTGATTTTAATTATACTTGTCAGATTCAGAAAACTTACCTCATTAGATGTAGCGGAAATGGAACACTTCCTGTGGAAAGCCCAAAACAAAAATCCATGATTTAGGGGTTTTTCCATCTGCACATCATTTTTGTAGAAAGATGTACACATACCAAACTACCAAAGTTTGTGTTTAAACTTAGGGAGCATAGGATTCCTGAGGGCTTTCATCAAGCTCTAGTTCCTACAGAACCCTCATCTGTAGGCTTGAGTTTGATCAAGGATCCTGGTTCCGCAAGAGTGCTTGGGTCTGGTGCCAGAGGTCCCGATGGAATTACCCAGCATTCCATAGCTGCACCAGGAGCTGTGCAGTTTCACTGGGGACAAGAATTCCCTCATTCACTGCCTTACTGCCAGGCCTGCCAAAGGTGCTTGGCAGATGGTAGAGGCTTTTAGTAAGTGTTTGGGGAATGAATTACTGTCACTCGTGTTAGAGCTAGGATTAGAAGAAAAATTTCTCATTATTGTGGGAAAAAAGAAAGAGATATTGTAACATCAGGGATTTTGTTTTGTTTGTCCTTCACACTGAGCTACTTCCTCAGCCCTTTTTTTTGTGTAGTGGGGGGACAGGGGCTCACTGTGTAGTTCAGGATGGCCTTGAACTCACAGCAATTCTCCTGCCTCAGCTTCCCCAGTGTTGGGATTACAGGTATGCATGACCAAACCAAGCTATACATTTATTTTGAGACAGGGCCTCCCAGACTGGGCTCAAACTTGAGATCCTCATGCTTTAGCCTGGCAGAGTGGTGGGATTACAGATTTGGCTAACTGCAATCAGCTGATTTTAGATTTAATACATCGTATGTCCTTAATTTTTCTGTATCAGTTGATGTTTTATTTACCATTTGTCATTTATTGTTTCTTTTTTTACTAAGAGATTGGCACCACTGTGCACATAACACAGCTTATGGCTCTCAGTGATTGATTTAAAAAAGACGAATCTTCCTAGTGCAAGAGCACTCAGCTGTTGTCTCCGTTACTTGGGAGACTGAGGCACAAAGATCACAAGTTCTAGGTCAGCCCAAGCAAAATTGAAAAACACAACAGACAGGTGTGGGTATGTGGTGGAGAGCCAATGTACTACACAGAAAAACATCCCTAGTACCACAAAGAAAGAAGAAATTCCAGGGTAAGGACTTAAAATTTGACCTCTCTTCGGCTTCTGTCATTGCGTCCTAAATTTGGGTAGCATATGGTGACAGTTTGTCTGCATACTATATAGAAATCCAGTGTAATGTGTACTTAAAAGTTAAGTAGCTCACTCAGTGGCAGCACTCATTTGATAGTAGCTTTTTTAGAAGGCCGATTTTTATCAAATGTATACCTCGGACCTTCTAAAGGTGTGGAGAATGTTTTCAAGGATTATTTCAAGGATTTCAAGCATTTTTCAAGGATTATTTAACTTACTTAGATAGATCTAGATTCATTTTTTTTATATTGACACATTAAAAATTGTATGTGCTCCTGGGGTGCCATGTAATGTTTCAGTATCTGTATAGATAGTATGTGATGTTCAATCAAGATACACATGTCTGTATCTAGTTACCGTTTGTTTGTGCTGCAGACATTCTGCAGCATGTTTGAGATATATAGTAAATTTTTTAAAAAGTTAAAAAAAGAGATAGGTAGTAAATTATCACAACCTGTGTAGACACTTAGGTGTGTAGTGGCACCCTAAAACTTACTCCTAACTATGCCCTAGGACACGCTGACCGATCTTTACATTCATTTGAATACTTGCTTTTTAGCGAGGATAGAGTCTTAGTATCGTTATCACAAATGAAAATTTGATCAGGACTAGGGCCTGATAACTGATTAAAGTCCTGCACCAGTGCAGAGCTGAGAAGATGCTGACATGGCCTCCCAGCAGTAGAGTGTGGGCGATGAATCAGCTCTGACTCAGGTGATTGTAGAGAGGAGGAGGGGCCAGACTGAGGTCAATAATCTTGTAAGGTATTTACAGTGGAAGGGGCTATTGGAGGCCTTCTTGGATAACAGCTTTGCTTCTGGCAGGTGTTCCTTACAGACAGGCTGGGGCAGGCAGTCTGTGACTTCAGGGTCAGCTTGGACAGTGTGAACCTGTCCCAAAAAACAAGAAAAGATATTCTTACAGATAGCCAGCTGTTAACCCAACAAAGTGGATTCTAAGCTACCAAAAGTCATAGAACACAACAGTTTCTGTTTGCTTCTTTAAAAGTATACATGAAACTTATTTGGAGCTTTTTCCTAAAGGGTTGTATTTTGTTGTAGCCTAATCATTTGAAAATTTATTTTTAAGCAATGTTAGCTACTCCAGCATTATCTTGGTAGCTCAGGTTAACTTCAGGTTTGTTTGTTATCGTACAGTCGTGAAGCTTAGCCTCCCAAAGTCTTGAGGTTTGAGTGGTGTGTCAGTAACATATAAATGTAAATCAGAGATTTTGTGTGGGTTTGTTATAAGTGGGCTAAGTGTCTCTGAAATAGCCCTGAGGCTGCAGGCTTAAACTCAGCAGCATATGCTTAAATAGTTAAGCTAAGCATAGCTTAATAACTGGAAGCCTTATAAAAAGATGAAGAGTTTGTTAAGAAGAGACATTTCAAATTCTGTGACTTTAGGCTGCATCCTGTTACGTCAGGAGTGAGCCATGGAACAGAAGCGCTGATGGCACCTGGAATCCGCAGTGCTGTCTCACAGGCTGACCACTGCCCCCGGGCGCCCGGCCACTAGCAGAGCTGCAGCTGCCACTCACACCACGTTCATCTTCACTCCTGTCACGGCAGCCAGGGGCAGGGAGGCTTTAGTGCCACCCAGACTTACAGCTGTTTTTCCTAAAGGACGGGAGGTTTGTGTCTGGAAAGACTCATTTGTTAGTAAAGGAACCTGGCAGCTGCAGGCAGGATGACGTCCTCAGCACTGTGTGTCTGGAGTCCATGCATGGCAGGGCAGAAGGTGTCCCTGCAGTCAGAGTTTCCTGTCTCGAATCTGTCATTTAACCCAGATCAGATTAACTCTCCCTCAGTACTGCCCCTGTAGCATCTTTTTTAAACTCTCCCTCAGTACTGCCCCTGTAGCATCTTTTTTAAAAAGAATTCACAACAATATTTTGTAACAGAAAAATGATTCAAGTAACTACTGTTCAGGTGTCATGAAAAAGCAAAATGAAAGAATGTTTGCTTTTTTCTAAGCACTCTTCAAAACAGTACTTGTAAAGCATGTACAGTGACTAGGTTTTAAGTGACATTAGGAAATAAGTGAGTTGGAATAGACTGTTTTACTTCCAGTGTGAAATGACAGTTTGATAATTTTATTTCCATTAAGTAGTTTCTGAAATAATTTTTAAAAGGTATTTCTTTAAAGAAATCTTTTAGCAGACATACTATTAAAATAAACTCCAAGTCTCTAATAAATGGCTTATAGCTATTTGCATTCCCTGTAGAGTTAATATTGCCTCTTGAAGCTTACTTAGCCCTAATCATATTGCTAGCAACACAGTAACATGCGCCTTTGTTCTGGTCTTCTCATCTGTGACGTGGGAGCAATAGTAGCACTTAAAATGGTATTGCCGTGGTTAGATGAGATCATACACATACAGTTCTTGCTTTGTGTAGTTCCACTATGCATTACCGCAGTTTAATTAAAATACACCAGTCCCCCAGTGACACAGCTCAGCTCACACTTGACCTCTTCAGAGAGCTTTGCCACAGACCTCATCTGGAGTGGCAGCCGGGATCCGTCACTCTGTGGTCCTCTCTCCTGCCTTTGAGTAAAAACCAAAACCCCAGTTTCCTTGTCACTTAATTTCAGCGCTTATTACTGCCCGACCTTTGTGCATTTACTTGCAGTCCCTGCTTGCCACCCCCACCCACATCCTCGACCTCTGAGTCTGTGAGTGCGGGGCTCTGTGGCCTCTGCTGCCATGTCTTTGGCATCAAGAGCAGTAACTGTCGTGAATTTGGTTCTCATAAAGCTTTCTGCTGTGGAGCTCAGGAGTGCTTTTTCTTTTTTATTTGGTTCTCAAAGGCTGAGTCCTCTTTTATTTAATTAATCAATTTTTTTGAGACAAGTTCTTGCTATGTAATCCAGACTAATCTTGAACTTGAGGTGATCCTTCTGCCTCAGGCCCCCCACCAACTGCCGGGATTATAGGTGTGTGTCACCCTGCCCAACAGATTTACTCCATTCTGAATTTTTCTGATACTTATTGTCTCCCTGTGACACCAAGTTGAGCTTTTAGGTTAATTTATGTTTTATCTCTCAAGTGAGATGGTAGGATCTGTACCTTATCATCTTCTTCGCCTAGAAAGTCTAACATATAGTAAGAATAAACAAACACTCAAATTTAATTTAAAAATAAACCAGTTGCACTGCAACTTTATAATCTATATGGTGTTGAATCCTAAATCCAGCAGTTCCTTTTACAAGCTCATTCATTCGTTCCTTTATTCACTCAATAAATATTTAATGAGTTTCTGCTATTCAGGTTCTGATATGTAGAAGTAAACAAAATGTGTTACAACCGTGCTCTCACGAAGCTAATGTAATTAGAAACAATAAAAACAAAAGTATCCTGTCCGTGAGTCCCATGGTAACTGCTATGAGAACAGTAAACCAGGCAAGGGGAGTGGGAGTTCACTATGGTCACAGGCTGGCTGTTTTATTTGTGGTCATCAGAAAGCCTCTTGGTGACTGACGGAGGGGCACCTGGGAGTTTCTATGAGATGAGTGTTTCTGGTGGAAGAGGCAGGAGTGCAGTGGCCCTGGAACAGAGGTAGCTATAGTGTTTTTGAAGCAGCAGCCTGGCTGAAGCACAGTCAGCCTGGCTGGGGCTAGTCGGAGTGGAAGCCAAGTCATGTAATGTTAACAGTTTTACTCCGAGTCATACGTGGTGGTGATAGTGGTGGGGGAAATGAAGTTTTGAATAGGGGAGGACTTGATTCAGTGGTTTTACAGGGAATAACTGGGTGTTGTGTAGAGTTGGATGTGTGCATGTGTGTGTCCTGAAGAGAAGCCAAGACCAGCTGGGGAAAACTTGGGCTAATCCAAGTGAAAGGGACGCTCATTTAGACCAGGATTGTGGCAGTGGAAATGTGGAGTACTGATTTGCTCCTGGATGTATTTTGGGGGCAGATTTGATAGAATCTATTGATGCCTGATACAGGTATGAGAGAAAAAGAAGAGTTATAAATGATTCTAATTTTTGACTTGAATAGTTAATTGCTATGAGCAGAAAAGGATAAAAACTGTTGGTAGTTTTGTTTTCCTTTTTGGGAATTTATTGTGGAATCCATCTGTTTCCAGTAGTTTGCTGAATTTCAGGTTCCTGTTTGATATCTGACAGTAACATGTATGTAGTTAGAGGTGTTGGAGTAAGAGAAAAGCAGGTGATTTGAAACATCAGTGTCAAAGCTGTGAGCGTGGAGATGAATTTTAAATCCAGAATACTGGACAAGATCACAAGGAAGTAAATATAGGAGAAAAAGTTTGCTCACTGAATTTCAGTGCACTGTAGAGTTTGGAGGTTGCGCGATAGGAGGAATCAGCGAAGAAGACCTTGGAACACAAGATGATGTAAGAGGACGATCCAGGCAACGCCCCTTGTCAGGCCAGAGGTTGAAAATGGGGAACAGGCGCTTGCTTATATCAAATGCTGTTGATAAATTAGCAGAGACCAAGACTGGATTGATAAGATTTTCGGTGACCTTAACCAAGATCTCAGGGCCTGTACAAACTCAGTAATCATTTGGACAAAATTGCTGAGCCTCTCAAGAAAGCTGCCTCCCCACACTGAGCAGTGGGGAGAGACTGTATGTGCTAGTTTTGCTTTGCAAACTGCAATACTTCAAGTGGCAGGATGTTCTGAGCTGTAAGATTTAACCGTGTGTTTTATGTGGGGAGGTAGTGTAGGAAAGGATTTCACAGATGGAAATATTTCTTAATTTGTCACTAGTGTGTCGTGGAAAATCAGTAGGATCCGTTCATAGACTGATAATAAAAATGAGCAAATACCTCATGCCCATATCACAGGGGAAAAAAACTATAGAAAATCTAAAGTTTTAAGAAACTTTTTTAAGACAATATCTTTCTTTTCCTGTAAGAGACTTATTAATTTATTTCTTTGAAAGAAAGATATTGTGTTGCATTTGATATATAGTAGGCAAGGTTCTGATCTTGAATTTTTAGAAGCCTGACTTACTGTATTTAGAGGTATCTAGGAATATACCAGTTTCTGGTCTTTTAAGATTTTCAAAAGTGTATAAATGACTGAAAGACCAATCTTTTTTCCAATTTATTTTTGTTTATGAAACATCCCTATTATTACTGAATTGATTAATTTTTAATAAAATTCATGGTCTTCTAGCTGGCCTTTTCTTCCTTTTTTTAATTGAAAATTTTTTTTTCTATATAGTCCTTACTTTTGCTGTCAAACTCATTACATTCCCTTTAAAGTGTATCTTTTCTACATTTTTGTCTGTCTTTGTCCATACTCACAGTTTCTGCTAAATTATCATCTTACATACAAAGTGTGTCCATTTGGTTCTGTTTTACTGTTTGCATTTGTCTTGAGGGGAGATCTTGCTTTGTTCCCCTGGTTGGCCTTGAACTCCTGGTCTCACGTGATCTTCCTGTGTGCCTTGTGCTCCTGGGAGGGTAGCTGGGACTCCGACCACACACTGTGCACCCAGCTGATGTGCACATTATAAAACTCGGATCTCTCAGACTTGTGACCTCTGAGTCGCTGCTCTGCTTAGAGTCGTGGATATCAGAAGTTAATTATGTGGTTGTTTTCAGATAGAGACATGCCCTAATGTAATTAAGGTGGCACCGTGAATGTGATACTAAGCGTGGGAACACTTCTAGGGTGATGAAGAGGTACACTAATGACTTTGGTATGTATTTGGCTGTATTTGTCACTCAAAAAATAAAAAATATTTCAAATGATATGAAAATACATAAAATGTCCAGTTTTAAGTATAAGAAAAATCTTTCATTGCTGCAATGACTTTGGATCTCCAAAAAAGTTGTTTATACATTAGTAAAGGGGAAGGGTATTAATATTTGAAGTGCCAGGTGCCCTCTGTGTTGCTATGAGAAGAGGAATTAGTTACAGAGAGACACTTAGCGATCTGGAGACCTTGCCTAGGCTCATGCAGCTATTCAGTGATGAGCCAGGATTCAAATTCAGACTTCACGGACTTTGGCAGACGCTGTATCCATGACATCAGGCTGCCTCATCAAATGATTGCTAGTTGTTTTTTAAAATAATGGATGCATTTGGAGTCAGAGCCAGTTCTCCACTGAGATCCAGAGTGCTAAGCAATCTTGTTTGCCCTCTGAAACTCTGCCTTGAATTTCTCAGTTCAGGAAGATATACTGCAGTGCAATTAAAGAAGAAGCTGTAGAAGTTACCTTGCACCTACTCGGTTTAAGTATTTTATACACTGAAGTTGATAAAAATTTAACTTTCAACTACTGTTCATAACAAATCACATGACACACACCTTACCACCAGTGAAGACACTAGTATGATGAAATCCCAAGGCTGAGAGCTGTAGGGGTAAGAAGCCATTCCCAGAGACAGTCCCCTTCATTTATGGTATTTGCAGTAGTAATTCTCAGTAAGCGTTAGGTACTTCTCTGGCTAGAGAAGGGGAATCAAGCTGTGAAGCTGGAGATAGAAGGTTGAACATTTTTTAAAAATTCCAAAATGTAACAAAAGTGCTTTAAAACTAATATATGTGATTATTTATAAGGTTAATTTTAGATCTGATACACATACTAGAAATGCTAGAAAGACACACTTATTTATTATATAGGTGTTTTCTATTCTTAGGAAAGCTTAGAAATCATTTTCAGTATAACTAAACCAGATTGACTTTAATACTTCAGTTATTAAAATACCTTAGTAAAATATCTAAGAATAATTTTAACCAATATTAAAGCTCAAAGACATCCTGGAATAGGAATTACTTTAATTCCTGTGGATGTAATTTGAAATCATCTAAATATTTGTGGTTAAACTAAGAAACTTAGTGACAGAGACTGAGCAGGCTCTGGACCTGAGCACCTGATTCCTACAGATCCCCAGGGCTGTTTCCAAAGCTGATCTCGAAGCAGAGAAAAGCAAGAGGCTGTAATTAGTCACCTAACAAACCTCTGTCCATCCTCAGGGAGTGTACTGTTGCAGCTCTCAAACCGGGTGTCTGTCTTCCTCTAAGGATATGCCTTTCCTTATGCCAGAAGGTAGGGCTAATAAGCCTGGTAATCTTTATTATGTTCCTGCCACTTTGTGTAAGTTGACAGATTTGCACTGAACCAGATCTATAATATAGTATTTTAAGTAGTAGAATAGACATTGTTCAAAATAAAATCTTGTCTAGTGATTTAAATAACCTCTCTATATATTGTTACATATCTATATATTGACCTATGTTCATGAAAATTAACTTCTGTATGAGCCTCTTGTCTCTCTCGAATATATTAACTGTTCATTATTATGCTTAACACATGGTTGTATCCTAAATGTTCAGAAGTTTGTATTTTACTTGCTCTTATAATCCTGAATTTTATCTTTTCGCATCATTCTTTTGGCTACAGTTCTGATCCTAGGCTGCTGTGACTGAGTAATTGAGGCGCAATGTATGCTCTTGCCTTCAGCTTCTCTTTTTTAAAACTGTTTTTACATGTACCCTAAATTAATAATATTCCCCCATTGTGTTTTTTTATTTTAAAGATAGTAAAACTAAAAATAATGAAACAGAACAAAGCAGATCAGAAGAAAACAATGTAAGTGACACAGATTTCAAAGCAAGACAACAGGAGATCTACAGTGGCTACTATAATGTCTCCTGTTTTCTTCTAAATTTTTGTGTATATCTTCACACAATGAATTCATACAAAACAAAATAGTATAAAACTGATCAGAACAGAGTAATGAAGGCATTATAGGCCTTCAAAACCAGACAATAGGAAAATTAACAATGGTTGCCATAATGTCTCTTGTTCTCTTCAAAATAGCTGTCCATACCTTCATGTATGTTGAAATTAAACAAAACAGACTAAAACCACTCTGAACAAAGAATAGAAGCATTACTGGATTTCACAGCCTGACAGTGCATACCATAATGTCTGTTTTTATTCAAAGTAGCTGTTCATTTCATCACACATAATGCATTCAATTCTCGTAAACTGATTAGGAGAAGTTCTAGGCATGTATAATAAGCCTCTTCATGTATACCTATCCTTTCTGTATTAAAAGGAAAAACAAAACAGATTACTAGAAAAATAAGAAACAAAAATGACAAATAAATAACAATAGCAAACAGCCCAAAACAATGACAATATAGGCTTTCAAAACAAGGTGGTAGGAACAGAAGTAAGGTTGATACTTTACATAGTGATCTTCAAGAGTTCCTCAGGTCACCAGACACAAACATGCAAGGTTGTTCCAATCCTATAAATGTTAATTGCTTTGTTCTACAAACTTACAGAATTTGTAGCACAATCATCTTAGCTATCCTGTGTGTTTATACAAATTTAGATATTTTTCCTTTTCCCTTTTTCTTTTTCCTCCTTTTCCCTGAGATGATATTTTTTCCTCTTTGAGCAGATTCTTACACTTTCACTGTATTTATTGAGGATTTTGTATCTTATGTACTCTTACCATTTCTTACATTAGAAAGACAATATGGTATTTATACATGTGAGTTTGATTTATTTCACTTATGAGTATGATCTCAAGTTGTATCCACTTATGTATAAATATCTCAATGTGATCATTCTTTATAGTTGAGTAATACTCCGTTCTATTAAAAAACCACATCTTTTTTATCGATTCCTCAGTTGATGGGCATTTAGGTAGTTTCCAAGATCTGGCTATTACAAATTGTGCTGCTATAAACATGGATGCGCATATATCACTGTGATATGATGTTTTCAGTTCTTCTGGGAATATGCCCAGAAGTGGAATAGGTAGGTCAAATGGGACCTCCAATCCCAGCTTTTTGAGGAATCTCCAGACTGACCTCCACAGTGTTTGTACCAGTCTGCACTCCCACCAAACAGTGCAGAAGAGTTCCTTTTTCTCTGCAGCCTCTCCAGCATTTATTGTTGGTAGTTTTCATTATCCTGGCTATTCTTTCTGGAGTGAGATGGACTCTCAGTGTGGTTTTAATTTGTATTTCTTTTCCCATTTTTTTTTGAGGCAGGGTCTTGCTATATAGTTCAGGACACACTTGAACTATGTAGTCCAGGCTGGCCTCAAACTTACAGCAATCCTCCTGTCTCAGCTTCCCAAGTGTTGAGATTGCAGGCCTGTGCCACCACATCTGGCCTAAATTAATATTCTTTTTTATTTTTATTTTTTTATAAATTAATATTCTTAAAGCTGTCCTTTCTCTGTATCAAATAAATCTACTTTTCAAAAGCATACAAATTTCTGATTCAGTCAAGATCATATTTTCTAAGAAATAGATATCTAACTTCCTCCTAACTCGTTTACCCCATCTTTCAGCATAGAGCTTAGCTGTTCTGGCTGGGGGAGCCTGGTTGGCAGCCCCCTTGCTAGGCAGTAACAGGATAATGACAGCGGGGCGTCCTGCCTCCTGCCCACAGGTTTCTCTGTTAGATTGAAGTTGCACCCTTCCTCACCCTCATTCCATCTCTCCAGGATTCTGTATCAGCCACCTTGGTGAGACTTCTTCTGTCTAATACATAATGGTCATTCCCTTTTCTGAGTTCTCAACTACATTATAAATTACTACATATGCTGGATGTCTACTATATATAGGTGCTCCACCATTGTATTAAAAGAGGTGTGACGGATTGGTAAAAATATATAATTATAGTTAGTGTCATCATTAGTTGTATTATGATTTGTAATGATCCAGAAATTCCTGTGAAAATTCAATAAAGATGTATAGAAAACTGAATTTATTTAGATTTAATACTGTTGCTTGAGTTAAGTTTCTTTGATGCTCCAGTACCATGCCAACTTTTAGTGTGTTATTAATACAGTTTTCTTCCTTTGAGGCAACAAATTGAGGCCTGCATGTTGGTTTCTGGTCATTCTAGGTAGTTTTAACTGGCCTGTGTGCCTAATCATTATGAGCCCTGCAATTTAATTTACAAAGTTCTGGACAAAATACTTTAGAATATCTTTAATCTTGGTTTTGTCTCATAGAGGACACTGTGCTTCTTGGCTTTCTGTTCTTCTTAAACTATAAGACTTGAGATTGAGTGTTACATTTATTATAATTAAAGTTCTATTATAAGCTAATTTGCACTTTGGTAGTATCAGTGTTTAATATATATCTAAGTAAAGGAAATTTCCCTTACCTCACCTTGATTGAAGTCAGAAAAGCCCAGCTTACCTAATCTTAAAATTGAAGGGAGATTAACATGACAAGTGAATGATGTATGTACATTGATTCATTGGCTAATCATGATTATAAATCATGACATTTTAGTGATGTTAATTCTGGTCCTTCCATATAATAATTTTTCTGATACATCAATATCCTAAAGTTTTTAGTTGACTTTTCATACCTACCTGCTGCCTACTTCCAGAATAATGATGTGTGTTGTATTTGACATACTGTACCACTTTAAATCTTCCTCTATTCACTGCTGATTGTAAATCATTTTAGGATGCCATGGTACATAAAGGAGTGCTACACAGGGGAGAGATTAGGATAGTATAGGATGTGATTAGAGGAACACAGTTATTCTTTACTATTAAGTGATGTGGGATTTTTTTTTTTTACACAATTTTTTTCTTTTATTCAAATGTTACTAAGGATTTGAAGCATTCATTGCCATCTGGACTTGGTCTCTCAGAAACTCAGATTACATCTCATGGCTTTGACAGTACCAAAGAGGGGGTTATTGAAGCAGGAGCACTTCAAGGTAAGAGCCCATGGGTTTGTACAGAATGCTGGGGTGGAGGGGGAGAAGTTCACCCAACTTTGCCTTTATTAGTTAAGCACAAGAAAACTGAACTCTTTAATTCTGTGAGAAGACACTGATCATACACATAATCCTTTTCTCTTAATAGTCTTTTATAAATAAACATGCGTAATTTCAAGTTATTTTTAAATACTGAAATAAAAACTCAAAAATTATGCCGTAATACAAATTTAGATGTTTGTAACATAAAATTTGTAACCACAAAATGTTGGTAGCAGAGATTATAAATATTGATCTGTATAAATGCATATTTCCTGTTTCAAAGTAAATGTGAAAATGAATTATTTTTTCTATTATACATGCTATTTAGACAGTCTCTAAGACTTTCTATAGTGACCAATCTCAGGTTCAGTAATTTTCTGGGAGAAATATAAGACTGTTTATTGTCATACTTACAGCCATGATTACTTGCAGTGAGAGAAATCCAAGCATAATCAGTAAAGGCAAAAGATGCAGGAGGCAGAGTCTGAGTAAAACTAGGCATAGGCGTCTGTGGGTCATCTCCCAGTTAAGCCTTACTTTCTTAATTTCTCTAGCAGTGAGCTGTGACAACATATTAAATGTTGCTAAGAAGCTCATTTAGAGACTGATTGCGCACGGATTTGACAGGGACTGCTCACATTCTGCTAGCAGAATCAAGATTCTAGACGTCCAAAAGCAATGGGTAAAGCACAGTGCATAGTACACATTTGTGTAAATGTTTGGGGCAGAGTGAGCCCACCTTTGCGAGAATGGAGGGGACCCTCCCCAAACTGGAGTTCCAGGCGCCAGTTGAGAGCCAGCCTAGCAAGCTCTAGTTTTTAAGTTTTTAAGAAAAAGCAATTAGACCTGCTTTGTGAACTCTCTGCACATGTCCTCTCTGTGTGTGTGTGTGTGTGTGTGTGTGTGTGTGTGTGTGTGTTTAATAGAAAGGGAAAAATTGCTTCCTTTGTAAATATTCTTGCCTGTACTTTTTTCTATTTTTTTTTTCATTTAGACATGAATGAAAAAAAAAAACATGTAAACATTTGAATGTGGAAAAACAGATTATTTTCTTGACAGAGTTATAGTTAAGTAGCTACAGTTCAATAAAGTATATTAATTTTGTATTTTTAATTTTTGTTTGTTTAATTTTGTCTTTTTGAGACTGGTCTCACTATACAATTCAGGCTGGGCTTTAACTCACTATGTAGCCCAGGTTGGCCTTGAACTCAAGATAATCTTCCTGCCTCAGTCTCCCAAGTGGTGGGATTACAGGCATGTACCACCACAACTGGCTACTTTAATACTATATTGCAATTTTATAAAAATGAAATGATCACCATACCTCTGCAATACTTGGTCCTCATGCAGATAATAGTACTCTATATTTTTTATGAATTTTTTTGGCCAAGTCTTTATTCAGGAATACTTTAAATTTGAAATACATGATTTGTTACATGGGTCCTGGAAATAGGCATTTGGAACAGATAATCCGGTATAACATCCTCTGCTTTTTTCTCCTTTCCATTCTTATGTTTAGAAAATACAGTGGTAACCCAGTTCGCAAACACTTTTGTTTGCAAACAGTTTGGTTCTCAAACAGAAGCATTTGGCAAATTTCATTTTTGTTTGCAAACTCCTGAGTGAATGGCAAACAGGACCATGGCCACCTCTCCCACACAAACACAAGCACAAACACGGCCATCTTTTCCAAACTCTCATAAAACAAATTAGGTTTATGAACCAAGGTACCATGGTAAAGCTATAAAAAGGGCAGAAGCCTGTCAGTATCCTAATGTGTACCTATAAGCTCTCTGGGCACTATATATGAACTCCTGAAAACAAAAATCAGAACATGATCTTTAAAAAATAACCTGTACTCGGACCAGGGATTTAGCTCAGTGGCGCACGTGCTTGCTTGGTAAGTGCAAGGTCGTAACTTCAATCCCCAGTATCAAAAATAAATAAGTAAATATCTGTACTTAATTCTGAAACACCAAATATATTTATGTCTTAGGGTCAATTTGGAACTTAGAAAAGTTGGCCAAATGCCTAAAATTATGAGTGCTTAAAGGTATAAGGCTTACTTTTCATAAATTGACACAATTTTTGGGTCATTCATTTCACCTATTTCAAACTTCATTTTTATGCATTCATTCATTCATTCATTCATTCATTCATAGTGTGTGTGTGTGTGTGTGTGTGTGTGTGTGTGTGTGTGTGTGTTGGGTACTGGGGACTGCACCCAGGGCCCCATGCATAGTAGGTAAATGCCTTCAACATATCTTGTATTTTGCTATGGTGTTATTTCCTTTTTTGTTTGTTTGTTTGTTTATTTGTTTTGTTTTTTGTCTTTTGTTTGTTTATTTGTTTTGTTTTTTGTCTTTTTGAGACAGGGTCTCGCTATGCAGTTCAGGCTGGCCTTGAGCTCACTTTGTAGCCCAGGCTGATCTTGAACTCACAACGATCCTCCTGCCTCAGCTTCCTGAGTGCTGGGATTACACCACGCCTGGCTTAAGGTGTTATTTCTTACACGAGATTAATAAGCTGTAATAATTAGAACAGCAGAGCTTTGTTCCTAGGGTCATCAAGACACGGGACTGTAGTAGCCTATAGTAGAAAACCTGTGCTTTGGATAGTAGGGATAGTCTTTGAAATGGTGATTGGACTGGGTAACGTAATATATTCTCTCCCAACTTACCAAATGATTTGTGTATTAGTGCTTTGTGCATTAAATTTGATAATAGAGATATTATGGTGTGGATTCAGATTTTCTGAGTCTCTAATAGGAAAGTAAGGCCTCTGGGCTTCATTTCTCTTACAATTCAATGTGACAGTCTAGTTAATTTCTGCCACCCCCTCTAGTTTTAAGTTGGCTTTTTGAAATGACAAATGATGCTTGGATCTTGCGTATGTCCCAATTATGTATTAAAAACTCCAGGCGTTCTTCTTGTGATCAGTCTACATCAGCACTTCTGAAATGTCAGAGTGCCAGAGATACTTGTCCCAGTGCAGATTCCAACTTGGGGGTCTGGGCCAGCACCTGAAACTTGGGTCTAACAGACTCCCAGGTGATTTCACTGCTGTAAGTTTTCTGTGTCCACACTGTGAATAGCAGTGATGTGCACTTCATGATATTTAATTTATAATTTGAAAGTTTTGGCTACAATTCTTGTGAAGGCTGTAATTCCTATGAAGGTTGTAATTCATTCACATTAAAACATATCCCTTATGTGCCTTAGAATTTTTACTTGGCTTTTCCTTTGTTATTAAAGAGTAGCAAATCATCAAATATTTACTTAAAATTTAAATCATTCCATGTATGAATTTTATATTCTATTAATTGATTTTAGAAATCATAGAGTTCCAGGTAAAGTCCTGTTTAGATGTGATTTTGCCAAATTTCTTTGTATATTTAGGTGCTTTGTTTGATTTTGATAATTTGATGAAAAGTTTTTGTAAGAACAGCCTGGTAACATCCAAGTATTAGTCCTTTCCTTCAGGAAAGTAAATATATTAATTCTAGTCTTTATTAATCTCAGTATTAATCTAGCCTTTAACCTCAATATATTTTAAAAGAAGTGTAAGTAGAACCATATTCACAATGTGTAGTGTGTGGAGGAGGAACAGGATTTTCACAGTTGAATGTCTGCCCTTTTCAGGTTCCCCCGAACCACCTTTGCCATCTGTTATGTCTCCTAGCAGGGTTGCAGCTAGTCGACTGGCCCAACAAGGAAGTGATTTAATTGTTCCTGCAGGTATTCGCTGCACTGATTGGATAAAGCCCTTCTTGCTGCTGCTGAAGCTAAACTAACTCAATCAGTTTCCTAATCACTTGCTTTGTATTCTTAGGTGTGTGTTATTCTGACTTTTTTGGTGGCTGGCTGCTTTTTTTTTTTTTTTTTTTTTTAACAAAGGAAATAAGCTTTCTAGTCATGGCCTACCTTTCTGGCTTTTCAGAGTAATTAGGCAGTATCTCTTAACCTATCTTCTTATGGTTAAAACCAGTATAGTACGATTTGTTTTAAATCATCCTTTCTTTGCTCTGGGCAATTCAGATTCACCTAACCTCCCAGCTTTGCATCTCTGCCGTTTTTGGTTTTTAGTTGTCTTTTTTTTTTGTTTTTATTTTTTAAAGAAGCTTCAGCAGTTGGGAATGGATCAGTTAGAAAACGTTGTTTCTTGTTATTTACAGTCTCAGTTGATAAGTAGTTTGCAGATTGTGACAAAATATTGTATAATTTATCAGCTTATACCCAGTGAAAAATACTTGGGAAAAAAGAAAAGATTGGTGTTTAATTTACTCTACATTTGAATGTTGATGAAATATAAAAATGGGAAATGTGAATTCCACATTTCTTTTTTGTATATTTTTATATTATTAATATTTTTATTAGTATTAATTTTTGTATTTTGTCTTTATGAGAATTTTATAAATTCTCAAATGTTTGGTCTTATATGCAGTTCTCAATTTTAGTCTGTGATGAAGCTGTGTTAAAAGGCTATGGGAATAAATAAGGAATTTTTACTGACCCTGAGTTTTTAAAACCACTTTTTCTAATTTTTTTCTGTATTTCATTGTTCTTTTTAAATTATCATAGTTTATATCTCAAATCATTGATACTGTTTTTATGAAACATTTCTTATGCTATGGGAAGCACTTTACTATTTGAAACTTCATTGTTGTAGAGTTGCTTTTTATACCATAAAGCCTGAGTTGTTGGAATAGCACCTTTCCCAGCACATTATGCTACCTTGTTTTTCTTGAGCAAAAGCTTTTTTCTTTATTTATTTTTTGAGACAGAGTCTCACTATATTGGAAGAGCTCTTGAGAACAATGTACAGTATACGTCTTATTTCAGTCCAGCCTCATATGCTGGTGGTAACATGTTTTTAGTTTAAATTTTCAACTGGTTCGTAAAAACACAACAATTGTACATGGTAATGGGCACCTTGTGATGTTTCCTTATATTGTACAGTGCCCCAATGATTTAAACATATCTCCTCAAATACTCAGCATCTCCTACGGCAAAAACATTGATTTTCAAGGACTGTTTGAATTATTTTTTCCAATTTCCAAGACTATAGCAGCATTTTGTCTTTTTTCTGATCAACATAGGACAGTTACGGGAGATCAGTTAGGAATTTTTACTGATAAAAAATAGTTCAGGCAGGGCCAGGGATATAGATAGCTCAGGGACACAGCACCTGCCTGGCAAGTGTGAGATCATAAGTTCCTGGTACCAGGGATCTGGGGAAAAAAAACAAAAAACAAAAAAAACCCATAGTTCAGGCTTTAAGATTAGTTGTAAAACTTTTATTTTTCCTGAGATAAACAGCAGTTAATACAAACAAGAATTGTGATATAAAAATAAATTTTGATACAATAGCCAAACCACATGGCATTTGTAGTTAATGGACAGAAATACTGTATTTTTTGATTGATTAGGAAATTCTTCTCAGTGATTCTAGGTATTCCAGTCACTCACTTTGCAGGAATCTTTACTTTCTAACTGCATAAATAATTTAGTTTGAACATCATTGTTTTCTTTCCCTACTTGATCTGGACTGTGTGTTTTTTTTGTCTTTTGTTATGATCATGTAGGTGGCCAGAGAACACAAACAAAAAGTGGACCAGTTATTCTGGCAGATGAAATTAAAAATCCTGCAATGGAAAAGTTAGAACTTGTTAGAAAATGGAGTCTGAACACATATAAGGTTTGTAATTTTTTAATGTTTTAATGTTTCTATTCTAAGTGGTATAAAAAACTTTTATTTTTATGTTATTCAAATTACTATATTGTAATTACTTGAACACATAAGTTATACCATCTAAATAGAGAAATAAAACTAGAAAATAAAATATTTTATTGATATTTGTAAAAAATAATACTGCCTTAGAATGTATTACAGAGTTGCTATAGTTATATTTCTCCTTCTGCTTTTTGTTTATAATTTATTTTTAATTTTTAGAGACAGGGTCTTACTGTATTTCCCAGGCTAATCTTGAACTCCTGGGCTCAAGTGATCCTCCTCCTGCCTCAGCCTCTTGAGTAGCTGGGGTTTTAGGTATAAGCTACCAGACAGAGCCTCTTTTTAATACTTTATAACAACTTGATCTAGCATCTGAAGGCCAGGAGAGGTGTATTAGTTCTCCAAAGTTTAAAATTCTCTGATCTTCTAACAGCTAAGTATTAACTGTATAGACAGCACCAGATTATAGATGGATTGAGCTATTAAAGTTTGTTAAGATTATTACTTCCTTTGCTTCAGAATAATTGGTGGTCATTTTCCTTATTTCATATTTGCCACGAAACAAGCAAATAAATTATTTAGTCTATGTGTTACAGATAGCCAGAGTCCCAGATCCGTGTGGTACCCTGAATCTGGACAGGGCTAAGGCAGTAGACTTGTAGAGTACTGGATGGAAGCCCAGCGTCTGGGGTGAGCAGAAGCCACAGTTCTGGGCATCCCGAGGTGGCCGTGGCTCTGGGGTTGGCAAGTGAGGCACTGCATATATGTGTGCAGAGCAGCTCTTGGGTGCGTCTTCTTGAGACCCAAGTAGAGTGAGTTTATTCCTTCAGTTAATACTTTAAAAAATACTGTCTGAAGTCTCTACAAAGAAAGTTTACTTAAAATGTCAAAGGGCCCTGCAGCACCAGTCTTTCAGTTATTTAGCTCACCTCAGTGTAGACCCTGAGAAACGCCCGCAGTAATCTTTATCACAGCGATGCTTGCTTAAGCTTTTCTGCTCCTGCAGGGTGTTCTCTTAAGTCTCTGCCTTCTCACTGGGGATTCCTCCAGTGCAGGTTTTGTTTCCGGGTGTATATTCCCTCCCATCACAGTGGTTTCCTCAAGCATTCACAAATGTCTTGCTGTGTCTCCTCATAGACACCCTGAACCCACTGCCAGTCATCAAATCCTGTGCATTCTGCTGTTTTCTTTTGTTTTCCCACTGTTGTAGTCAGGGGTTTGCAAGGAGAACAGTTACATACAGGACACATAGTTTATAGTATTATTTATGATGGTCGCCCAAGGAGTCAAACACAGAGAAAGTGCAGGAAAGCTATTGAGACACTAAACACCCCTAAAAATCCAGCCGAGAGTTTGGATCCCACAGTAGTGTCCTGCATGAGTCCAGCTAAAGACTTAGTGCCAATGGCAATGCCTCCACGAGTCCAGCTGGAGTCCTAGAGCCCACAGCAGTGACTCATTCATCTGTTTCATGGATCTGTGCTGGGAAGGCCTATAATTCAGCAGTGGAAGCCAGAAAGTCTGTGCTAGTGGGATGAAGGGTCTGTGCCAGCAGGCTGAGGCTTCTGCACTGGAGCCAAGAAGCAATGCTCAAAGTAAGGACTCCCGCCAAAATTACCACAACCATCCTCAGCAACAACAAGGTCCTGAGCTCCTCTGAGGATGAGGACAGCCGAGTTCATATCAGGAAGCCAGCATGACAAGCTTCTTCTGGAGATTGAACAGCACACACCTCCCCTCTGGAGCCAGGAAGCAATGCTCCAAGAAAGGACCAGGGCTCCCCCAAAGTGAACTGCAGCCATTCTCAGTGACAACAGGATCCTGAGCGCCTCCAGTGATAACAGCCAAGTTCGTATTGGGGAAGCCAGCACGACAAGCTCCTCCAGGAGAACCAACAGCTCCAAACAATAATACTCACTTAGGAGGACCCACAGTGCTTCTCTTCCTCTCCAGGTCTCCTGTTGTGCTGGCAGCAGCCCTCAGCTGGGCCGTCCACATGCAGCACCACGCTGATTCAGTTCAGCTGGGGTTTAAGTTGACTAACAGTTTTTAATTCACCACACCTACTTTCTCCGTCCCAGCCTTCGCAGCCATAGTTCCGTCTCTTTCTCTCTGTCTCCCTTGCCCACTCACTCATACTAGCTTCTGTATAAATTCTCTGGGACCACACCTGCCTGGTGTAGTCACTATTTCCTTACAAACTCACAGCCCATCTCGGTTATCTTTAGAACGACATGGGTCTGACTCCTGTCTGCCTTTCCCACTTTATGTCTTCCTCTTCCTTCTCTCTTCTGCCTGTGGCTCTGATACCAAGTGACCCAGGGATTTCCTTCAGCAGTCTGTGCTTTCTCTCATTTCTGTGGCTGTATTCATGAGGCAGTATTTGCCAGCTGCTTGGAATTCCCCGCCATTTCACTTATCATTCATAGTAGACGGAGCTTCATTCTTTATTACATTTATTTAACATTCTTTTTGTTCATTGAATTATAAAGTTTGCCTCTGTTAATATTCTTTGTCCACACATTTTGAACCTGAAGAACACAGACCTTGTTTCTGAACCAAATCCTAATAATCAGTAATTACATCTTTTTTAAAGTTAAAACTTTTGTTCATTTGAGCCTTCTTCTCTTGTGTTAGTTTTTTCCTCATTCTTTTTCCAGTTGTTCCTATTTGTGTATTATCTGTTCTTTTTCTTCCATTTCTTACCTCTACAATGAGTTCAATCATTAAGACATCTGTGTCTTATTGACACCACGTTAAGCCTTTTTGTGTTAATGAAAATGACCAGCTTTTGATGTGTTGTACTGTGTGAGAGAAGCACCAAGTGACCACTTTATTTTTCCATAAAATATTTTATCATCAAAATTTAGTTTGAATATTCCAGTCTCAATCACAACAGAAAAAGAAAGTTCTCACTTAGGTGAGTTTAGGGAGCTGGCAGCCTTGTGTGTCGGCTGACACTGGCTTCCCCTTAACCGCCTCACTAGATCTATAATACTCTCCTGGCTCGTCAACCTTTAGGGTCCAAGTTATAACTGACGTTGCATTCATTGTCACTGGATAGTGCTAGAAGTGCTTGTTTTGGATCGGTTAATTTAAGACTGTACTTTTTACCCGTATCAATCTTGAGTAACTTAATTCAGGCTCTTCGATCTTCGCTTCTTTGTGATTTCTACTTTTATAATTTCTTCTGTTTCTATTCTCTAGCAAGTACTGTCTTCAAAGAAAGTATTTACTACTAATTTATTCATTATCAATTTTGGCCCCAAGACCAGTCAAGTAATTAAACCCCAATATAACTATTTTAAATTGAGGTCTTAGCCCCTTCTTTTTAAATGTCATTTTAATCTGCCTGACTTTATTCACAAAATTTAAATTCAGTTTATTTTTATCTGCAGAAATAGTTGTGAATATTGAACTCTTTTATCTTTTCTTTTGAAGAGGAGTCTGGTGTTTTAGACTACAGAGACTGCTTTTTGAAAAAAAATTTAAATCTCAATTCATCATTCAAAGCTTATTTAACATATATTTACTTTTTAGAATATTTTTGATAACCTTCAATGATAGTATATTGACACCCTATATAATTACTCTTGAAATGCATTATAGAATAATGAAATGCTAACGTTTATTACTAGGAAGCTTATGTCCATGTGGAGCTCTGAACTTAGATACACTTTTAAAAATTGCAAGTTTCTGGGGCTGGGGATTTGGCTCAGTGGCATAAGCGCCTGCCTGACAAGCGTGAGGTCATGAGTTCGATCCCCGGTACCAAAAAAAAAAAAGTTACAAGTTTCTGTATCATTTCTCTTCTGTATCATTCCTTGTAGAGAGTAACATGACACCATGCTATCTGGTCAGAAGTAAAAGTAAGGAGAATTTAGGAATCTGTGATCAGTCCACATTTCCCTCTCTCTCCTTCTCTCCCTCCCTCCTTCCCTACCTCCTCTCTCCTCTCTGTCTCTTTCCCTCACTCCTTTCCTGCCTTCTCTCTCTTCTCCCTCCTGCCCCTTCTTTTTCTGCTACCCTTTCTCTATTTTCCTCCCTTTTCTCCCCTTCACTCTACCTTCATACAAATACAGATGCAACTATTGAAGGGGAAGATAGGAAACATTTGAAACCAATAAAAGAATAGGATTTTGGTCTTTTTATTATTTCTGTATCCACAGTTTTAATAGTTTCAAAACAATGCCAAGTTTTTCTATTTTAAATAATTTATTCAAATGCAGTAAATTTGAAATATTTCAGTTATGAGAGAATCCATCCTGCAGTATATAAATTTGCTAGATAAGTCTTAAAATGTCTTCTGATTAGAACTTGTAAAGAGGTTGACAATTTTCAATATGTAAAGCTGGCTCACTTCTGTCAAAGACTGAAATATGCTCTAGCATTTGTACTTTGAATGGCTTATTACTTTTTTGCTATTGTTTTATTTTTTTTCCCACTTTTAGTGTACTCGACAAATTATCTCTGAGAAGCTAGGCCGTGGCTCAAGAACTGTGGACCTTGAACTTGAAGCTCAGATTGACATATTAAGAGATAATAAGAAAAAATATGAAAATATCCTCAAACTGGCTCAGACATTGTCCACCCAGCTTTTCCAGATGGTGCACACTCAGAGGCAGCTTGGAGACGCATTTGCTGACCTGAGTTTGAAGTCTCTAGAACTCCATGTAAGGTTATTTTAAGTACTCTTAGTGGTTGGGGGAAAGGCAATAGAAGTATTTTAGGAGGTAATTTATTACATTTATGTTTTGCTAAACCTTCATGCAGTTGGAATTTTCGTATTGTTGAATGCTGGGGCTCACGTGTGCTTTGCCACGGGCTATACCTCCAGCCTATGAGAAATTCCTATAATTGCAGTTTTGAAGTGTACTTTTAAGACATTTCATGTACTCTTTGAGAAGACCTGGCTGACTTCTGTCGACATAATGACATGTTTGTACTTCAGAATAAATGTCAACTAGAGGTTTTAGGAGAAAGGAATTTGATTAGAGTGAAGGAAAAGAGTGCTCAGCCTGCCCAGGCCTAGAAAACAATGTATACCTCTGGTCTGAGTAAAAAGTAAAGTAGGCACTTACTGAAACTCTCTTACCCATTCCAGGTACATTGAGCAATTTGTGACTTGTTCGAATGAATTCGTGATACACTTTTACTGAAATCTATTAATAATATAAATGTGAAGTTTGAGGATGAGCACAGTTGTAAAGTGCACGCTTGGCATATGCCAGGCCTTGGGCTGCGTCCTAGCACTGCGAGCAAGCAAATGGCATCAACACATGAATAGATCCGTGAAGTTATTTTCTGGGATTTATCTCTGTGGCTATTCAGCAAAACATTCTAAAGAATTTGTTTTGCTATCTTTTGACATTTTTTTATGTCTCAGTGTTTTTGCTTTTTTTTCTTTTCTTGCCTGGAGCCAGATGGTATAGATAGTCTTTGCCTACAGACTAATTACTTGAAGAATTGGATAGTTTAAACATTAAATAAAGAAAAAAAGGCACTTTTCCCTGTAACCTTGGGCAAAGAAAGTTTGGTACAGATGGTGATACAGGTCATAACAGTGACAAACACAGAAATTCAGTTTTCACTGATCCATTAGACAAAAAGAAATACTGTGTGGGAAGGTGAATACCATAACAGCTGCAGTTATTGAGTACCACATCTTAAATGCAGTGAGCTGGGGCCTTTGTATTCATTTAGGAACCTTTATCCAGAATGCATGGGAACAGAAGGGTTTGAGATTTCAGAGGTGAGGTTTGGTTTGGTTTGGTTTTTTTGAAGATTTGCATAGACTTTACTGACTGAACATTCCTAATAGAAAAAAACTAAAATGCTCTAAAACTCAAAACCTTTGAAGCATCATATAATTCATATACATGGAGGGAATGGAAGAGGGATTGTATGCAGGGGAGGTAAATCCATACTCAGTGTGCCTGTTTCACAGATGTATTCCGGTTTTATTTTTTAAGACCATCAAACTCACCCTTGTAAAGTGTACAATTCAAGCAGCAGACATTCATAAAAGACAATTTGTATTCCCTTTAAGAAATGTTCTATTTTAATTGCTCAGTGGATTCATAAAGTTGTGCATCAGTCACATCTAATTCCAAAACATATTTATCACCCTCAGAAGAAGCCCCACACCTATCTTTTTCTCCCTTCAGCCTTTGGCAAACACCAGTATGCTGTGCTTCTCTTTAGATTTGCATTTATGAACATTTGATATAAAGGGATCATACACGTATGACCTTTTGTGTCCAGCATACTGGTTTTATTTCCTTTAGATGCATGCCCAGTAGCAGGACTGCTGAGTTATAGTAGTTCTTTTGGTTTTTTAAGGAACTTCCACCCTGTTTTAATAGTGGCTATCCCAGTTTCCGTTCTCACCAGCAGTGGGTGAGAGCTCACCTTTCTCCACACCTTCACTAGCATGTTTTATTTATGTCTTGTCTTTTTCTTTTCTTTTAATTTGTGTTTTTGCTTATATAGTCCTTGTAACTGGGATAAGATAATATTTCATGATGGTTGTGATCTACATTTCCATGATTAACGATGCTGAATATTTTTTCATGTACTTGTTGGTCATTTGTTGTATCCTCTTGAAAAATGTCCAGCCAGGTCATTTGCCCACTGCATGGTGGGCTTGTTTTTTACTGTGTTGAGGGCCTTAAGTGTTCTGGATAGTAATCTCTTGCCAGATGGATAGTTTGCAAT
Organism: Hydrochoerus hydrochaeris; assembly: GCA_004027455.1. Lineage (NCBI taxonomy): Eukaryota > Metazoa > Chordata > Mammalia > Rodentia > Hydrochaeridae > Hydrochoerus > Hydrochoerus hydrochaeris. The sequence continues at coordinate 78,629 of PVLA01004060.1, read as the reverse complement.
GCAGTGTTTTCTTCCAGTCTGTGGCTTGTCACTTTGTTGATTTCCTTGGTTGTGCAAGAGCTGCTTAGTTTGATATAATCCCATTTGTGTAGTTTTGCTTTGGTTTCTTATCCTTCTGAGGTCTTACACATGTTTTTTAAATCTTATATGAAAAAATCATTGCCTAGTGGCGTTTTGAAATGTGTCACCTATGTTTTCTTCTAGCAGTTTCATGCTTTCAGGCCTTTGATATGTTTTTGAGTTGGTTTTTATGTATGGGGAGGATGGTCTGGTATCATTATTCTGCATATGGATATCCAGTTTTTCTAGCACCGTTTACTGATAAGACTACCTTTCTCCAGTGTGTGTGTTTGTGCCTTTGTTGAAGATTTTACTTGGCTGTAAATTCTTGATGGTGATCCAAACAGCCTGCTGTAGCATGCGTGCCATAGGTTTGCCACCACGGGTGTACATGCATAGATTTATTTCTGGGTTCTCTGTGCTGTTTCTTTGTCTTATGTGCTGCTTTGATGCCAGTACCATGTTATTTTCACCACTAAAGTTTCAGCTCTGGGAATTGTGTGAGTCTTCCATCTTCAGTTGCACTTCAGAAGTACAGCTCTATCCTTATTGTAAATGGTCTCTATGTTTAGTTTATGTATAATTATTAAAGGAATTTATAATAATGTGCAACATACCCCTAAACAACTGAGAATACTGAAACAATTGACCTATTATCGACTAAATTAAGTTCAAGTCACATTTTGTTTTAATACTATTTATTTATGATGAATATATATATTCATTTGTTCTCATTAGTATTCTAATTATTTCTATCACTACTCTATCTCATGTGCCTCATTTTAACTTTATCTATTTATTTTTCACTCTTGGCAGTTGAATCCACAGCCTGACGCATGTTAGGCATGTACTGTACCTTTGAGCCATGTCACCAGTCATGTTGTTTACTGTTTCTTTTTAAAAAGTACTTTTTATTATAGCCAGTTGAGTTCTCAAAATTTTTCCCAGTTTTTTTTATTGTGTTGATATACACAACAAAATTTAGCCTCTTAACCGTTTTTTAAAGTAATTTCATTTGGTAGGACTATTTTAGGTTCACAGCAAAATTTGGATATACAGTACAGAGTTTTCTTATGTCCTCTGTCCCAGTCCATCAGTAGCCTTCAATGTGTCAGCATTTCCCTCCAAGTCTTCAGAGTATACAGTGGAAATATTACGGGGGTTGCGCTGGGTTGAGTTGGGTTGTGTTTTGCTGTCCTAGGAGTTGATCCTGCTACCTCACACATGCTAGGCAAGTGCTCACCCAGCCCTAAAGTCTTGCTTTATACATAGCTTCTTTCAGAATTTTAGGTGAGATTTAACATTTCTGAAACAAAACAGTGTTGCTTTACTCTTGCTTTGTGCTTTGAATTAAGGCTCACTGTTTTAGTGTAAATTTAGGATGTGAAATTTTACTAACCTTTCAATTTGCTGAAATTTCACCTTTAGTTTGGTATATATATATATGCAGCCTTGTTAGGTTGTCTGTTCCTTTCTGTGGTTAAATTAAGACTTTTGGCATTCTTCAGTTAGTAATGTGGAATTGTGGCTCTTGAGAACTTTTGGAATAAATAGCGTTACAGGATATGATATAATGACACGTACTTTGTTATGTTACGAAGTGTATAGAAAAGATTTTCTTATTTTTTATCAACAATAGTAATTTTTTCCCACAATAGTATTTAGGTAAATCTAACTCATATTTTTCTTCCTTGTTTTTTGATTTTGCCTTTTACTATCAAAGGAATAAGTACAGTTGTAATATATTCTGTTAACATTTTCTAAAATTTCTAAGATTCTAATTTTCACTGATGCATGTTCATAATACATAATGATTACTTTCATATCTTGTACTGTCTTATGTCTGATAATGTTTATTTAGACTACATGTATAATTTGGCTTGTAGAAGCTTGGTGCCTAAATGTTCAGCTGTCCTACCATTTTAGTTTTTACATGCGTGATTTATATTTTGATGTAATTATATCTCCAGTATTTGCAATCAGTGTCGGTACAATCTTGAAGATTGAGTCCAAAGTAAACAGTTCCATGGCCATATCTTAAATGGAAAATGCTTTTAACATAGTGAAGTTATTTTTGGCCTTACAATTTATTGAATAGTATATGACCTAGAAATTTAGTTATAGCTGTAGCATAGCATTCATTTTTCATCTTCTACAGTTTTACTTTATATTATATTTTGTTCAGGTGAAATTGAGACATGTTTTCTTTTAAAAAAAAAAAAAATTCCAAGCCAAAAAATCCGTCCTGATGCAATCAAATTTTTATTTGGTTAGATGTGTTTCTGATTAATCTGTTAATTAATGAAACAGAGTAGAAAGATTTTACTGCTGAATATTTAGATTCTTTTCCTGCCATATCGGAGGGAGTGGCGTCCACGTGAGCCAAGCCGACCCGGAGTGCTGGGGAGACTAAACTAGGGCTGGTGTTGGGTGATCTTTCCCCAGCAGTGTGCTGAGACAGCCCCGAGCTTCCCAGTCAGCCGGTCACTCAGGTCACAGTGAAGCATGTCTTGCTAATATTTATACATCGAGGGGACTCAGTCAAAACACAAAAAATGGCTATCTATTTATGTCTAAGAGTTTTAACCAATTGTTACCTAATTTGGTTATAAAAGTTATCGTTTCTCTGATTAATAATCTGCTATATTCTTCTTCCTAGCAGCTGTGCTTATAGTATAATAAAAACAAAATGTAGAAAGTAGAATATTCTTGCTATTACAGAGTAGTTTAGATTTTTACAATGTTTTAGATTTTGCTGTGCATCTGCGCTGATGGCAGTTGGGCTCACTGAACATCTTTGTAGTTACCTAGCTATAATTTAGATTTAAGTTGTCACCTATTTAAAGATTGAAATAAGATAAAGCTTCTGTTACTAGATTTCTAAATCACGCACGCATTTTCCCATGAGAGATATGCTTGAGATTTTTCAGTAATATCTATTAACTTATTACTGGATAAGCTAAGGTAACTTCTTTGTTTTAGGAAGAATTTGGCTATAACGCAGATACCCAGAAGCTGCTGGCAAAAAATGGAGAGACTCTTCTTGGAGCCATTAATTTTTTTATTGCCAGTGTGAACACTTTGGTGAATAAAACAATTGAAGATACATTAATGACTGTGAAACAGTATGAAAGTGCCAGGTAGGTATGCGTTTTCTCCATGTTGTTTATTTTATGGCATGTACTTCGGTTAAGGTTTCTCATTGCAAACAACAGAAACCAGCTCTGCCTGGTGCTGACAGAGCAGGAATGTCCTGGAATGCACAGGACAGCCCACAGCACTGACAGGGAACAGGATTCTGGAAGGAAGCAGGAGCGGAGCCGGGCAGCGCCTCGGGAAGTCTCCAGAGAGGACGGTGCTGTGGCTCTGATTCTCAATGCTTTGTAGTTCTCCTGTGGAATTTCTAGAAGGCCCTGACTACTTGCTTCATGCCCTGAGAAAGTCCCCTTGAACCTCGTCACACGCCCAGATCTTGCCTGTGAGGGAGCAGGGCGTGCAGTTGTCCCAGTGCTGCTGCCCTGGAAGTATGGAGTCCCGTGTCCTGCCAGCTGGCACCCGCTGTCCCCTGCTGTCTCCTGCAGCTGGCCTGCATTGACCTGTGGGTCTCACCGCTGACCGCGCCTGCTTCCCCACACCCCGCAGCTGCCTGTGTGTGCGCTCTGGCCCCAGGGTCTGCTCCATGCAGCGGACCCATACCAATCCCAGTGTTCATTTACCCAGTTATGGCTGTCTTCAATTCAAACTCCTTCACATTGCAACTTCCACATAAATATTTGCCTTGTATTTTGATAGCTGCTTATTATGAAAATTTTTATACCTTCTACTTCAATGTATATAACTTCTCAATCTTCTGTCTGTCTTGTTAGGTGAACAAAATACACATTAATAAACACTTAGAAACATCTGAAGAGTAGCAAACCCATGATAGCATCTTTCAGCTTGGGATTCCAGCTCCATCTTTTCCCATGTGTACCCTGCCAGCTTTCTTCAAGCATCAGTCCAGTTCCCTTGGAGGTTTTTCTCTCTGAACATTTGAAATTAATATTTTTTAAAATGCTTTTTGTGGCATAGTTGAAGATGGACTCAGACTTTATCCTTTAGAAGCATTTTACATTTCAGCCCATTGCCCTGGTTTGATGATGTGACAGATGGCTGTGGGAATCCTGGCTTGTGTCATCATTTTACAGGGAAGTACTCTGGGCCTGAAGCCTCCATTGCTTTATGCCTTAAAGAAGTAAAAGCCCAAAACCTGGAAAAGTTAACTTTTAATGTTTTAACAAGAAGAGATGCCTTTGTTCCATGCTGTATTTGTAATTTTCAGTCAATATTAATGTATAAAATTCTTAGAAATAACGATCTAGTACCTGTCACTCAAGTGTTAGGAGGCTGAGGCAGGAAGCCTGACAGCAAGTTCCAGCCCACCCTGGACAATTAGCAAGATTCTGTCTCAAAAATTAAAAAAAAAAAAAAGTTGGGAATATAGTTCCATGCCAAGGCCCTGGGGTCAATTGCCTATACCTCCAAAAATAAAGAAAGCAGAAAACTTTGTCTGGTAGGGGGAAGATAGGGCAAGGGTTTTGTGGCTTATTTAATGGGTTTCATCTTGGAGGTTTTCTGTTTGTGTTTTACTTTTCCTTTTTAACTGTTACCACCATGGCACTCCTTGAAGGAATCTGTCAAATCTGTCAGATCTTCTCATGAGGCTCTCTTCCATAGCATTACTAGTAGTTGGTCCTCTGGCATCTGTTTAACATGGTCACAATAGGGCCATAATTTGTATGTCTCGTTTGTGGCCAGCTTTAGCCACCAGTGGTGCAGGCATGATTGTGCCATCAGTTGACCTTTTATTAATTTTATTAGTAAAAAGCCAGTAAAGGTGATTAGCTCCATTTGTATCACCAGTGGTACAAGCCACCTGATGGTGCACTGATGGTTCAAATCACAGGAATGTGTTAAAATCTTTCATGGACATTGTATTTACCAAAGGATTCATTATTTATCTGAATGAAATATTTCATTTATATAAGTTCTGTTTGGTTGTTTCCTAAATTTGTTCCATACTCAGAATGTTGTAATTTGTTTATAATGAATGCATTTGCTTTTATCTCTTTGAGTTTCTAGTTTTCTAGTCATTTGTATTCTTTCAGTATTTATGGCTTCTTTGTTTGTTTGGTTTTTGGCTTTTTTTTGGGACAAGGTATAGCTCACTGTATAGTTCAGGCTGATCTTGAACTCACTGTGTAGCCCAGGCTGGTCTCAAACGCACTGCAGGCCTCCAGCCTCAGCCTCCCAAGTGCTGGGATTACAGGTGTGCACTGCTATGTCTGTCTATATTTGTGACTTTCGAAGGTGAAAGTTTATTTGTTTTCTTCCCTGAGTATTGCCACCATCTCCTGGTTAAGAAGTGTATGAATCTGTTTTGTCATTACTTTGCTATTGTCTACCTACCCTGAAATATATTTTAGTTGCTTAATATATATCCTTCTTTTGGACATTTATTTCTAATATGTCTTTTAAAATATTAGTCCATATTAAAGAAAGCTAGATGTATCAGTTAAGTCATTGTTCATGTATTGACTTACAGAGCAGATACTTCACTTACAGAGGAGATAAATTAGGCTCTAGAAGAGGTTAACTTCCTCACCTGTGATCAATTTCAAAACCAAGATGAGAACCCATTGGTTCTATATCTTTTTGGGGGTGAGGGTCAGTGCTGAGGATTGAACCCAGTGAACACTGAGCTGTAATCCCAGCTCTTTTTGTTTTGAGATAGAATCTTGCTAAATTGCCCAGGCTGGCCTAGCACTTGCAATCCTTCTGCCTCAGCCTCTGAAGCATGTGGGGTTATCTGTGGGCACAACTGTGCCTGGCATGGCTTACTCAATAAACATTAAGTTTAAACTGAATAAACCTAAAAGTTGGGGCATGGAGTTGTAGCTCAATGGTAGAATGCTTCCCTGGTATTCTCAAGGTCCTAGGTTCAAGTCCCAGTACTGCAAAATAATAATAATAATAATCTTAGAATAAAATACAAGTTGGGCATCATGGCACATGAATATAATCCCAGCACTCAGGAAACTAGGTAGGAGATTGGTCTACTGACCAGCCTGGATTATATAGTGAGACTGTCTCAAAAACAAGATGAAATAGAAAAATTTCATATCTAATTATGAAAAATAATTTTCATATCATTTCCCCCCCAGTACTGAAAATTTAACCCAAGACTTTGTGCAGGCAAAGAAGGCATCCCCATCCTTCTAATATTTTAAATTTTAACACGGGACCTCACTGGGCTGCCTCGGCTCATCTTTAGTTTGAAGCCCTCCTGCATCTGCCTAACCTGCCCTGAACTTGAAATCTCCCTGCTCCAGGCTCCCGAGTAGCTGGAAGTGACAGGTGTGCATTCACATGGCTGAATTTGCACCTCTTTTAGTGAGAAATCCAACTGCAAGCATAATGTGATGTGTAGGTCTCGATTTATACATTTTTATAACTATGTTGGGAGCTTTTGAACAAAATTGTAAATTAAATGCTGTATACCTGGTAGCTGGTTACTTAATGAAAACGGAGACACTCTTCATGTACTTCATAAGCACCGCTCACCCCACAGTTACCCCTTTAGTTAACATCACAGCCTGTGATCCTGTTTATTAACGTGAGCTTCAAGTGACTTCTGTATTCATGCAGTAGCTGAGGAATTGGCTATTTTGACCTGAAACACTGGTTGCTGAGAGGTGGTTCACACTCAGAAAGAAATCCAAGATAAAGGCCTCTCAGTAGCTGAATTTTGTTCTCTGTCAAAACCAACATTTACTGACTTTCAGAGCAGAGGTCATCCATTTGATCTGTGCAAAAAGCAGCCATTCTGCAGCACGCGGTGGCCACTCTTGCACCCTGTGGTATATGGTGTGCGGGCAGCCTGGCTCTGGGAGTCACTTGTGGCCAGGACTTTTCAGAGGTGGACACTTGTTCTCCAGAAGTTTCACCTAAGTCAGAAAACGACCAGCCCTCTCCTTGACGTGGACCAGTTCAGACTGGCGTCGTGGAAGGGCGGTGTCAAGTGTCCCCGTCTTTGTGCCAACGGGCAGTAAAGCTCCCTCAGGAATGGTTCGGTGCTCACATACCCATGGGTTTTTCAGTTGGCTTCCTCCTGACTGCTTCATCTTCTGCTCCAGGCCGCCGTACCCTCTCTGTGCTCAGCCATCGAAGCTGCTGTTTTCACGTCCATCCCTGTCCTGCTGGGCTAGACCTGAGCCGTGCTGCTGAATTTCAGGTCTGCCTGGCTGTCCCACTTGAATGCTTCCGATTACTGCATTCCAACTTCAGGTTGTAACTCAGTGAATTAACCTCCAGATGATGTGGTATCCTTCCTATACCTTCGCACATGTTATGTACTTCTGGTAACAGCCTACTAATTTCTCTGCCCCAGCCAATCCATTAAGCTTTTATCAGCCTTCAGATTTTAATTATAATATCTTAATTCTGCTGGAGATGCCTTTACAGATACCTCGTTAGTCCTTCTCGATTTTCATTCTCTCTTTCTCCTCGTTGTGGTAGTTTCCAGTATGCCATTTTTGTAATAATCATTGCAAGCTCATATTTGGACCCCAGACTTCATGAGGGTCATGAGCTGCTCATCTTTATAGCTTTACTTTCAAGCACAATGCCTGAAACATAAAAAGTACCCACTTGATAATTGTTGAATCAGTATATCGGTGAATGAATGAATGAATAATCCTACTTTGGCCCTAAAAGATCGAGTTTGTTAAATTCATTAGGTGTTAAGAACACATGTGGTGTAGCTGGGCATGGTGACACACACTGTGAGCCCAGGACTCAGGAGACCGAGGCAGGAGGATAGCTGCGAACTTGAGACCAGCCTAGGTACCCAGTGAGACCCTGTCTAAGCAGACAAACAAAAAGGAATATATTAGGCCCAGTATCATAGACTGATGTAGTCTTTCACAAATCACTAATACTATACAGTTTATGTTATTTAAAGAGTTTCTCATTCCCAAAGTAGGGGATGCGAATCATACTGTAGGTGTCTGATAAAGAACTTTAATTTGGAGACATAAGCTTTGTGTCCATATTTTCATTAAAGTAGAGATCCCTTTGCTGCTTCCTGGCTGGGTACTGAGCTGTGGAAGCTGCTGAACAAGTTGCTGTACTTACCCAGCTCCCGTGACCGGAGGTGCTAGATGCCACGGGGATCAGGAGTGATGTCGGGACTTTCGGTTAGCGAGCACAGATGCTCGGATGATACATTCCACACACAAGTGTCAAGCACTCTGTGATGGCTGGCAGCACTGCGGCATTCTGCGTACCAGTAGTGGAGAAGTCCGTCTAGAGCTGTGGTGCCCAGCAGTCCCGTGCACCTGTGTCTGTTTGGTGCTTGAAATATGGCCAGGCAGAAATGGACTGTGACAGGTGTGTGAGCTACGCAACGCATTTCCGCACTCAGTACTCAGCCCTCAAACGTACTGTAGCTCCTTACTGATTTTTTACATTGATTATGTGTTCCAGTGATAACATTTTCAACATTTTGTCTTTTCGGTTTTTTGGGGTTTTTTTGTTTGTTTGTTTTGAGACAGGGTCTCGCTATGCAGTTCAGGCTGGCCTTGAGCTCACTTTGTAGCCTAGGCTGGTCTTGAACTCACAACAATCCTCCTGCCTCAGCCTCCCGAGTGCTGGGATTACAGACGTGAGCCACCATGCCCGGCTTATTTTCAACATTTTGAGTAAAGTAAAAATACTACATATACATCCTTTCAGATATGTTTCAAAATTATTTTTAAATTTTGCTCAATAGACTGTGTATGTACATTAACATGGTTGAATCTAAGAAAGATAATGTTGAGTGGAGAAAGCAAGTCAAGCAAGAATATATTTAGTATGATGCCGTTATACAAAGTTTTGAAAATAAAAATAAACAGAATTTACACGTGGATATTCTTATGTAAAGAAATGAAGGAATGATGCCGCTAATTCCCAATAGTATTTATGTACACAAAAAGAATTGAGCTTGGAGAAGAAAATGAGGGGTCTTTATATTAAATTCTGTTTTCAGGTTGGATTCTTGAGGGTTTTTACAGTTGTAACTTATAATGTACATGTTTGTCGTGTGTTCTTTCATACCAAAGGCCTCATAAGAACAATAATGAAATTCAGTGATCGGGCCAGGGATTGAGCTCTGGCGCAGCATCTGCATGTGAGGTCCGGAGTTTGGTGTCTGGTACCACCAAAAAAATCAGTTACAAATATATGTAGTTTAAAAGCAGGCACATTTGCTATCTTAGTGTCACTTCTAAAAGAATTTCAGTCAAACGTGTGGCTCATCATTTCTCCTGTGCCCTGGCGGGTGAGGCTGTACCCTACAGACTGCAGGCCTGCGGCGTGACTGAAGTCTGCTGTCCTCACCTCCCTTGCCCATTGGTGTTGCCCAGGTCACACCTCTACTGTCCATAGTATTATTTTGACATATTTGGTTTTGACATCAGCTTTATAAAACTGATTTTTAAATTTTGGAAACTTTACTTGTCAGTTAATGCTGTACTTTGGAGGAATAGTTAATAGTATTAAAAGGCAACTCTTGCCCCATTTTTATTTATGTTTTTAACTGCGTCCCTTTGTGATACTGAAGATCAAACCATGTCACATGATAGGCAAGTACTTTATTACTGAACTCTACCCCAGATCCTAACCCCAACCCTGTTCCATAAGTTTTCATTTTTAAAAGAATAATGATTGCAAAAGCATAAGGTATGGAGTAGGTATGAGAAATTTGAATATTATTGTGTAACACAAAAATGAACATGTTTTCCAGTCCATCTTATGAACATAATTCAGTCCGTTTTTGTCTATGCATCACTTACTCTCTTCTTTCCAGGATTGAATATGATGCATATCGCACTGATTTGGAAGAACTGAATCTTGGTCCCCGTGATGCAAACACTTTGCCAAAAATCGAGCAGTCACAACAGCTGTTCCAAGCACATAAGGAAAAATATGATAAAATGCGCAATGATGTTTCCATCAAATTGAAATTTCTGGAAGAAAATAAGGTAAGCTTAGTCTTTACCTTCTGACATCTTCCTGTGGTCTTTAAAATAGTGACCCAAAAGAGTTGAAAATGTTTCATTTCTGTTAACTGACTTTTGTGACAATTACAAGAAAGAAGTTCCATGTTTGAGTTTTTAGAACACAAAATACCTTCTGTTGTAAAGTCATCAACTATACTGTCTCAGTCTTTTATAGGTAATAACTGTTAAAAATGCTTTTCTGTAATCTTTGTTCTTCAGATTGACATTGGTAGCAAGTGTTTTAAGGAGTTAAATAATGGTAAATTCTGCTGTGACTATTTTGAAGCCTTTTTATTAGTGGTTGATACAGATTTCAGGGAGAAAACTACAGCATCAATAATTGATCAGTGAGGAATGGTTAGATCCAGGGTAGGGCTTCGATTAGCAGAACCTAGGATAAGACAGGAAGGAGATCAGTATGCCACACTGTTGTCGTGTGATGTGAATATATGTAGCGGGGCCAGAGCAGTGAGGGCAGCGAGGCTGACTGTGGCTTTTACCTGAGGATGGCTCTGTCTAACAGGCCCTGAGCTTTGGTTTAATAAAGGACCAGTTCCCTTGTGTCACCTCCCCTCCTCTACATGCATACTTGCTTCTGTGTGCAGGACTGTAGTCCTAGCAGTGGGGGAGCCAGCAGTGAGCAGGATGTAGAATCCATGTAGATCAGTCCTGGATCACGGGTCTCACCCCGCCAGCTCAGTGCTCTCTCTGTGCTCCTCACGTCTTCTAAAGTCCTGGAGGCCTTCAGCCACACTTTCTTCCAGGTAGCCTTCTTAAAATAATTCAGTTCTCCCAGTACCAGTAGTGTTCATGTTATATATTCTTCTCTGTGAGGTCCCAGGGCTTTATTAAATTACAATTTGTTGGTATCATCATTTTCCTTAACATTTCCTTTGAAAATTAATACATTTCTTTGGGATCTACCAAGTCTGTCCTTCTCACTAACTCCTTTAGCTATTGTAGATGAAAATTACTCACGTGAGAACATTACAGTGGCAAAAAAGGAAGCCTTACTAGTTATCAGATACCTGGCCCAGCATCGTTCCACCAAGAGCACAATGCACAACTTTCTGGCATTCGTTAGCTAATATTGCATTTACATTCAGTTTACTCATGTATGTAGCAATTACATTGTTCTGTATTCTGATAGATATTCATGTATCACTAGATATAAGCATTGTATGTTTTAAATATAAAAATATTGATCATCCTACCCTATGATCATTATACTGTGCTATACTAAAATAAGTATATTAGAGAAGTCCACATTTGATAGGAAAATAGACTAACAGAAATGTTAAGATTTATGTGCTTGAGTGGAAGGTGGAATCAGGTCACTGGGAGCCAGACAGCACCAAGCCTGGATCACACAGAGATGTGCCACATGGCTCAGGAAGGAGGTGTACGGAGCAGGCAGAGGAGGATGTGCCCCGACACAGTCCCCCAGGCCACCTCCGTAAATCTTAAAAGGTCACTCACTTCCAACTTTACCTTGTGCACACTGAGGAATTTTTTTAAAATTTGAAAGTGATAGGACAGGAAAAAAAGATTTAGAAAGACCAGTCACCACATTGAAAGCAAGAAAGAAAATAGAAGCACACAAACCCATAAGGAATCTCTGTAACCAGACAAAATGACTAAGAGCTTAGCTAGAGGGGCTCAGCAGCACGGAGAATGCAGTGGTGTTAGATGCAGGATAGGTCATGGAAAATCCCTAGGAGGCTGGTTTGGCTGCAGGGGGTGAGGGTCAAGGATAGGGACTTTTTTCTGTTTGACCCAGTGTTTAATTTGAGACAACAAAATACTCAAGAGGAAACGGTTGATAGGAAGTTGATGATGTGTGTGTTTGGAGTTTGGATGAGCCAAGGTCAGGTTCAGAGATAAAGGTTTGAAAGTCATGGCTTTGAGAATAATATCATTATCACCACTGCTCTTTGTGACTGTAGAATAAAAATAGAAAATTGCTTGTTGTCAGCGATTTTATGCTCTTAGATTATGTCTTAGTCCATACAGATTTCTGTAACAAAATGCTATCAGCTGCATAGCTCATAAATAAACAGCAATGTGTTTCTCACGTCTGCGGCCTGGGAAGTCTGCATCAAAGCCTGTCACCTGGCTGTAGGTGGCTCTTCCTCGCTGTGGCCTTGCACTGGGTAAAGGAAGTAGTCTCTCTAGGCCTGTGGGACAGCGCTGATTCCATTCACAAGGACTCTCGTCACGCTGAAGGCCTGGCCTCCTGGGCCCGCGCCTGCGCGCTCCCTCCACCGTCATCAAGCTGATGTCAGTCTGCATCGGTCCGGGCCGCGCGTCAGCGTTTGTATTGGAACCTGTGGCCTTTGTATCTTTTTAGTTCTTCAAAACTATAAGGAGGTATTTTCACTGTAATTCAAGCAAGCAGTAACTATACTTTGGATGAGGACTTCTTAAAATTTTTGTTATTGTGGAGCAGTGTTCACTTATTTTTAATAGCTTCAAGAAAATGAGAAACAAGCTGCTAGGCCTCTGAACTGTCATCCCAGTTCACTTCGTCGGGGGTGTGGACTACTTCAGATCTGGACTTTTTTTGTTCTTTTGTTAAACTGCAACTGAATTTGTACCTTAACAGTTCTGCATAGATGTCAGTTAATTAAGTCCTTGAATGTTAACATCTTTTCTATTTTTAAAATATTGTGTATTAATTAAAAAAAAACATAAACAGTGATTGTGTCGTTTTGTAATTTGATGACATCCTGCAGACCTGGTTAATAAGTTGTTGGACTTTTTTCCTTTTGAAGTCTGCTTCCCATTAGTTCTCATGTCACAGGGAAACGTTCCCTAGTAAGCTTTATCACCCGAGCAAGCGTGTCCCAGCCTGGCTTCTCCTCTGCAGTGAGAAGCCTGGTGACCAGCAGCTGCAGTAGTGAGCGGTTCATAAAGTCAAAGCAAGCATCCTTGGGGACAGGACTGAGAGTTCTGCGACTGCAGTAACAAGTTTTAGTGGTTTGTGGTTTCCTTTTTAAACCTTTTTTAAAAATTTTGAGGTAGATAAGGAACTAGGTTCTGAGCTATATTTTAGAATTGAGGTGTTTATGGTAAATATTCTTAGTTTAGCCTTTTTCTCCTTTGGCAAACTTAGAGTGCTAAGTATATACTATTTCCATGTGCATGTATTAATACTGAGTGATAGATGTATATTTGTCAGAAACTTGAGTTCTATGTATAATCTATATTTTCTAGCTCTCTGTGCATGTTTGTGTTTGCCTTTAGCCTAAACAATCATTAATTTCTCATATTCTCATCTTTGTTTACTAAACAACACTGAGTTGCATAGCAGTAAGGACATATTTAATAAGACTGCAAATGGCTCTCTTTTTAGAGGTCTTTAAGTATGTATCCTTAGCTTTTTGTGAATTAAGGCAGTTTGCTCACCAGCTATAGTTCCAAACAAAATACAAGCTGTCTTAATTAAGAGAAAACAACAAGTGAGGGGAGGTGATGCTGTTACCAGGGTAACTGTGAAACGAAGTGTTCCTGGCAGCAGGAAGTGGTGTGCGCACCAGCCCTGTGGCAGCAGTGGGGTGGCATGTTCAGAATGAACGTGACCCGAACGCAGAGTGATTAGAAGGCAGGGGGAGGGCCAAACCCTGAGGACTCCCTGGCCAAGGGAAAGGCTGCTTTGATGGCAGTGAAGCCCCGAAAGAGTTCTTGGCTAGTTAGTGATAGGTCAAATATAAAGGACAGCTTTTAGTAGGGTCTCAGCGTGAACGTCACAGCAGTTCAGAGAAGAGGCAGTAGGTGGCAGGGTAGACGAGGCTTCCTGGAGGAAGTGACCCGAGGCCGGACCAATGCCCGGGAAGCAGCAGACTGAGGCTCTGTGTGGGGAGAGTGGTTCTGCTGTTGCTGGATTTGTTTTATTTTGCACTTTGGTACTGGGGACTGAGCCCAGACCCTCACCCTGAGCTACATCCCCAGCCCTTCTTTCATTTTTTGTGGAGCTAGGATCTCACTAAGTTGCCTGAGCCGGGCTTGAACTTGCCTCCATCCTCCTGCCTCAGCCTCCCAGAGTGCTGGGATCACGAGCAGATGCCACCGCACCACCAAGAAGAGAATCTGAACTAGAAGGAACAACCCGTGCTGATGGTCGGTGAGACAGGAGAAGGGGACAGGGGAGGGAGCAGCTGGCAAGCAGACAGCCCCCCAAGGGTGAAGTGAGCCGCACAAGGTCACCCACTGCTGTGCCGCCCATGACACGGAGCGGTGACACACAGCACAGGACTTGGTCCTCGCAGTGCTGAGTCTGCCTGGAGTGGTTTTCGCCTGTTAAGGTGATACCGAAGGTGCTGCGGCCAGGAAGGTCCTCGGGACAGGCTGTGGAGTGGGGAAGAACAGCCCAGAGCGCGGCGCGTGCTGTGGGGCCTCGTGTGCAAGGGAGGAGCGCGGGAAGAAAGCACAGGCACCTTCTCACGTCGGCATGGAGGAAGACGGGGAGGTTTGACTAACCCATAAAGCCAGTTAGTGAGAGCGGAACCCGGCGGATGGAGACAATAGTGAAGAAGAAGTCTCGTTTAAGCCTTTCATGTCCTTTTTTTTTTTTTTCCTAACATATTCAAATGTCTGGGGGCTGGGTGCCATGGCACACACCTGTAATCTCAGCTACTCATGAGGCTGAAGCAGGAGGGTTGCAAGTTTGAGACCAACGTAGGCAACATAATGAGACCCCATTTCAAAAAGTCCTACCTGGGCCGCGGATTTAGCTCAGTGGCATAAGAGCCTGCCTGTTAAGCGCGCAGTTGTGAGTTCGGTCTCCGGTACAAAAAAAAAAAATCCAAACTATTCAAAAAATAAAATTTACTTCCAAAAAACGGGCAGAAAATGTTTGTTTCTTTAATAGCATCATCATTTTTCAAAAGTGAGGTTCGAGGACATTTCTATTTTCTAAACATAGTAAAACCTATAATTTCCTCTTTGCTTTAAAATCTAGTAATCACCTGGTGGTAGGTACACTGGTGACCCCAGCCCGTGAGCAGGGAGGATTTCAAACTTGGGCCCCGCCTGGGTAATTTAGTAACTAGATGAGACCCAGTCTCAAAATTTAAAGAAGAAAGGGGTGTGGGCTGGGGCTGTATTTTTTGAGACAGGGCCTCACTGTGTGTAGTTCAGGCTGCTGTTGAGTTCAGGATGTAGTGACAGGTGGTCTCCAACTCAGGCAAGCCTCCTGCTTCAGCCCCTGGAGTGCTGAGCTTCCAGGCGTGTGTCCCTACGCGCTGCTCCCAGGGCTCTCAGCAGGCACTTAGACCTTGTGTTTTCTGACCCTCTGCTCAGAAGCAGTGAACCCCACGTGTGCAGGGTGGGGTTTCGGCTGGAGCTTCAGTTTTCTGTGTGGATGTAGGGGGCAAGGAGGCTGCTGCACCCTTTCCCTTGGAGAGGACCCTTCGCCGTGGAGAGGACCCTTCGCCGTGGAGAGACCCTTCGCCGTGGAGAGACCCTTCACCGTGGAGAGACCCTTCGCCGTGGAGAGACCCTTCGCCGTGGAGAGGACCCTTCGCCGTGGAGAGACCCTTCGCCGTGGAGAGACCCTTCGCCGTGGAGAGCATCCCCCGCGCTAGGCCGGGCCTCTTCGCCGTGCCTGGCTCCCTGCGCACCGGCTGCTGTGTGGTCGCCGTGGGGCTGCACCGAGTGGGGGCTGTCTCGGGCAGGCGGGCGCTCCCTCCCTCCCTTCTCGGGAGGCGGAGTCCTGGAGTCCCGGGAGTGAGGCGGCGCCCTTCGAGGAGCCCTGTCTCAGCTCACGTGCACCTGCTTTGGCAAGAAAGTCACCTGATAGCAAGGTTTGCCTTCACTCCTCTCGGACTTCATACATCCTGACTTTCTGCCCTTCCTCCTCTGAATCCCGAGGCCCCTTACGCACATGGCGTATGGCTGGGGCCGCCACTGGTCCCTGGCAGCCTCGGGAAACACCCCGAGGAGCCGGGAACGCCCGCCCGCCCGCCGCCCTCCGAGAGCAGCCGAGCCTGGTGGTGCCGCCCAGTGCGCCCCATACACGCTGCCCGCGCCTGCGGGCGAGAGCGGAAGGAGAGGATCTGCTGGGGAAAGTGTGGGCGCCGCCCGCCCTGGCCTGCGCGGCCTCGGCCCGAAAGCTCCGAGGAACCTCAGGACGAGCTGTCGAATTTCTCCTCTCTTCTCCCAGCAGCGTGTACCACTGCTCACAGACTTTGAAAAAGAAAGGTAATAGATCTGTCGTGAATGATGATGAAACTTTCCCACCCCGTGTATAAACAGCCGCCGAATGCATGGATCAGAATTGTGAGTTAGGTGAGACCCGCGTCTTGGATCCCTGGTCTCCATGCGCGGCCCCTGCACACGCCGGTGGGGGACACCAGCCCGGCCCCCCTGTGCCATCAGCACTCAGCACCTCTCCTGCTAGGGTGGTAACACCCTCCCTGACCCTGCCTGCTGGCGACCTGCGGTGGGGTGGGGTGTGGGTGCGGGAAGCCGGAGGGTTGGAGGAAGTGAGCGGGAACTGGAGGGGTTCCCCTTCCTTCCGCTCTGGGGCCCCGTGCTGCCCGGGTCTGCCAGCCCTCGCCTGTGGTCCCCTCGCGTGTGGCCCTGCCTCCTGTGGACTTCTGTGACAGTGCTTCCGGCACTCGGCCCAGGATCACCAAAGGCAGCTCCTTCCCAAAGTAACATCGGCCAACCCTGAGCTACCGAGGGCAGAGTGCAGGGCGAGCGCTGTGAAATCGCGCAGTGAAAAGGACCGGATACGTTTGGCCATGGGTGCAGACAGTCTGTCCCCAGAGTTGTTCTTTCAGATGTTCACGTCTCCCAGTGTTGCCCAGGCCAGCCCAGGACCCTCTGCCTGCCCTTTTCTGTTCTCTTTTCCTTTTTCCTTTCTCTTTCTCTGTTTCTCTTTCTGTTTCTCTTTCTGTTTCTATCTCTCTTTCTCTCTCTCTCTCTCTCTCTCTCTCTCTCTCTCTCTCTCTCTCTCTCTCTCTCTCTCTTTCTCCTCCTGCTTCTCCGCCTTCCTCTCTCTCCCCTTTCCCTCTCCCTCTGTCTCTCTCCTTCCTTCCTTCCTTCCTTCCTTCCTTCCTTCCTTCCTTCCTTCCTTCCTTTCTTCCTTCCTTCCCATGCTGTATATTGAGCCACATTTAGAATTTTAAGGCACTAAAGATATGTCTGAAGGTCCCTGACCATTTGTGTCTTTCAAAGTCTGACTAGACTTTACAGATAGTACTTCACCTCTTTTCTTCTTTCCAGAGTGGAGAGTCGCCCCTCCTGCCTTGGGGGAGTCCCTCAGGACTCCCTTTGGTTGTTGTTGTTGTTGTTTTGTTTCTAATTTGATTTTCTTATTGTAGCCCTGGAGCTTGAAGCTGTGCTTGGTGACTGAGTTCTGCCACTGAGCCCTGTCCTGGCCCTGGCCCTCTTTTTCTTTCTTATTTTTCTCTCTTTTTTTCTTTCTTTTTTTTTTTTTTAACCTTCTGCTTGTCGGTGATTTGTTGAAACCTGTCCTAATGAGTCAGAAGCGTAGAATCTGTTCTTCCAGCCCCTCTTGTAATTGTATTTGCCTTTCCTTCTCCCCTCCCTTCCTTGCCACACCCATGCTGTTGAGAGTGTTTCTCTTTCTCAACTGGTGATTGCTTTACATGACGGACACTTCCAAAACTGTTATGAACTAATAAAATCATACTCTGAAACCTAATAAAAGGCAAGACAGCTGTACCTGCCTGTTCATTTTTCTCCTAGTGCTTTACTTATTACAGAAAGATTGATACTGGGCAAGAAATGGTGATTTTGAAATAGTTGAGCCTAAAGAAGAGGTACAAGTTTGTGTGGTAGTGGCTGGGGGCTTCTTACTGAAGAAGGATTTTGTTCCACTTTTTCCTCACATGGAAGCCAGCCCACTGCCCCTGTATTTTTGTATACTTGCTAATCTAAACATCTGTTTCATTGGTATTCAGAAATCCTGTAACCAGCTGGGGATTTAGCTCAGCGGCATAAGCGCCTGCCTTGCAAGCGTGTAGTCATGAGTTCGATCCCTGGTACCAAAAAAAGAAATCCTGTAACCAGTATGAAGAACTTCATTGGGAATATAAAAAGAGTAACAACCTATTTTAACTGGTAATCTCTTGGTTTAAAATTAATTTTCTGAATAAGAAGGTAGATAATCTCAGTTTGATTTGGAAAAAAAGTTAATTTGATAAAAAATAACACACCTAGGCCAGGCAGGATGGCACATGACTGTAATCCCATCACTCGGGAGGCTGAGGCAGGAGGACTGCTGTGAGTTTTAGGCCAGTCTAGGCTACAAAATGAGTTCAGTGCCAGCCCTAACTGCATGGTGAGACC
Source organism: Hydrochoerus hydrochaeris (assembly GCA_004027455.1). NCBI lineage: Eukaryota > Metazoa > Chordata > Mammalia > Rodentia > Hydrochaeridae > Hydrochoerus > Hydrochoerus hydrochaeris. Next base: position 60,168 of record PVLA01004060.1, on the reverse strand, counting down.
CTGTCTTAACATTCAGTTTTTCACTGAGTATAAATGGTGTCTGAGTGTCCGTAGTCTGCAGACACCATGTGTATGTCGTCCACTTGGGGTCAGCTCTCGCACCTGCTCTGAAGTCCCTCCCGCCCTTTCTTCCGAAGGCTCCCATTTGTCTCTGTGCCTCGGGCTGGGTCAGGCTGCTCTGCCCTGTCTGTCACAGTGACAGCATTATGTGGTGGGGTTGCGGGGTCGCCCTCCGGATGCGGCCCCCGCGTTCGTGTCTGTCCATCGGCTGTTCAGTGTCCGGCAGATCTTGATGGCAGTTCTTTGTGAGGTGCTCACAGTGACTTAGGGTATTTCTAAACTGTTGTAGTTGTTTCTGCTGTTAGGTTTTGAAAATTTGTTGTCTTATTGCTACTATAATTGTTACCTCTTTTGCTCCTATTTTGAATTTCTGCTTGTTGTTGTGTTTTAAGCACTGTATTTATTTTTTCTGTTAGGAAGATATTTCTTCTGCTCTTTATTATGGGAAGGGTATGTGGCAGTTTAACCTTGTTTTATTCTTCATGATTTTAGGGAGAATTGACTTTTCTTTCAGCTGCTCCAGGCTGCATGTTGGACCCTGTCCCAAGGAGATATAGCTGTGACTTCAGGGCCAGAAACAAAATTTAGAGAAAAGGTTAAAATCTGTCTTTTTTACATTCCTGCCTTTCTAGTAAATGTTCTGCTGCCCTTGTTTGTTTTAAACTTCTGGTTGAAAGTCTTATGAAACATTTTCTGCCTTATGAGTAGCGACAGGTGAGTAGAGATGAACGGAGTGTGAGTTGTTTGGAAGGAGAGGAGCCCGGCTCCCAGCGCCAGCCTGCAGCCGAAGTGATTCACTGAGTTCGCTTTGTGGTCGGTTGGCTGGGTGGGTGTTTTTTGTTTTGTTTTGTTTTGTTTTTAACTGTAATGCGGAGATACTGGTCTATGCAGAATAAATGGAAAAATAATATATTATCCATCGTAGTGTTTTGTTTCCTGGAAGTGTTAACTCACCATGCCAAAGTATAGTTCAGCAAAAATACTTTGTTCCTCCCTTGAATCTGTGTCCCCTTAGGGTGCATAGTGTGATAACTTAGATATAGGAGTAAACTAAAATAATGTAATGAACTGACGAAATGAGTCTGAATATTTCCGGGAACATTTTGGCACTTTGTTCTCTCTCCTTAAAGTGGGCTTTAACCTTTCCCCCACTTCACTTTCTTTATCTCTCTCTAACCCATCTCTGATCTTTTCCAGATTGACTTTTTCAAGGTCAATACTCTGAAGTATAATAATACTTTCTCGTGTTGTCAGAACTGCTCATACAATTCCAATGTAGTCATCACAAGTTCAGTGTTCCTCAGTTGAAATGTCCAGGACCCAGGAATGTTTTGCATCTCAGATGTTCTCAAGTCCCAGAATGTTTTCATATACATAATGAGAGGTGTTGATGATGGGACCAAGTCTGAGCATGAAATCATTTGTGTTTCATAGACATCTTACACACACAGCCTGAGTATGATTGTGTGTGATGCTACAGTGCAAATCAGCCACGAGGTCAGGGATGGAATTTTCTACTTGTAGAGTCGTATGAGAGCTCAAAAACTTTCAGATTTTGGAGCATTTTGGATTTGGGATTTTCAGATTAGGGATGGTCAGTCTGTCCTAAGATTGTGAAAGTTACTTATTTTTAAAATTATAAAATTGCAGTTACTTTTCTATTGCTATTTAATTATTCATTTTTAATTGGTAATGATTTCTGTTTATTTACTAGCCAAAACATCCTGAGAATTATCTGTAGACTGTCAGGCAGACCTCACTATATGAATGCATATTATCATGTAAATTCGTTAATCCAAACAGCCAGAAAAGCAAGCTAGTCTATTTTTAATTCATTAAAGTTTAAAAAGTATTTTCATATTGAGAATTGATTTATTCTAATTTTTTATTTATTTTTGATTAAGTAACTTCAGTTGGATAAAAATGTCAATTTAATGTTCGTATTAAATTTGTATCTGATAAGCTGGGTATGGTGGCACATGCCTGTAATCCTACCACTTGAGAAGCTGAGGCAGGAGGATTACTGTGAGTTTGAGGCCAGCCTGAGCTACCTAGCAAGGCCCTGTCTCAAAATAAATGATATCTGATAGTGAAGATATTATCAAACCTAAACATGTATAGTAAGTTACAATAATCAGTGCTAATAGAAAAACAATTTAAATATTCTGCTTTGGTATAAGAAAGAATGAAACAATTAGTATGTTAGAATAGCTTCTGATATCAAAGTGGATGTAGATTTTATCCTTTATTTACATTTGGAGTTTTTTGGTTTGTTTTTTCGGTTTGTTTTTTCATTATAATTGCAAAGCCGTGCATCACTGTCTATACTGAAGTGTGTGTGTTTTAAGGGGCTCACACTCCGCCTTCTCACAGGAGTGAGGGTGGTTCTGTGAGCACGCGCAGGGCAGGTTTTGTTGTGAGAACTGGACCGCAGTCCTAACCACACCCTCACTGTGATCGCCCTGGACGGTTTCACTGCAGGGCTGGACTGTGTTCAGCACAGCCAGTGCGCCCAGCTGAGGCCTAGCGGCCTCCGTCCCCCTCAGCAGCCGAGAACTGGCTCGCCATGGCCTTTGTGGAGTTAGCTGAGCCTTCTGGCGCCTTCTGGCAGTCACTCTCTAGACTGTTGCTAGCACTCTCTGCAGGCCCACCTCATCTCTAATTCTAAAGCACTGGGAATTAAATTTAGGTCAAAAAGTTTTGTGACCTAAAGAGCAATAAAATACTTACCAGACCCTGTTTGTGAAACTCAGTGTTCACAGTGAAAGTACAAAAAGCCTCTTATTTGCTATGAAATTCTTCACTAGGTTACTAGCGTGAGAGCCTTAAAGGAGGAAGCAGCTTGCATCCTCTAAGCTTTACATGAGTGGTTCTTACTCTTCTTTCTATTTTCTTTCAGTGAACACAGTGTTTTTGTGGCTCTTCCATGTTGTGTCTCCCACTGCTCATTTTTCATGGCTGAGTCATCGTCATTACATGGGAATATCCCTGCTTTTTTATCTAGTCACTGTTCATTGATGTTTGAGTCGCTTTCAGTTTTAAGCTGTTACAAGTGCAACTCTGAGCATTCATGTACGAGTCCTTCTATGGACATGGACTGTCAGCCCTCAGGCAGACGCCTGGGAGTGGGGTGGTTGGCTCAGAGTTACACGGTCGGTCGGCTTCTTGAGAAACTTGATGAACTTTGTGAAGCCTGTTAAACAATTTTATATTCCCACCAAATGTCTATGAGAACTGCAGCTTCTGTATCTATCAAGTTCTTCAATACATATTTTACAGATGGCTTTTCATTATTATAGGTCTCTTTTGAAGAGAAAATATTTTTATTTTTCATGAAGACCAGTTAATTGATGTTTTTCTTTTCTAATCTGTGCTTAGTATTTTGTTCGTTTCTTTGTGACTCAAGAGTGAGCCCAGGCCTCCTCCCTGAGCTACACCCCTGCCCACTTTTTACTTTGGGAGGGGTCTGGCCCAGTCACTGAGCTGACTAAGCCAATCTCAGACCTGTGGTCCTGCCTCTGCTTCCCACAGTGTGGGACTGTAGGCATACAGCGCCAAACCCAGGTGACTAGGACTTTCTTCTGTGTTTTTTTCCATAAATTTTATAAATTTAGCCCTGACAGGCCTATGAGTCGCTTTGGACTGGATTTTGGATGTTTCGAGGTTTAAAGGACAGGGTTCATTTTTCATAACTTGACCTTTGAGTGACTTTTCTGTCTGCCCACTCGAGTGATGAGCTTATCGTGTCACGTGACTTTAAATGTCACCTGGGTGCTGACAACCCCAGTGCTGTTGGGAAAGGTGTCTGAGGCGCGCCCACCACAAGCTCCTGGTCACCTTTTCTCCTCTTCTGCACCTTCCCCTCTCGCAGCCTTTCCAGCTCCATCCTTCCAGCTGCTTCGACAAAGGCCTCAGATTGTCTCTGTTCTCCTCTGGCACTGTCAGCGAATTCTGCTGTCCGCCTTCCCCTACACTTAGAAGTCCTCCTTAGCCGCCTCCTCAGCCCTCCTCATCCTCCCCCTCCTCCTCCCCCTCCTCCTCTCCCTCCTCCTCTCCCTCCTTCTCTCCCTCCTCCTCTCCCTCCTCACCCTTCCTCCTCAGCCCTCCT